>JAQMYL010000001.1:15106048-15117096 GCA_030014365.1 Clarias pachynema
GCCCCCCCCCCCCCCCCCCCCACACACACACACACAGAGTAGAAAAACATTTATAGCTCCATTGTGACTAAAGCCCTCTGGGATTTTGGTCATGTGAGAAAAGCAGCACTTCTTGTCATAAACCGAAGCCTCACAAAGAAGTATCTAAGGTGCTTTTGTTTGTTGTGCTATTGTGCATGTTTAGGGTGTGTGCGCTGACGGCATACTTCCATCCGCATATATCTGCAGGAAGCCTGCACTGGAATTTTAGAGCAGCAATTGTTTCTCACTCACTGTGGCTTTTCATTTTCTATCCCAGTGTTAATAGGTTACTCTTCCTATCATCTTACAAACACGGCTTTTGCTTCTTTTGGAAATGCATGAGGTCAGCTATGATTTCATCTGTGTTAAAGCAACACCCGTAGTGCAGTGGATATTTGGAGATTTGTTTCACACCGCAGGTGTTGCTTTTTATGTAATTAAAAAAAAAACTATTAAAGCACAGAACAGAAAACAAGATAAACGGGATGAGGAGAGTTGTTCAGCAGATGGCAGAACAATGGGTGTGTCGTAGATGTGTACGAATGGACATACTGTAACATTGTGCTAATATCTGGACTCAAACATAATCACATCAAATGCTTTTGAATAGGTGGAGTGTTTATAATTACACTCAGTGAGCTGTTCTGATATACAGTACTGGGCAATGTTTTTGAGACATCTCCATTTCTTCATATTTTGCTTCCAATGAAGACTTTTATGTATTTTTAACATAGTCCTAAGGAATAGTTCTCTAGGCTTACTAAAGGACATTTTTAAGAAACAGGAGCAGATGATGACAGATGATTAGGCCGGTGATTAGTATACTGCTGATGCTGAATGCTGAGTGGTTGGAACTGATGAGAGGGGAAATGAGGCTGCTGCTGAGGTTATTACATAACCAAAATATTTTTGGAGCCACTTTGAAGCCTAAGAAGTAGTGGAGCCTTTTCTTTTTCTTTTATTTACTTATTTAGTTAGTTATTTTTATTAAATGCACATGAATTAAGTGAAATTTGTCATTATGAGGCAAAATGTGTATCAAAATTATGTTGCACTTATTGCCAGGCAAAGAGAATGGCAACAAGATCTAGAGATTTAGCCATCATTTTATACTCAAACATCTGACACATTCCAGAAAGAACTGCAGCAGTTCAATATTGTAACCGCATTATATGGCCAAATGTTTTTGATCACCTAACAGTCAGACTCATATGTTGATCTGTTGCTACAATGTTCTTCAGTGGAGCTAAGAGGCCATGAAGACATGGAGGTCAAAGTGTTCTGCACAGATCCTTGACCTCAACCTCGCTGAACACCTTTGAGATGAACACAGACTGTCCCCCTTCCATGGCCTTTAGTCATGAATGCTCTTCATGGGTGGGTGAATAAGCAAATCCACAAAGCCGCATTCCAAAGTCTAGTGACAACAGGTTAAGGTTATTATAGCAGCGAATATGGACTACAGTAACTCTGGAATGGAAAGTTCAATAATGTTCACATGTGGGTGTGATGGCCATGTGTCCACATACTTTTGACCATGCAGTCATGTGTAAAAGTTAGTACCCTGTCTTTAATGTGTTTTTGTGTAAAAAAAAAAAAAAAAAATCATCGGATTGTAGCAGGTATCAGTATTAGGCAAATAAAACCTCAGATGAACAACATTTTTTTTACTGTGGCATTTATTTATTTAATAAAAATGAAACCAAAAAGAAAAAAAACTAAACATGGAGGCAATACTAAGTACCACCCTGAAACAAAGGCTTGTAAATCCATCTTTAGCAGCAATAACTTAAAATAATTGTTTCCTGCATGGCTTTATCAGTCTCTCACATCTTTTTGGCCCATTCGTCTTTATAACTTTGCTTCAGTTCATTGAGATTTTTGGCCATTTGCTTATGCTTATTGTTTGGAAATGGTTTCTCAGTCCTTTCCAGATTGACGTGGAGCAACAATTGCTTCTCTAAGACTATAGCTTATATCTTTCTCTCTTGGCATTGTGGTAACACACACCTGAATTCTGCAGACCAGCAAAACTTCTGCTTTATAGAGGTCTGCACACCTGGTGATGATCAATTAATCAAGAGCTGATGATTACCAACACATGGCTGCACCTTACCCTCTTAATTCATGTGGAAGCAGTAAGGGGGTACTCACATTTAGGCATTTGGCAGACACCCTTATCCAGAGCAACTTACATTTTTATCTCATTACACATTTGAGCAGTTGAAGGTTAAGGGTCTTGCTCAAGGGGCCAACAGGGACAACTTGGTAGTTGTGAGATTTGAACCTGGGACCTTCCGAACCGTAGTCCAATCCCTTAACCACTGAGCCAAGCTTAACCCTGACTGCTTAGTATTGTGCACATGTTTTTTTTTCTTTTTTTTCTGGATTCATTTTTGTTAAATAAATAAGGGCATGGTGAAAAAAGTAAGGTTATTGTTCGTCTCAGACATGTATTTGCCTGAGAAATACTGAGACGCGCTAAAAGATTACATGCACAAAAAAAATTGTATAGCTTGTAAATCCACCACATGACTATTTGGAGTATTGACGTTATCAATATGTTGATTGTGATTCTGATTTGCAGAGTATTAATGCTACAGTAGGAATGTTTTCCTGCAGGTTAGAGTAATGTTATGCAGCTTGCACAGCGACTGGACATCTCATCTTGATATTGTTGACATTTTTATCTTGTATGTTTAAAATAGATTTTGAAGGATTCTACCAGATTGAGAACTGTTAGGATGTTGCATAATGTCAGAGTTGATGTACAAGTTTGCCATAGTTAAAGTTTTTTTTTCCCTAACCAGTTCACCCCAGTGGATGAATATTTCTCATGTTTGTTGTAATCCCAGCTGTACACATAGCATGTAAAAAGCAAAGCCCCTGAGAAATTCTTATTAAAGCTGCACTGCCCCTTCGCTGATCCCCGTTTCCTCCATCCCCTCATCTTCTCTCATCTCCTCCCCTCTTCTCCACATCTCTCCTCCTCTTTCTCTCTAGTTTACTGCGAGTGTTTACTTTGAGCTTGCACTTGGCTGCCCTGTGGCCCCGTGCTGATTTACTTGAGAGGGCAGCAGATGGAGAGAGCAGACCTCTCTCTCTCTCTCTCTCTTTTTTACACACACATTCTTCCTGTCTCTTTATCTCTTTCTCACTGATTCTGTCTTCTGAGTGAATTCTGGTCTCTCGTGTTCCATTTGGACTGGTACTACCTGGCTGTGCGCCTGAAGGATTTCTGCCCCAATAACACACACCATCTGGCTCATATACTGTACAGGTAATGTCAAATGTAATTCTGTGTGAGTATGTGCACAGATGTATGAGTTTGTCTTGATCTAATGTGTGCTGGATGTATGTGTCTGTGATGTCATATGTGAGTGTGTGAAAAGTGAAAAGCTGTTTAAAGGCATTGCTTACTGGTGGGTATTCTGTGTGTGTGCGCACATGGGAATCGTGTTTTATTGGAACTTTAGGTTTATAGTCATTCTTTTACATTATCAAAGCATGTGTGCTGAGAATTCCTGTTTAACTTTATACGCTGCCTTGGCACATGTGTAATGTTTGTCTGTGTGTGGGGGAGAAAGAAAGAGATAGATTGTTTATGAGAGATTAATTATGTCTCATTCAATTAGATTTGTTTGTTTAACTTAATCCTGCTGTTTTGTCTCATTAGCTGGGTGCTAGCTGGGATGCTGGATAAATACGCCTGTTTTCTATATTTTTTCTTCATTTTAACAAATAGAACTGTTAATTTAGGAGCTATAATAACATAGTGTTTTTTTATGCTGTTACTGTTATACTTATATCAAAGGTGATTATCAAATCTTTAAAACTACTTAGATTATAACATTGTGATTTATTACAACTATATTTACCCCATGTTTAACCAAAGAGGTTTAATACGGTACTATTATTTTATACTACATTTTCATATTCTACGAATGTATTGTAATTTTTTTCCTTTGGTGTTCACTTTAATTAATCTATCAATCTTAATTAATCTATAGTGTAATTGTTATTTTCCTGGTGTTAATTACTGTTACGGTAGTAAAATAATGTAACAGATATATCATAGCTACCATGGCTTTTTATAAAGCTTTTAATTTATTTATTTAAATGAGATACAATCATTGTTTATAACTTTGATTAATGAAGATCCTTTGATCTACATAAATAAAATCTTATATGACCCAGTGTGCTTCTGCTCCTCCTACAGTATATAACCCTAAACATACAGTAGTTAGATGCATCTCCTGTAAAAAAAAAAAAAAAAAAAAAAAAAAAAAAATTTAAAAACATTGTCTGGCTTTATTTAAATGCTTCCAGTGATTCAGTATTTTACCACATTGCCCAGAAGTGATCTCTCTGTCACTTCTCAAACAAAGTCTTTGTAGTCCTGTTGGTGGTTTAACCACTATAGTGAATATCAAACAGGACCAGTGAATGAGAAAGATGCTGCGGAATTCACTGAGAGATCTGAATAGAGCTCTTGTGTCTGGCTTGTCACTTCTGGTAAAGCACATTTATTTCATTGAAAATCGTATTTTATGTTCTGCTCTGGATCTGATCTCTGACCAGTTTTAATACATCAAATGTGACCTTATGAACAGATCTATGATGATTTAAGTAAATGCAATCATTAAATGCGGTGCCTGGATTTATGGTTAGCCATGTCCAAGTTTATTAATGCTGACCAGCTGGGATGCTTAAAAACACTGGTCTATTATAGCAAAGGACACAAATCCCATTTGTTGCATTTTGATGTTTTCAGCACTGCAGAGTGATAAGTCTAAAGATAGGAGGGATAGCCTGGAGTTGCCTATTCGTTTGCCTTTTTTGGCTTTGTTTGCCACAAATAATTACCCACACACAAAATATGTTATTTGAGTTATTTGTACAGGCTATCTGTGTGTTATCAGAGTTTGTGTAAAGGGACATATTAAGACTCAAAGGTCCTCATTACAAAATGAGGTTTTTGGTTGGAGTGTTGCTGGAAAACTTACATGGTAAAATATTTCATACTAGATTTATTTCTGAAAAATACATGCAAGCTTTCTTGCTTCTCGTTTGCATTTATCCTAACCAGAATGCTTTTATTTGCAATTTAAAGTCTGTTTGCTCCTTAAAGCGAAAAGAGAGAAAATTGCATTTCAATTCTGATTTCATTCTGACTTTGATACACAAGCACCACTGATATTTATGTAAAATTGAAAAGTTTAACATGTCTGTTTTAACGTGTCTAAACCATTTAACTATCGAATGATGAAAGTGTCATATTGTCTGTGTGAGAAAATCAAAGTAAGAAAAACAAACAAACAAACAAAAAAACTGATCGTTCAACATTTGTACAGCAAACTTTTAAATTTACTCCATACCCTCTGATGGGTTTCCCAGGTTAGCCTTAAATTTCACCGCACAGTGGCATGAATGACAGAAATCTGAATTAAGACAAATTGCACAAACTAAAAGTAATAGAGACTATTCACTAAATTACAAGGAGCACGTAATGTGTCCTGGGTTCCTTGATTTAGGGGCCTGTTTTAGGCCTGTACAAGCCAATTATATACCCTACTAATTTTACTGTGCATTTAATCAGGCCATAATTTAGCTGATGATTGAAGAGAACATTTAAAAGGAACATGATGTTAAAACGGACGGCAGATTGCCGTACAGCCAGAAGTAAAATACACCAGTTTGTCTGTTGCTAGCAGCATTAGAGAGCTTAACCAGTTTAGCCACGTTAATAGTTCATGACCCCAGGCTAAAAGCTGCATACTTTGCTTCCTGAGCTCTGGAGTCACTTACTCACCTTCGTCCACAAGATAAATGGGCCACTTACTAATAATCTGATAGTTCAAAGAATGTTATATGCTGCTTTAGGCTATTCGTTTCATTGGGTTTGCATGGAATGCGCTATTGTCCTGCTTGCATTAAAAACACACGGCCCATCTTGCCATATCCAGTTCCTTTAAAAGCAGAGTGCTGGAGGGTGTTAACTGATCACGCTGCATCTGACATTCAAAACAAAAATCTGAACTTTCTGACTAAACCGAGAAACCGATTAATCAAATATTTAAAACTTAAAAAGGTCATATTGGGAGTAAAACCATATTGGGAGAACTTTTGTTATGTAAGGAACATGTTTTGAGGCTGCATGCTTTCATTGTTTATCTGCATAACCTCAACCATATGAAAAACATCATTGCTTCAGATAACTATTTTTAAGTTCGTGTTTGTGTAATTCAAACCTTCATATGGTTTACATTATGACATTTAAAGGCAGAAAATGTAACATACTTGTTGTATGTTGTTTCAATGGGAACTGTTTTTTCTCATCACACTAACAAGAGCTAATTTGGCTAATTGCAGCCTTGATTAAAGGACCAAGACACTTAGTATTACTCTAGCATATAATTATCACATAGTTTATACAGAAAGCCTATAGATGCCAGAGACATGTTTTCACATGCAGTCAGTGCTTATTCTCCCATAGTCATGGTTAATGTTTAACAGTAGCTTTATACTAAAAGGACCATGATGCAACTGAGGTTTAATAGATATTAGAGGTCAATAGTTATTGTTTGAGCAGTCATAATTAAAGATGACACAAAACTCGATCAGATCATATTTACTAATTCGATAGCATATCAGAGAAAATAGCAAGGACATCAACTTCTGAACTCTGACCTACAGTATAACCCGTACAACTCAGCAGGTAGTGTGATGATGACTATAGCAGAAAGTGATTCCCGAGTGGGTAAAGGGAAACGGACATGCCGATACTCCAAAATAGTGTGGCTAATACTCAGCAGTTTCTGATTAAATGGACATCCTATTTGTCTCCATTGAGCTCATGTTAGTATATCAGATCATAGTTGATGTCAAATTTTTTCCCCAAAATTCAGTCTTGTATATAGGTCAGATGAGGTTATCCGAGTCATTCAAATTATAATAGAAATGTGATGTTTAATCAATCCTTTGAAAATCAACCTTTAAATTACACATGCAAAGAAGCTCAATAATTTCTTGTTGTTTTTAAAATTTTTATATTAATCTCCTTGCACAGCTTTTGCAATATATTCTGCTATAGTTTTACACTCTGCATAGAGGAAAGCTGTTAGTTTCCCGTTATCAATTTAATTTACCGGAAACAAGAATTTTATAATTTGCATTTGAAAAAACAAAATTATGGTCTCTCTTAATCGGAAACCGAAACGTAATAAGAAAACTTTTAAAATCTAATGAGATACTAAAAAATAATAATAATAAAGCATAATCCTTTGATCATTTCAAAGAATATTCCACAGCATGTTTCTTTCATGTTGAAATGTGGCTTGACAAAAAACCCCTTTCACCCTAAAGCTCATAGAGCATGACTGATTTGCAGGATGCTCATGTTAAGGTTAGTACCATCTTCGTCATCACTTTCATCCCAGTGGATTTGAGGCTAATCTTTTCTTCTGTGCCTTTGGAATGTGAATCTGAAACAGGAGTTAAATTATTACCCTTAACACTCAGTATGTGATTGTAGTCAGTAACACAGGTTGCATAGCCATTACCCATATCATAATGTCAGATTATTCAGACTAAATAAAACACAGAGCATTATTGCTTTTATTTGCTGAGTAATACATCACAAACGTCCTGCTTCCGTCACTCTACCTACACTCAGGTTTTCTCTCTAGTAAACACAGAAATCAGAGAAATCCTATTGCGTTGCCAGTGGCGAAAAAGACGGTGACTGTGTTCTTTTGTTTCAGTAAGTCTTAAACATGCATAGAGAGATATAAACACGCTACACACAGCCTTTGCATGAGTCCACACAGGATGTATACAGTCATGAGGGCTATGTGTGGGTGGTACCTGACATTTGTTTAAAAGTAGTGGCGTGATAGGGATTAAATTTAATAGCAAGTGTGGTAGATCTTACATTTGTTTTTGTATCACAGATATTTATAGATGTTTTTGCAGTCCCACAGTAGGGATGAGTACCTTTTTGGATAAGTGGCTGAGCAGGAACTTGTTGGCTGTGTGTCATTCTCGCTTAAGGAGAAGTTCAGTATTTATAGATCATGACAGTGTCTAGACTGAATAACACAAGGAAGCGGAATCGTTTATTCTTCCCTAAAGAAATTGGGATTTTTATGTTTGAATGAGTGCAGAAAAAATTATCCGTCCGTTCCTTTGATTGTTTATATATACGCAGTCAGAAAACTGTTAAAGATGAAACTGGCTCTCAGAAGGACCATCCCATGAAAGGATGACCAAGTGCTACCTCTGCTGCAGAGGATAAGTTTATTAAAATTATTTGACTCAGAAAAGACCAATTTGCAGCACCTTAGATTAGAGTCCACATATATGATTCTAGGAGTTAAGCGGCAGACATATTTCAACATCCACTGTTCAGAGGAGAGTGCAAGAGGCATGCCTTCATGGTCGAATTATGGCAAAGAAACCAATACCAGGAAGCATGGCTGGTGGCACTGTTGGTGATTTGGTGGAACCTGCATGCCATCTCATCTGGTTTGCACTTAGTGGAACAAACACAGAATTTTCTTATATAAAAGAAGTTAATTCTACTCTCTTCCTCTCTTCCTCATAGATCTAGTATTAACATGTTAAATCTTCCATGATGCTACCTTCCAGTCTCCTTTTGATTCTTCTTAAGGTGCTAAAGCTCCCATGCTCACTTTCTCATTCTCTTTCTATGTCTTTCTATTTCTCTCTCTACCCTTGAGCCAACACCTCTTGGTTCGTCTCTGGATGAACATCTATCCAACTTCCACTCTTTTGTTCTTCAGGATTTTACCAGGACATTTTACAATGGTCAATAGCACAGGCATTTGGTAAAGCACATAAAAACTCTTTATTAACTTTGCTGTTAATAAACAGAGACCTTACTGACAGACCAGACCTGTTTGTGTGCTTGACTGGGTCTCTACTGATGCCAGAAAAGCTTATCGAAGCACAGTGGACGGACCGAGCAATTCGCTTATTCAACAACGCAATTTTAAATCAGTACAGTTTTCCAGCAGGACAACGACCCCAAACATACCTCCAGGTTTTGTAAGAGCTATTTCTCCAAGAATTATGGTGATGGAGTGCTGTATCACATGACCGGTGGTCCACAATCACCTCATATAAATTCAGTTGAGATGGTTGAGGGTGAGTCGGACTGGAGAGTGAAGCAAAAGCAATCCTTCAGGATTGTTGGAAAACCATTTCAGGAGACTACCTCATGAGGCTGACTGAGAGAATGCCAAGAATGTGCAAAACTGTCATCAAAGGATAAGGTGGCTTTAAAGAATCGAAAATATAAAATGTATTTTGCGTTATTTAATGTATTCTCATTGACTACAAAACTCCATATTTGTTCCGTCATCATTTCAATGTCTTCAGGATAACTATACAATGTAGAGGATAATAATGTACGCTATTATGCTATTCTATTTTCCTTTACTTTTTTCTATCTGCTTTCAGGGTGACCATATGTGGACCACTATGTTTGGGCAAAGTGTAAAGCTGCAACCCGTGGCCATTCAGAGCCTGTCAGAACTGGAGCGAGCCCGCTTACAGGAGGTGGCCCTCTATCACCTGGAGGAGAGAGAGCTGGACTTTAAGATCAGCATTCCCAAAGGTGTCTATCTTCTCATTGTATTATTTTGCATTGTACACAGTATACACAATTTGTCACGAGTCTCACCGAGCTACTATAATCTTGAAATTCTAGTAGCTCGTAATTTACAGAAAGCTCCGTAAACACAGCACTATGGAGGATTCATCAGAATCCAGAGGGACAGTAAATCTATTGGTTCAGTGTTGGAGGAACAAAAGAAGCAGTCTGTGAGTGCAAGAGATGAAATGAGAAAGACGAAAAGCAAAAACAGATTCAGGAAAAAAAAGTCAATTTCATGGCATGTGTTTTGTTATATACACAAGGCATGTGAATAATTCGGGTCATAGCATTAGACTGTCATGTCCAGGACTTGTATCTGTATCTTGTCTCCTGACTAGGAGAAGCATTTGGAGTTTCCTCTGAACAACATGCTGACTTTTTTACTCGATTTCCTCAAATTCCTAGAAAAAAAAAAAAAAAAAAGAAACCTACATTCACTCACTTTGACTGCAGGCCACACTTTTTATGCGTGGGCGTTTAGTATGGGGTGTTCAGGACATATGTGAGATTTCTTCTTGCAACCTGTCCCACATCAGAACTAGGCAGCTAACCCAAACAAATGTGAGTTCATCCCTGAGTTACAGATCAGCGTAATGGAGCCATTCTTTCACGGAGCTATAGTACAGTCCAAAATCTTAAGCCACTTCTCATTTAGTATATTAATTGTATACTACAATATACAGTATTCTGATCTCTGGCTTGGTTACCTGTTATCATCTGCACCTGTTTTATCACTGGTCCATGTTTCAAGTTAGATGGTTGTTTATGCTTGAATAATTCATAGGTCACCGTCTGGCTTAACAAACAAAATATTCCTCTGAATCAAATCAGGTACAGGGACTGGACTGAAAATAAGAGCCAAAAACTTGCCAAAAAATGAGAGTCAGGAAGCCTGGAGCACTATTCCTCAAGAATGCATCAAAACACACAGAGAAGAAAATCTAGCTCTTTAAATGAAAATATCTTAATACTCCTGCACATGATTGTAGATCCTCAATGAGCAGCTCGAATTGTGTACTCCAGTTAACGCCTACGAAAAGAGACCAGTGGGCTTTGTGGGAATATTTACAGAAAGTTTTCTTCCCAATGGAGAAAGCCATCAGACTTCCCACCAATATGATAATATTGATATTGGGAGATTTTGGTGGGTTATTTAAAAGTTGTTCAGGTTATATGACTTTGTTTTGGTCTTTTGTGCTCCTGCCTGAATTGCTTCCATGCTTTCTCTCTCTACCTTTGAGCAAACTTTTTTCCCCCTTTCACTCCATTCTCTCGCCAGAGCGTTGTTGGGAGATTAGCCCATGATGCCTTGCGTGTGAAGGGGGTGTGTGTGTGTGTGTGTGTGTAC
>JAQMYL010000001.1:15117196-15127593 GCA_030014365.1 Clarias pachynema
TTCATGTTGTATTAATTTGCCTCTGAGTTGATACTTGTTAGATTTGTGACTATGTGAAATATAAATAAAAGTTTTTATAAATTTCAAAAAAATTTCTCTCTCTCTCTCTCTCTCTTTCTCTCTCTCACTTTCTCTCTCTCTCTTTCTCTCTCTTTCTGTCTTTCTCTCTACCTCCCTCTGGACACATCATAGCAGTCGCTTTCACATGTGGGCCCTGCATTAGCCACACACTCTGGAAAGCTGGAAATGTCTCAGTATCTGGAATCATATCCGCAAACAGCTATTTTGGCCAGTCTGCAGGGACAAGGCTGTCCTTTTTAGCAAAATAAAGATAAAAATGAGAACCTACTTTTTCAACATGTATAAAAGATGAATAGTTATGATGCTAAAACATTACAAATATTGCAATATATGTTTTATTGTGTTTCCATTTTTCCTCTCACAGGATGCATAAATTGATCACTTCAAATACGATGTGGGTGAAGAGTTTTGTGCTACTGTTACTTAGTTTAGTGCTTTCCAGTTTAGGAAGAACTGCTCTTTCTCAGGCAGTAGTTAAAGCTAATCATCACTACAGCATCCGGCGAGGAGAGGTTTTGATTTTGATAAAATTGTCTTAAGCATAAGTTGTTTTTTCCCCCTTCTTCTAAAACACAGTTTTTAATAGTAACCTCGAATGCTTGCTCTGGCAGTCCACCACATTAGGCTTGTACAGATCCTGTTTAAAAATACTGTGTAAAAGTCAACAGATGATCAAAGACATGGGTGGGCATTTCATTGGAATATACTGTACAGTGGTTATAAAAAGTCTTTACACCCAGGTGAAAAGGGCAACTTTTGAGATAAAAAAGATAAATGTTATGTTTATTCACATTTTAATGTAATTAAAATAAAACAAGTTTTTTTTTTTTTTTATTAAGTAAGGAAATTCTAATAAAAAGTGAATAGACATGAAAGAAATCCTGAAGGAAAAAAGTACATACAATAACAT
The DNA here is from genome assembly GCA_030014365.1 of Clarias pachynema. Taxonomy (NCBI): domain Eukaryota; kingdom Metazoa; phylum Chordata; class Actinopteri; order Siluriformes; family Clariidae; genus Clarias; species Clarias pachynema. The sequence continues at coordinate 15,118,188 of JAQMYL010000001.1, forward strand.
GGTTACACAAACATACTCCTTAACATACTCCTAACATACTCCTAAAATGCTTAAAACTCAACCAGTCCAGATATGTGCCGATATTATTTATTTAAAATAAATAAATAAATAAAAATATTAGATATCTAAAAGCCTTGCCGGTGGGTGTTAACAGGGAGGCTTCAGACTTATACTGTAAGATATGTCAGGTAGAGGAAACGTTATTATTACTTTTATAAAGGGTACATTTTACTGCTATCAGAATATCAGAATGACATTGCAAAAATGTAGAAGTCTCAAAAATGAGCATATTATTTTTATTTTTGATCAGAGAAACAACCGAAAACAACAATAAAAACAAGTTATCATGTCTCTCTGTACTATTTCTTTGCCCCCTTTTTTTTCCTTTTTTTTTTTTTGCTTAGTCATGTTTGGGTAGTTTTGGGTAGTGGGGTGTCACTCTGTACTGCACAACCCTGATCCCGATACAGTACTGTATATGTTTATTACAGAAAATAAGCTTTATGGGCTTTTGCGCCTAAAGCTTGTAATAAAGCAGTCAGTCTTTCCGTCCAAAATTCTACAAAAGTCTAGATTTGACCTTTTTATTGCAGACCTTTTTTATTGCAGTCTTTCTTGCAAAAATGCTACAGATCTATCAATCTCAGTGAGGATCTCCTGTGCACAGCTGTCTTCAAGTAATTCCACTAACATTTCAGAGAGAATTTCGATCCAGGCAATTGGCAGGGACCAGGGGAATGTCAAATTAGGGACAGGGACAGGTGTACAGGACAGGGACAGGTGTACAGTACTCAGGTAATCAGCCCGGGGAGCACGGAAAACCTTGGGTGGAGTTATGACCTGGATGTACTGGGCAGATTGTACGTAACAGCAATTTTAAATTCTTCTCCTTCTGCCTTTAATTTGTTTACTTGGATTTGTGCTTTGTTGTCGTCGTCATGACTTTTTTCTTCCCTTCAGCAGTCTTACCGAGGGCTACAGGTTTTGTGCCAAAAAGGTGTCATTTGGTGCTATCTATAATTCCCTCTGTCCCAGTTAGGGGGAAGAGAGTTGGACTTGCTTCCATAAAAGTTATGTGGTATGCAATATTGTAATACCCATCTTCTCCGTTTTCTTTTCAGAGATTCGCAAGATGAGGAAGTCACTAAGAAGAAAGTTGGACTCCTTTTCCAAGGAAAAGAAAGAAAGAGGTAAAGAAATATATATATATTTTTTTTTTTTACTGAGATTTTCTTTTTGCAAATGCATCTTTCTAGAGTGATTGAAGCTTTTATTTTCTTATATTTCTCTTTTCTGGCACCTACTGTACCAGAAGACAGTTGTTTTTTTAATCTTGTATCAAACTGCATTGGAAGGTCAAGTATTTGAACTCCTTTGAATCAAACTTTGTGCATGCTCATAGACTCTAATAGTCATCTAGCACACCACACATTCCATCTTAATCTTGTCACTCCCATGTAGCCCCTCTTTAAAACTATTATAACCTGCCAGTCCCAACAAAAACAGCCAAACTTCACAAACCTTTCTGGCCAGAAGCACAGATACTTCTCTTTCTTTTAATCACTAAAAGCTCATGATGTAAAAAAAAAAGTGCAATGAGGAGCCATTTGTGCTGTGACCAAAATGTGCATTTGAATGTATGCGTAACCCCTGGGAAATCCCATGTAGGCCTTAGAGACATGCTACTTATCCAGCTTTAGTGGCAAGGAACATTGAGATCTGGCACGGTTTTCTATGCCACTGAGGGTTTATAGTCTACAATCTGTGCAGCCATGTGCTATAGAAACTTTTTATGTGTCTTGTTTACTGTTGTGTTGTAGCTACAGTATGAACACACTGTAAATGGATAAATGGATACATATGACAAAATAAATAAATAAATAAATAAATAAATAAAGAGAGCAAAGTCTTAAAGGTTAAAGATGATGGGTTAGACTCAACCAAACATGAGCACCAAGGGAAAAGGGATTGGAATACAATTTTGTCATCCAGTAATGTCTGGCTTGTCTGTTAATTGTTTTGTAATCAAGTATCTAGTAGGTTGTATGGTATTTTAGAATGTATTGGTGCTGCCTCACAGCTCCACGGTTTGATTCTGAGCTTGGGTTTCTGTCTTTGTGGAGTTTTTTCCTATGTTTTCCTTAGGTTTGCATTATTTTTTCTCTAGGTCCTCCAGTTTCCTCAAACCTCTTAAACATGCCAGTACCTAGAGGTGTATATGTGTGCTTGGTGCACTGTGATGGACTGGCATACCATCCAAGGTGTATTTTTGTATCAGTGTTTCCAAGCATATTTAAAGTTCCACTATGACCCTGACCAGGACAAAGCAGCTACTGACCTATTGTATGATCTAAGGTACTAGAACATGCTCAAGTCATACCAGGACTTTTGTTTGTGCAGAGTAACAGATCACGGTTCTGACAGATCATGAGTGTAAAAACTACCTTTATTTCTATATAATCCGCTGCTACACTAATGCCCTTATCACAGCGTTTCACTAGGGTTTGTGTGTACAGTTCCCACAGACCAATGTGTCTCTTCTCCAAGTCGGTGACACGTTATCCATCGATTTTCAAGAAATCAGTGTTCCACAGGCTGAACGTTCATGGGAACGACTGCAGTGGCTCTCAGCCACCTTGGTTGGGAGTGCCCATTCATCGACAAACAGCCTTCTTTAAAACATTTGCACCGTTCAAAATTTTAAAGCAGTTAAGTCTTCAGTAAATGTCGATTTCCGCTCCCGTATTTAATCATTAAAGCATAAGAGCTTATAATGTTGTGACTGATAAATGTTACAGTCAGTCAGCATCTGTCTCCTGATGTTTTAGGGAAACTGCCACTTCTTATTTGGCCATGCAATGTGTTCTACCATCCTCAGCTCACCATAGTAGAGGACAGCAGAATAACAGAGGCTGGATTGAGGGATAGAGTTGGGATGAGGAGGAGGGACAGAGTTTGTTTAAAAGAAGACTTAATCTTCCTATCCTTACAGATTACTGGTAGGTCTCCAGAACTGGGTCATAGGCTGCCCTGCCTTCACACCTCAGACATGACTTTAGATGGACAAAAAAGATAGAGGTCAGGAGGAGAGAGCGAGAGAGACAGAGAGATGAGGCTGTGCTGCAGGCACATGAGACAGGTATCATGCAAACCACAACAGGTGACTTAATCCTCCTCCAGTGTTGCACTGATGATCTTCCAGAAGCTTAATCAAATAATAAAAAAGAAAAAGTACATATGTGATGTAAGATAATGGATTTAATTATATATATATAGAATTATATATCAATAATAACATTAGTACAGAATCAAAGGGCAGGTTAAATTATAAATATACAAAAATGGGAATCAGACATTATAATAATAATAATAATAATAATAATAATAATAATAATTTAAACATTAAATACATTTCATGGTTTTATCTTGCAAAAAGACACACTTCCCAATTTTCTGATGTGAAAAACTTTGCCCATAATTACAGCATACCATCATGTCTTTTAAGAGACTTACCTGCAGATGGCTAGGTGGGACATCCCAACTTTGTCACTGATGTAGAAGGTTTCCATGACGTATGCCTCAGACTAAGACTGCCTCGTGCTTTCCTTATAGGATTGTCAGGTTTGTAACCAGAGTCCTCAGGGTTTCTATTTGCAGCCAAGTAATACAATTAAGATTATTTCTTGTATCTGTCAACTACAGCTGCAGTCAGTAGTTTGCAAACACTCATCATGACCATGAATGTCATGATGATATTGGCCCTGCTATATTGTTTTTTTTAAACTGGTCTTTTTGTGTGGCGGAATGATTGTATAACACACATCTATCTTTATTAGATTAAAAAAAAAAAAAGTCCATGAATTTGCAGTTGAGGTTTGATAATAAGTTAAACTGTTTTATTAATTCCGCAACCAACTCTGATGTGTGATTGGGGTCTCTGTCCTGTGGGAACCCTCAATTTTGGAATTCTGAAGTAGTCCGCCACATTGTGCAATGAACCAGTTCCACTAGCTGCAAAACACCCCCAGGGCATACAGTAATGCTACCGCTGCTGTTCTTGGTGTTGAAGGCCTCACATTTGCACCTCAAAACATATTTTTGGTCAAATCTTTCTTTCAGGTGACTTTTTCTTTGTCCATGTGGTCAATGGCACACTTTAGTTGAACTGAAAGGTGTGGATTTTAAGGCAGGCCTTCTTTATTGGACGGCATTTTTCCTGTCCATGGCAATGTAAAACTTGCTTGACTGTAGACACTGGTGTTCTAGCACACTGGTATCCAAGGCATGCCTGTGCCTTGGTGGTTCCTGGATTGTTTCTGATCATCTGAACCAATGTATTATAGTTCAATGATATTTTAATTAGGACTGTCAACATTAACGCATGTGATTAGTCTAGAAATTTGAACGCGGTACAATTTTTTTTACGGAAATTAATCATATGACCAAGTTTGACCCTAATGGCTTGTCATAATTGCAGTGGGTTACCCGGGTGTGTGATAATGACATGTTTAATGTGGATAGTAAGATGACTGAAGAAACATCACCAGGTGTACTGATTGGCAAGTTTCATTATAAAGAAGCTTCTAAAGGAAAGTTTGGATGAAACCAAAGTTGTGTGCATAAGCTGCCTTAAAGGGGAACTATTTTTTGCAGGAATACATTAAATGTAAGCTGTGGAAGTGGTGGCTCAGGCAGCAAAAGTTCTTGGTTGTTGCTTTACAGATCTGAGGAGCTGGGTTTGAGTTCCGCTGTCGGTGTGTGTTCAGACTCCATACTACCCAGCTAGGTCATGCAGTGTTGGCCCCATTTGAGAGATTTAAAATTGAAAAAATGTAAATGTTAATGTTAAAAAACTGCAAAAAAAATCTGTTTCCTCTAACCACTTTGTCATGCATTGTTTTATTCCAACATTACACATTTATAATACTAGTAAATATTAAATAGTAAGTATTGTGATTAATTGCAGACTACGGACGTAAATAACTAGATTAAAACTTTTAATGGAACTAATATTAGTTGCAAATATTATATTATAATCTTTGTATTTGTGTTATTGAAGTGAAAAAATAAATAAATGTAATCAAATAAAGCAGTTTTCTGTTATGCAATCTTTAATGAATCTTCTTTGCATCACATGAATTCAGTATATTTTAGTGCATTTAACATACTGTAAATTTCATTCAATAATCTGGAGTTGAGTGCGGTGTAGTAGCTTAATAAAGAAGCAGAGAGTGTGTGCAGCATATTCGTTATTGTTCTTAGTAAGGGCATTTTGGCCAGGATGGGATGGACTGAAGACTGGCAGAGCAGTATCTCTGAGCCCAGAAACTGATACAGATGAAACCGTTTCCTGTTTGGAAACAGTACAGAAGAGATGCACTCTGCCAGAATGATGTGCCAGTGAGTCAGCTAGTATTTTTATGCTGTTGTCTCAGGCGTCATTTAAACTTCCTGTGACCCTCCACTCTGGCAGTCTATCAATCATTTCGATATTGTACCACTGTAACACACAGCCATTAAATAATCGTGTGTGTTTAGCATTTTAAGATAAGCTTTTTGAGACTTTGCAATTTTTCAAATTCACATTCTGGCATAAAGTTGTGCTTCATTAGCATCTTTCTCAAACTTCTTTCCTGTTGAAGGAGAAGGTTGGACTATGAATACACTTTTTTATGGCAGTTTGACCACAGAAATAGAGTCTGCTCAAAACTTGAAAACATTTCAGTGGAATGACACCATGACTCTATGAGTAATAGCTTGAGAATACTTTTTTATATATCTGCATGGTACCATGCTTACATAAAGTGTGTTTGTTAATGCTCTTGAATTTAATAAGGTGCTCCTATCTAGGAAGGGAGTCCAGCTATAGCTCAAACTATTATTGTATCATTCCGTTTCAGACTCAGTTATAAAGGCGATACTGAATCACATTGGTGCCAAAAACAGAATACCAATAAATGGCTTTGTGTGACTGAAATTTACTCAAATTCTGTTGCTTATCTGTAACTGGAATTTCTCCAAACACAATGATCTGAATATTAAAGTATGCACGGATCAACCATTAAATTACAAAGCAAAACATTATGCTCAGGATTATGTCGGTTCCCCTTGTGCCTCGAGGGCAGCTCTGGCCCCACGGGGCATCACTCCACAGGGCCTCTGGGGGTGTGCTGTAGTGTCTGGCCCTATGAGGTTAGCGGTGGGTCTTTTTTGTGCTGTGGGGTGCGAGGTGGGGCCTCCATGGTTTGGAATCGGTTGTCCAATGGAAGCTGGGGTGTTTGGAGGCTTGGCTTTTTGCATGCTGACCCCATGCACAGAAGGCTGTGGTTTACTGGGTGTTCTGGTGTCTTTCTACCCTGGCCAGCATTACCTTTTTGCGCTGCATTGTTTTTTTTGTGGGTTCAAACCAGACGAGCTGACCTTTAGTCCTCGCAGGCATGGGTGAGCCTTAGGCACCCATGATCCTGTAACTAGCTTACTGGTATATAATTGAAAATCAATAGTAATGTGTTAATGTTGTGTTGATGTTAGAACTGATCAGTGTAATGATAACTATGATAATACAGCATAAATAATCTAGGAAACACCAGAGAATTGTATAACTATACAATTCTGAGAATTAGAATTTCTTGTATATACAGTTGTAGTATAAAACCCATGACACACATAATCCTGCTGTTATACTAAACATCTGAGAATTGTATAACTATAAAAACTGAAATCTAAGAATTGTTTTGTCTCTCTTCTTTCCTTGCCCTTAGAAAAAGCCCCTAAGGCATTTGGGATTCCTCTCTCACAGGTGATTGCAAACGATCGGGCCTATAAACAGCGTCAGGAGGCTCTAAAGGAGAGCCGGCGAGATTGTTTGGAGTTGGAAGCCAGCGTCATGCACTTCCGTGCTGAAAAACGGCATCATAATGGGAACCGGCTCCATACCTGCACAGCCTCAACCTCCAGCGGTGCTCCCTCAACACTGCTGGAGCTCCACAGCAAGCCGCTTTCCCCAGCATTCCTGGACAACAGCTCTCGAAGCCACAGACGGGTAAGAAGGTTGATCAGTGCTCCGAAACCAAGTGCTTTGCATTTTAGTAACCACTTCTTACGTGAACAGTGTAGCCACAGTCCCTTAGATTAAGTATTGGATAGCTGCCATGTCAAGAGCTTGAACCTCTTACTGTATATTTTGATCCTGGGTGTTTTTGAGTTACAAAGTAGAGGTAAAACATTCTCCTGTAAGTTTCATGATTTTATTAGCTGAACAAACTCTAAATTGATGGAAAACAAATGTACTAGGATTTAAAAGTAGAGTAGTGGATCATTTACAGTTACTATATTAGGGTTATGGATTCATCACCAGGCATGGCAAACAATACATTTTTCATTAATGTAAATATTCATTTAAAATATAAATGCTTCTCAGAAGAAAATTAAAAGGATGTAAATTTTGGATCTTTGTTTAACATCTAAATCCACTAGCAGAGCAAAAAAAACTAAATATTTCTCTTTATTTTGTCCATATGCCACTCAGTAGTAATTTCTTATATATAAAGTTGTAGTATAAAACCAATGACACATACAATCCTGCTGTTATATTAAACATCTGTATGACTGCGTACAGTATGTATGACAATATCACTCAAAATTTGGGATTGTGGGTCATAATTCAGTATCACCACTCTCTTGTTCATGCAATATTGCTTAAATTACATCTTCTTTAAGAACAAAACAATTCATGCTTGAATGCACAAACATTTAACATCCTGTGGGTAAGAATTTCTATTTGCCGCACTGCTTTATACTTTTATATATAAAGTCATTTGAAACACAGCTCATTAATTTACTGACCAGCTTACTCAACTGCATTCAAGAAAAATTATATGTTTGTAAAATTCATTCCATAGCAGTGGACCACTGGACAACAACCCTGGAACATACAGAGGACAAGTCACAATACTGCACTCCTTTGAAAGCCTAAACACGCTTTCAAGTGGAGTTTTAGAAGCCTGAAGATAAGACAGACCAAGTTCTACAGCATGCACTATGTGTGATTTGAGATTTAAGATTAAATATAAATATAAAACTAAGGATATATACAGTAGGCCCAAAAAAATCTATACACACTTTAACATGAAAAATATATGTTCTCTTCTGACAGTCACATGGCAGCATCAACGATGGTGCAACTACTGACATCTTTAATGGAATCATACTACCATGATTTAACCACTGTTAAAGCTGTATACATTTTTGGACCCCTCTGTATATATATGGGAGCATGACTGAGTGTAAGCATGCTTCTTTTCATTTTATTGGTAGTGAATAGTGCTGGAGGGTTGAATTTGATGCAGAGGTTAATCTCATAAACTGTTGAAGTGTTCCCTTATCACTATTTGCTTTGTTAAGGCTTAGACTTGATTATTTAAAGCGGCAGAGAGCCTTCTCGTTTTCTATCAGATGAAGATGAAATGTCATCCACAATATAATCCCGTGTATTGATACACAACGAAACTGCAGAAACGCTTTTAGTGCAGACCTACAGTATATTTTCAGCAATAAGATTCAGGGGAATAATGTAATAGATGGACAAAGGAAGATAAATAAAGTGCATAAATCACTAATCACTATTAGATTTCCATTATCAGTAAAAACACACACAGTTCTGTGCAGAATTTCTTCATATTTTGCTTTCAAATAGGTTTGTATTTTAATGTCTTCTTGACGAATAGTTCTCCAAGCTTCCTGAAGGAACTTTTGGCTCTCATTTTGGCATGGTTTTGGCTCTCATGTTCAGTCCAGTCTCTGTACCTGAGCTGTTTCAGAGGAATGTTTTGTTTGGTAGTTAAGCCACACAGTGACCTATGAATCATTCAAGCATAAAAACACATAAAATCTAACTTAATGCATGAACCAGTGAGAAACAGGTGCAGATGATGACAGATGATCAGGTCGGTGATTAGTCTACTGACGATGCTGAATGCTTTATGAGTGATTGGAACAGATGAGAGGGGAAATAAGGCTGCTGCTGAGGTTGTTACTTAAACAAATAAATTTTTTTAATAATATCTTTAGGCTCTTTGCAGCCTGTCATAGTAAAACTTTTGTTTCTATTTCTTTAATTTAATCTACATCATTTCATTTCTTTTAACATGAAGAAATTAGGGCTGGCTCAAGACTTTTCCTCAAGATTGTTATTCCGACGCCAACTACAGTTTTAATAAACTTTGAGGTGCTGAAACTTATTGAGTAACGTACACTGGCCAATGATTCCTGAAGATTTATGCCACTTACACTACCGTTCAAAAGTTTGTGGTCACTTGCAAATTTCTTTGTTTTTTGTTTAGTGATTTATTTTCTACATTCTACAACAATACTGGGGATTTCAAAACTATAAAATAACACATATGGA
>JAQMYL010000001.1:15143626-15188279 GCA_030014365.1 Clarias pachynema
CTGACAATATTTTTCTTCTTATTGTAATATATATAATATAAATTAACATAATGTAATACATTGTTATATATAATATATAATTATCTAATATCATTAATGCTATTGTCATAGCACTCAGGTGGACTTCATCTTCTCTGCTTATTATCTTGTGTAGAATGTAATTAAAATTATTACATGAATACATCATAACAGTAGACATTTACATGTTCATGGAATGTACAGTAACTTTGAAAAAAAAATTCTTAAATTTTCTACCCATTATATTTTTTATAGTTCAACAGATGTTGCATGTTTTGTTTGCTTTTAGTTTGTTTCACTCTCTGCTCCCAGCTACATTCTCACATCTCAGAGAGAGGAGCTAAGTTAAGACTAAAGTAGATGACATCATAGGGAGGAAACCAATGACCAACAGAGGTATCTTGCTGCCTATTGCATGTAAAAGCAACTGTACTATGTTCTCCCTAATAAAAATGGGACTTGAGAAAACATATCGTAGTATGTTTTTGTTGTGTCTTGGGGAATGCTAAAAGCTAACATTTGCTGCTAGCTAGCTAACAGAGAATATTGTGCTTAGCATTGAAATTGCTTTGAGTGTGAAGCAATGTGACAAGTATAATATACTACTGGACCTGTTATTCCCAAGTTATTATTCAGATATCTTAAGCCATCTCTGTGCACGTGGTTGGGTTTTACCTGAGACAGTGTGTGATGGATGTGTTCTGCTCCACATCCACAGAGAGATCCAAAAAATCCTCATCTTTACTGCTTACCTAAGGGGGAAAATTAAAGCAAGCATCATCATATGGTGTAATACAAGGGATATCAAATGAAATGTTTCTACCTAAGCACAGATGACCCGTTTCCCATCTGTAATTAAAAGTTTTAAGCTTATTTTCTTGCATCCTCTTTTAATAGATACGTCCATTAGGGACACTATGCAATTCTAAAGCCGTTTTACTTCCATGTGTCAGCTTTAACGAGCCCAGAAGCAGGAAGTAGACAGCTCTCTGGTTGTCTGTTTATTCTCTTCAACTCACCGCTTCACAGTTGAGGCAGCGAGTTTCATTGGTCAGTGTGCCCTGGAAGATCTCGTGCACCCACGTCTGCTGGTTCTTCTCAGCTGATTCGGCCTCTCCTGTGTTGCCCCCCCTCCCTCCTGCTCCTCCTCCTCCTCCCCCGTTCTGTACCACCTTGCCATTTTGCTGCCTCTCCTGATTCTTCTCTTCCTGCAGCAGGTCGGCGATGGTGTTAAGAAGGTAGTTGAGAAACTCATGTGCATCTTGCTGCATGTAGTTGTCGAACAACTCTAATATAGGAAACATTAAAAAAAAACATTTAAAAAACCCATGTGCTTTTCACATCATCCACTTTACCAGTAAGGATAAAATCATTTAATAAAACAAGTAAAACAGCCTGGTTAATTATTTGTATTTGTGCCACTAAAGATGTGATAATGTTTGATATCTTATATGCCTGCAGTTTAATTTGTTCCAACATAACAGCGAGTAAAGGCAAAAACACCAACATGACGTAAAAGATGACTAATATTTACCAGACGTATTGACTCATTTTACTACATCTGGTCCTTTCAATGTTGTTTCCACTATTATTTCGATCTACTGAGTCATTTTAATAATATCATGGTATGGTTTTTTTTTCTTCCTTCTGGTCATAATGAACCACCACTTAGCCTTTTCCTCAGAAATATAAATGATGTCAGGATAAACAATATGATTAAGCAAACAGCTGATAAAATATCAACAAGGAAGCATTTCTTCCAAGTTGAACCTAATGCTGGGATCACTGCTCAGTCAAAGAAAAACTGGCAATGGCAATTGCTCAGCTAGAACCTCCAGAACTTCCAGCCTACTAACACAAAGTATGACTGCAGATCAATCCCTGCTATCTGTTATCACACGAATGAGGATGGGTTCCCTGCTGAGTCTAGTTCTTCTCAAGGTTTCTTCCTATTGTTATCTCAGGGAGTTTTTTTCCTTCCCACTATCGGCCTTGGCTTGCTCATCAGGGACAATCTGATAATTATGTCCTGAAACTTATTTCCTTTATTTTATTGATTCTGTAAAGCTACTTTGCTACACTGACCATTCTTAAAAAGATTCAAGATTCAAAGAACTTTATTAATCCCAGAGGGAAATTGCTTAAATTCTTTCTTCACATATCCCAGCGTAACAGGGGTCAGAGTGCAGGATCAACCATGATACAGCGGAGCAGATAGGATTAAGGGCCGTGCTCAAGGGCCCAACACTGGCAACTTGGTGAAGCTGGGACTTGAACTGCCAACTTTCTGTTCAATAACTCTGTGCCTTAACCTTGTGCCACCACTGCCTCTAAACGCTACTTAAATAAAACTGAGTTGAATTGAATTCACTCGTCCACTACATTGGCCTCATGCTGAGGTCAGAACACCCGTTCTAGTCAGAAACGTTGTACTCTTAACAACTAATTTAAGCATCCTTTATATGTTACCGTTTTCCTTCCTCAGGCGTGAGATGAACTTCTTAGGAGGAATGACTCCCACTTTTTTCTTCTGAGTAGCGATGCTGTTGAAGAGATCTGCCAGGCACGTGAGCAGGCTCTCTTTGCGCCGTGGCTGCACCTTGTAGGCCAGCACCTTCTCCCGGAACGGCCGGCAGAAATACAGAGCCTGAAGCACTGAGTTACAGTAGCAGGTGTTGCCAAACTGCAAACAAAAAAATATTTACAGGAAAAGAAAAAGAGGCCAGGAAGCGGAAGACACAATTTTAAAACACAAATACAGAGTATGAAAAACGCTGGTTATTTACTTTATATTTACTTTCCTACAGTAAGTAAATATTACAATATATACAGTAACGTGTCGTGACTTTCAAAGCAAGAACCTTTAACATCCAGATAAGCAACTAGGTGTGAAGATAAGACTGGGTGTTAAAGGTCAAGGTATTTATAAAAATAAAAAAAAGGAGAAGTGACTAATATGGTCAATAGACCAGCACCAGATTTACAGTTGCGTGACATATAACATATTTAGTTTCATATAAAGTGATATCCTTATTTTATAAAAGGGGGGAAACTACTCAACTTAAAAAAAAAAAAAAAAAAAAAAAAAAAAAGGTTGCTTACATTAACCAGACCAAAGTAGTGCTCATTCACGGGGAACTGTTCTGGTCCAATCTCCTTCTCCAAAGCTGATGCATTGGCGCCCTGAAAAACACAGCCACAGGGGTTATTAACTAAGGCTCTTACACTCTTGCTCTATAAGCTACAACCTGACAGGACTGTCCTGTTCAGATGAACAGAAACATCCTGTTAGGGAAAAGCTCGACATTAACAGGATGCACATCCACTGGGAAACACGTGATTAGCAATAACATCACCTGCAGCAGCACAGCAGCTTAAGAGGTAGACATAAAGCACAGTCCTTTAGGTCTAACAGGAAGTAACGGCAGGACATCTGATGTACAACATGTCAGTGATACTGTTTGTGTACACGGTAAACCTTAAAGATGTTATAATAACGCACCATTCCTACTTCTACCAGTTTGATTTATACCTAAATCAGAGCGCTGGCTATCGGCTGATACCTGATCCTGAACTGGTATTGACAACCAAACCGAGTCTCTACAGGCTTGTTTGTGTATCCTCTCAGGCAAAGAGAAGTTGTGACAAGTTGCATCAGTCAGCATAGTTTGCATTTATGGCAGAAAACCCATTGTCAGACCAGATATGTCGCACTAGATCTAAAACCAGTGAAGCATTTCAGGTCCAAAACACACTGTCTATTCAGTAAACCCCTAGTTCAACTTCTATATGCTTATCCTATACAGTGCTAAGGGGATGTCTGGGGCCTATCCCGGGAAACTTCAGGCACATTTCAGTTACACTTCAGGTACACCCTGGACAGGATGTCAATCCATCCCAGGTCTCACATTAACACACACCGGGCAATTTGGTAGCACCAATCAGTCTAATCTCATCTAATCAGCATAATCACATGATGAGGAAACCAGAGTACCAGGAGGAAACCCACAGAGCACAGGGACATGCAAACATGCAAACTCCAAGCACACAGACCTGAGGTAGAATCGAACCCTCGACGAGGCCACAGTGCTAAATATGGTTGTGGTTTTATATCAATCTTAGGTATTACCATGAAGGGTTACACCTTTTATACCTTTAACCGGGTATGACGCGTGTTATGTACCTTGTTTTGAACTTTCATACTGATTATAATATAATGTGCCTTAAATTATACATTGGTATCTTTATTTTCGAGAACATGTGACCTTGGATGCCAGGCCAGACAGCACTCACCCCCACACAAACACAAGGATTAACCAAACATACAAAGCAAGAAGAGAAAATTATGTCTCCAATGACCAACAAAAAACAACAACAAGAGAGATGATGCATAAGGATGTCTGCCTCTGATCAGCACTTCAGGGGTGTGAACTGATGTGACGGTGAACATGTTAGCTGTTTAACTTAAAATCACATGACATCGTGTACACACACACACACACACACACTGCATTGTGTGTTACAGGGCAGGATCGTTTTTTAATGTGAGGACCTGAAGCTAAGAAAGACCCCACAGAAAGCCAAAGAAGTCACCTTGGCAAAACAAAACAAACGCAATACCCATATGTTATTGAAAATGGTGTTTGACTTTGTTACACCATCTGAGAATTAGATGTTTGTGGACAGACTGTTCCTCGCCATGGAGACGCCCAGGCTGAATCACGCACCGACACAGCCTCTAGTCCACTACGCTAACAGCTCACGGGCTAGCCGAGACTAGCTAACTAGCTCCCTTATTTTCGCTTTAATAGCACAACCCGTTTGTTTATACGCGTGTTTAAGGTTTCAAGTAGCTAAATAAGTTACACACAAAAAAATATCCGGTTTATCTCAGGATAAGTTTATCTTATGAGCGTTAAGGGGAACTCGTCTGACTGATAAACTTTGAGGAGGACGCGGTTTCTCCGCTCGCTAGCTGTTTACCTTCCTGTGATGATGTTAGCTGAACCAAAACACCGGCTACATGCAGTGCGCGCGCGCGCACACACACACACACACACACACTACAGAGTAACCTCCAAAAAAATTGTTCAAACCTACCATCGTACATATCGAGGCGATCTTTCGGACTGTCATCAGTATTTCCATCCGTCTGCAGCCATACTGGACCAAACCCCAGCTGTAAAACCGTGACAGCCACAAGAGGCTGGATTTCCGGTAAAAAATGCTTTTGCGACTGTGGTCCAGCAGCTGGACACGGAACGATACGCGCGCGCCCGCCTGTCACCGCCAGCCGCTCGTCCTAGTGCTGTTACTCATACGACTCCAAAGATCCGAAACGACAGTGTCGAGCTGAAGAGTCGGTTCCGAAGAAACATCACTTCGAGGCCTGACTGGTCGTTTCCCGGAGTGTCACGTGCCGGTGACGCGACCAATCAGCATAGTGTGCAGCCCGAACAGCACGACACTGACTGTCTTTGAATGGAGCCATCAAGAAAGAGGAGACGCACCATTTAACACAATCTTTACGTAATTTCTCCCAAAAATGAAATCAGTAACTAGAACAAATTGCTAGAACATGTTCAGGGTCTTTTTCAGATTCAGAGATGGTAGATGTGTGCACAAACATTTCCTTTGCACCATGGATTTGTTTAGACAATATATGTCATTAGAGACAACAGTGGTGTTTTAGAATTTTTTTATTTTTTTTTTACTTTTTGCTCTGGATGTTTAGTTTATCTTTAGTGTTTGTGTGGGTGTGTGCTGTTTGGTCCTTGCACCTACAAGGTCGAGGGTTCAATTCCCGCTTCAGGTCTGTGTGCGTGAAGTTTGCATGTTCTCTCTGTGCTTGGTAGGTTTCCTCCAGGCACTCTGGTTTCCTCCCACAGTCCAAAGACATGCAGATTAGGCTAATTGCCATTTCCAAAAGTACCCGTAATGTGTGAATTAGCATGTGAGTGAGTGTGTCTGTGTGTGTGTGTGTGTGTCTGTGTGTGTCTGTGTGTGCCCTGCGAGGGATTGGCACCCTGTCTAGGGCCCACAGCATGCACAAAGGCCCTATAGTCACTGTGACCCTCTACACAAAATAAAGCAGTATAAACGCTGAGTGAGTGCGTGAGTTGTGTCTGGCTTGGCTTCCAAGGCATCCAAAATATACCAATGTGTAATTTAAGGCACATTATATTATATTATATTATATTATATTATATTATATTATATTATATTATATTATATTATATTAATTACATTTTATTGAGTCTGAACGTTAATTAAAGGTACGACACATGCACTTTACCAGGTTAAAGGTATAAAAGGTGTAACCTTTCATGGTAATACCCAAGACTTATAGAAAAGTACAGTTTGGTAGCTTTATTTCTAAAAGTTTATTGACACCCATGATTTTTGGCAAACTAATTTACTCTTATAACTAAGCACGGTGGGGTAGTCGTTAGCACCTTCCGAGTTGAGGCCACAGTACTAACTACTCCACCGTGCTTAGTTATGACCAGGGTTGGGGACGTTACTTTTTAAAGTAACTAATTACATAACAAAATTACTGTCATTAAAAAGTAATCCGTTACATTACAGCGTTACTTTCTGATAAAAGTAACAAGTTAGAGTAATTTTCCATTGCAGAATATGAAAACTCCTTTGTGATTCCTCATGCATGTTGTTTTAGTCAAGACCTTGCAGAACCTCGTGGAACATCAGGCTCACGATGCCTAACACTGCTTCTCACCACGAGTCAAACAGCATAGGTGAGATAGGGGTATAACAGCAGGAATAACAGAGGGGGGCGGGTTATCAGGGGCTGGACTTGTAGGACGACTTTCACACACACACACACACACTAACGGAATCACTGCAGTCTGGCTCACGGATTACATAAATTGTCTGAATAATGGATTACATTTTTGAAAATATAACTAAATACCTGAGTACTTAAATGGCGGATCTAACACGTTAGATTACTCATTACTTTAAAAAGTAATTCAAGTACTCTAATGCATTACATTACTTTGTACTTTGTAACGCGTTAGACCCAACACTGGTTATGAGATTAAATTAGTGACCTCACATCTCCAGAGTCGAGGGTTTGATTCCAGCTTACGGTTTGTGTGCGGACAGTTTGCATATTCTTCCCACGTTTGGTGGGTTTCCTCCAGGCCCTATGTTTTCTTCCCACTGTCCAAATAATGTAATTATGCTGATTAGATGAGATTAGGCTGATTAGTGTTTACAAATTGACCATAGTGTGTGAATGAGTGTGTGTGTGGGGTGTGTGCCCTTTCATTGATTGACACCTTGTCCAGAGTGTAATCAATGAAACCATGTGTCCAAAGTTTCCCTGGACAACATGCACAATATTATGAGAAATCACTGGGTAGAGATAATACAGCTGTGTTACTGGTTAGTAAGGCAAATTCATTAAAAAGGCTTGAACTTGCTAGGGACCCAAAAGAGTGGACTTTGGAGAAATGGAAAAAGGTCATGTGGTCTAAAGAGTTCAGATTCCAGAGTTTTATTCCAGAGTGATGGGTGCATCAGGGTAAGAAGGGAAGCGCATGAAGTGATGCATAGTGTCCACTGTACAAGCATCTGGAGGCAGTGTTATGATCTGGGGTTGCTTCAGTTGGTCAGGTCTAGACTCAGAAACTTGTGGCAATAAAATGAAGTCAGCTGATGACCTGAATGTACTGAATAACCAGGGTATCACATGTAGGGAGTTTTTCTTCCCTGATGGCACAGGTATATTCCAGGATGAAAATTATGAAAGAGGAACATAATCATTTTCACACATGAATTTGCTACCACATTATGTGCTGTAATCAAAGCTTAAGGTGATCATGAAATCATGAAGTGAGCAACTTTTTATTTTAATTTTTTGACTAGGATCAGCATTCTTACATTATTAGAGTAAGGGTGACTGACCTTAAAAAGTGTCTGGTTAAATATAAATATAAAGAATTAAAGCGAATTGGTAAGATTTGAATATATTATTGATTGTGAACTATAAAATTGATTGATGATGTATGAAATATTACTTGCAAATACATGTCCATATTAATTGTGTTATTTAAAATTTTAGGATCGATTTGCTACACAAAAATTCCGCTTTCAATACCAATACAAGAAGCTCTTAAATAAAGATTAAAAAAAATAATAAAATAAAGAATCCTCCGGTGAGACTATTGACAGGCAAGCCTCGATACCTAGATGAGATTTTATCTAGTGCGGTGTGCAGTGCGCATGCGTGACAATTTCGGACATGCGCAATGCGCAGGATCCTCCAGCCTTGTGAGGGTCCGCCTGTTCTGATAAGGAAGGCAATGAAACCCGAGCGGGGGAGTTCTTTAAGCGGAATCGACACAGTTCTCAGAACAGTTGTACTGCTTCAGTCAGAAGAGACGCTCCTCAGACGCTGTTCTCAGAACTGTTTCCGTTTGCGCATCTGTAATCGAATGTGTCGAACAGAATAATAATAATAATAATAATAATAAAGTGATCCTTATCACGTATTTGTTTGTTTATTGGAGTAATGTTTGTCTGAATAGTTTGTATAATGTTAATTTGCAGTACAGTGTGTACAATGGGTTTAATATATATTCCTGTGAAAAGTATGCTCTTAACAGCGTAAGTTAGTACAGTAGTCCATCGTAAACAGTGTCTATAACAGTTGTAAATATTAGCGCAGCTGTTCGTTTTCTTCTTTTCTTTCCTTCTCCCTTCAGTCCAGTCCGGATGTGTCGCGCGCAGTGTTTGAGAGCAGTGAGTGTTTGAGTGCTTTGTCACGGGGGTCATCCGCCCCTCTGCTCTCTCAGCTCAGCTCAGCTCTGCTCTCTCGTGGAGCGGCTTTAAGTGCAGGACACACACACACTCTCTCTCTCTCTCACACACGAACTCATCGCTGCAGTGAGTACGCGCACTACGCTCAGGCTCTGTTCCTGTGCTTTTTTTTGCTTTGACGGATTTCTGACATCACGCCTGTTAAACTAAACCCGCACTGAGCGAGTGTCCGAGTCCGCCCGCGCCGCTTCTCATTCAGAGGATTAGTCCTGACCGCTTCCTTCATGCGCTCTCACTCACCGGGCTTCACATTATGAGCCAGACTTGGGAGAGTTTGGAGAACCGGGAGCAGGCGCTTTGGCGAAGTCACGGATCTGCTGCTATCAGTTTGCAGGCACTCGGATGAAGTCTCCAGCTCTCTAAATGCGTCTTCCCGAGCAGCCGAGAACAATGAGCACCGGCTCGGGCAACTTTCTGCTCGTCCCCATACCGGAGTACCCGGGCCTGGACTGTGTGCCCAATAAAAATGTGAAAATAGTCGTCCTTGGAGCTAGCAACGTCGGGAAAACCGGTAACAATGACGTCTTTTCTGCTATTATACACCAAACCTAAAAATAATGCAGTAAATAAACTGAAAGTGCAGTAATCAAGTATCAACGTGCTGCTCTTGATGGATTTCATATGCAGTGCATCAACATCTATATGAGTGTATATGTTAAAATCCTTGTTCTACAAGACAACCCAAAGTATCACCAAAGTTTCATGTGAAAGTCAGTGGAGAAGATGTCCTCCAGGGGGCGACACACAAGTTTAGTGTCATGCATGTGCCTAATTGTTTTATCATGTGAACTGATAACCTATTTGTTTGTTTCATTAAAATCTGCAGCCTTAATAGTACGATTTCTGACCAAGAGGTTTATCGGTGATTACGAAGCCAACACAGGTAAATATCGCACACATTCAAACACGTGTCCACTCGAGTTTAACTCAATGATGTGTCGTATAAATCAAGGAAAACCCTGTTGTTGCTTTTCTTTTTCTTTTTTTTATAGGGGCCTTGTATTCAAGAAAGATAAATATCGATGGGGAGCAGGTTTCTCTACAAGTGCAGGACACTCCCTGTGTGTCATTGCAGGTATTTCAGTGCATCATGAAATCGATTCCCTGTCTCGCACTGTATCCTATCAAGGTGTCATGCACATCATGCAGTCTATGATCTCAGCAGGCTTCTGATGAACCCCGGGGGGGTAATTTTAGTTCAAACGTTTTGTCTGCAGGCCAAGAATGCAGGAGTGGAGATAAAGAGGGCGTTCTGAGTCAGGGGGTCATTATAGGAAGAAGGGGGGGGGAGAGATTGTTTTCAGCTCTGGTCACAGTTTAAACCTTTCCTGGTCCAGACTCCCTTCTTAATATTTATCCATCAGTTAGAACGTCTCTCTTTTCAACATACATCAGTTTTATGGCCACAAACAGTCCCTGTGCTGGAGGATATATCACTCCTGACATTGGACAGCTTTGTCTAACAGATTAATCAGTTTCGTTGGCTTGTCTTGGCCTACTTCAGTGGGGTATTTTTCTTTCTTTTTCTTTACTTGGTGTGTTGAAACACAAAGTCATGGATACACAAACTTGTACAATCATTAAAACAAAATGTTCCTTGAGAATTAATTTTTTCACTGCTGTTGCTTAGTGTTAACCTCTCAGACTCGACTGTTTTTGCATTTATTCTCCTTTATGGATTTCTTTGGTGTTTCTTTATCAGGATGATGCAGAGGGTCTGTACTGCCAGGAACAGATTAACCGCTCCATCTACTGGGCAGATGGCTATGTGCTGGTCTTTTCCATCACGGACATGCACAGCTACCGGACCATTCAGCCACTCTATGAGCATGTGCGCCGCATCCACCCAAGTGGCAACATCCCCATTATCCTGGTAGGCAACAAGAATGACCTGCTGAGGGCGCGTCAGGTACCCACAGACGAGGGCCAGGCTCTGGCAGCCGAACTCGGAGGACACTATTTTGAGGCTTCGGCCCGGGAAAACCATGAGGGTGTGCAGGCAGCATTCCTGCACTTGTGCCAGGAGGTGAGCCGGGCACTGGGAGGGGCGAATGGAGAGAAGAGGCGGGGAGGACTGCATCTTGTTCGGCCAAAGAGTCCCAACATGCAGGAACTGAAGAGAAGATTCCGGCAAGTGCTCTCTTCTAGAGGGAAATCGACAACAGCGGTGTGATGATAATGTAACGCCGGTGATTGATTCACAGGCCTGTTTGCGGAAGCGGGAGTCAAAAAGCTAATCTTTTATGTATTAATAATGTATGTTAACACTATTTTTACTGCGCTATTGACTAGGGGAACAATAAAAATATTGATTTTCATACAGAGACAACCTTTGCCTGGAAGAACACACCTATAGAATAATAATAATAATAATAATATTAAGGATAAATAAAGGCACAACATTTGTTTCTTTTTTTTTTTTTTGTTGACATTTTGTGATTTTAAACCCATAACATTGTTACAGGTGTCTTAAATGCAATGATAAAGTGTGATGAAATTAATGGCTGCATGATAAAAATTCCTTGGGCATATTTTTTTCTTTTAAATATCTCTATATGGTAAAGTAAGCTTTTGCACAAGTGGCTCTTAGATCCCCTTAGATGGAAAAATATTTTTTATGTATATAAATTGGAATTACTGGCCATGAATTAAAGCAATTATTTTGTGGTGATAAAGTTATTTCTAATATTCCTTGGTAGCCATATATAGGCCAGGCATCTGGTGGTTCACATGAACTTTGACCCCCTTAGGTTGTGTGAAGCCAAAGCAGAGGTTGGGTAAATGTTGCATATTTCATTCACTCGTTCCTTTATTTATCCTTCCCAACTTGTCAGGGGGATTACAGCTTAAAGCCACTTCCCTGTTTTTCTGGAATGTGATCTTCATTCACTACTCACAGCCTTTGACCCTGTAATCTTTTTCTTTTTACCTTTGACCTTTTATTTTTCCTGTCTTGATGTGAAGCAGATTTCTTTCCACTCTGTCTCAATTTTCTGTCTGATATCTATTGCAAACAAAGCAAATGTGGAAGTAAAAGTCGTATTTTGGTATGTTTTTGTATTTTCATTTCTTTTCTGTATTATTGAATTCCTTTACATAATTAGAAACACGCACACTCTTGCACAGGCATTCTTTCCCAATTATAGATCTTTTTTTTCTGCTCACGTGAAATCGTAGGTAACAGAATACGGTTATGGAAGATCCTGTAATTGTTAAAGATGCGTATTATACGATTGAGGCTTTTCCTGCTCCATGCATTTTGTGGGTTGTCTGCTGGCATTTATCTTAAAAAAGGGCTGCATTTTTCATTTTATTTCCCAAACTTTGGCTTATGTTGTGTGTGTTATATGAAACATACATAATTATGGCCCTTAAATTACTGAAAAATCTTTTTTGAGGTCTGCAACAACATGAAGTTTCATATTTCCCCCGTCGCACATGATTGAGCTTGATAATGAACAGATGAGTTGAAAATCGTGCACTGCATTTTGAGCTTCGGTGAACCCTGACTGTATTCCTTAGTATGTCTTGCTAAAGAGTGCATTCACATTATCACCTTCGACTGACTGTTGGCCTTAGACATGCGATTATGAAATTAGTATTTGCACAGACATGCGAGTCTGTGCAAATACAGTATGTATTGGAGTATACAGATCCCTAAAATGTCTAAATGGCTTCAAAGTTATTTAATTATTTACCTATTTATTTAGCAATGAGATAATGAATTTACCTGAAATTAGATCACTCTTGAATTTATAACAGAATCTATGAAAGTAGTACAAACTCTCAAACTGAAATTTTTTTTTTTAATATGCTCATTTTAAAATGTCATTATTTTTTTAATAATTCATTTACATAGAATGTAAGTTATAATTGTTAATTATGACTAATGGTCCACATAATTAATAATAGATTTATGAGGCAGAATAGTGACGTAGTGGTTATCTCTGTGGCCTCACACTTCCAGTGTCAAGGATTCGAGTCTAGCCTTCGAGTCTGTATGCATGATGTGTTTCCTAGGGGTTCTCTGGTTTCCTTCCACAGTCCAAAGACCTGCAGATTAGGCTAATTTGCAAATTGTTCGTAGTGTGTGAGCATGTATGCTTGTGGCCTGCAATGGACTGGCACCCCATCCAGGGTGTACCCCTGCTCGTGCCATGAATCCCCCTCAGATGTGACTTTGCATGACTGTACAGGATAACTGGTATAGAGAATGAGTGAAGATAGATTTATAAGAAATGCGCTATTTTTAATATATATACTGTATAGTTTCTCAGCTGGTAGGCCTTTGTAACGTTTACAGCGTCGTGGGGAGCCTGGAGCCTATCCCAGGAGACTTAGGGCACGAGGCAGGGTACACAGAGAACATCACACGAAACAGGAGTAAAGTGCTCAAAAACAACTAATTACTAGAATTTAATTCAGCTTTTTTCAAGTAAAAAATATTTTTTAGTGAAAACATGTATTTTGTACAAACGTATTAATTATTACAATATGCTTTCTTCCAACAAGATGGATGGAGGGTAACGACTTCCTGTGCTCTGATCCAGCTTGCTAACAACAGCAACTGCGACATGCAGAAAGGTTCAAACTCTTGTATGAACGGTGGTTATCATCATGCGGAGTGGGAGAGTCGAAGGGTTCCGGGGCCTTTGTTTGTGAAATCATGGTTTATGTGGAAATGCTCGTCTGGGACATGTGACTACTCAGCACTGAACTTGTGAAGAAACAGCTGCGAGGGAGGAACAGTTACAGGACATATTCTCTCCCAGTGTGTTATCGCCAAGTCAGGAAACTTGAGCAAACATTTCCCAGCGGAGAGGGGAGGGGGAGGGGGAGGAAGTGGGAGAGAGAGACACCGAAATAACAAAGAACTAGTAAAGAAAGAATGAATCTGAAGGGCCATGCTTTGACTGGATTATCAGGGAGGGCAAAGGACTACTTTGCAAAAAATC
Organism: Clarias pachynema; assembly: GCA_030014365.1. Lineage (NCBI taxonomy): Eukaryota > Metazoa > Chordata > Actinopteri > Siluriformes > Clariidae > Clarias > Clarias pachynema. The sequence goes on from JAQMYL010000001.1 coordinate 15,157,447, forward strand.
TTAATTAAATGAGACATTAAACAGAGACACATGTCCATCTTTACCAGGAAATCGTTTTGTTTTCTGTTTGTCCTGGTCTCAGGGTGTTTCACCATCAGGCACAAGGAAAGCAGACAGAACAAAACTGGTTTTATGAGGCATGAATTCTCCAGAGTCAGAGTGGGAACACAGACTGACATCCATGCTTAAATGATATCATTTTTCCTGCCTGAGTGGGTTTCATGTTCAGAGTCTGTGGTCTATACTGTTTCTGTTTCAGGTTCTCTGAAAGTTTGCTCTCCTTTCTTTTTGACATGTTCCAGATCTTTGCATTTCTTCCAAGACCAGCAGTAAACGTCTCTGAAACATGATGGACATCAATATGCAGGAGTAACATAGGAAGACACATGCCTACACACACACACACACACACACACACACATACTGTGCACACACACTTGACTTTGTCTTACTATACTTTTGAGGACATTAACTATTAATGCAACTAAATAAGACTAAACTTTAGACCTAAGATCTAAACCTTTAGTTCTTTAGTTTTACTTAAACAGCAGTTTCCTTCACGGTCATCAACCGAATGTCCTCACAAGGTCACAACAGTCATATACACATGCAACCGGGTTGAAATAAAGAACAGCCAGTTCTTGCTCTCTGTCTCTATTTGGGATTATACAAATCTCTAACCACACAATGTATCTCATACAAGAAAGCATTTAAAGTTCATTGCTTGGCTTTGGATTTGTCTGGTATAGTAAAGTTCTGCCACATAATAATAGCTAGAATAATAATTCCACTCGCCATGGCTTGAGGCTATTTCACCGTTTATTTTAATGAACTATGAATGGCATAATATTGCTGTTAGCTGTTGAGTTGGCTTGCTTGAACTCTTAATTTGATTAAGAGATGTTTTGATTTCAAGAACTGGTCTGAAAATAGGTGAAAGGTATTTGTGATGTAATTTAGCGATCTGGGTCGAAAGTTTTTGTAGTAATTCGGCCAAAATAACCTTTGAGGATATTCCATTTGCTCGCATTTAATAAACTTTGGATTGCTTGTTCATCCAGCAGGATCCATCGCCCATTCCTAGGATATCTGCATTTATTTACTTGTTTAGTTGTTTGTGTGTTTGTGTTTTCTTTCTTTCTTCCTCATGTATACACACCATACCATCATTCCTATCAATATTTCATCAATCCAAATTCTCTTAAAGCCTTTTCTTCCTACCTTTCCTCATTTATCCATCATTTTATCATTTTTGCCTTATACATTTACATTCTCCTGTCTGTTCTTTCTCTCTCTTCTTCTTTCTGTTGCATTTGTCTGCGTGTTTACTTCTTGTTTCCCTTTTTTATTAATTAATTGAATTTTTTTTTTTTTCATTTCTTACCCTTCCTTCCTCCCTCCTTTCTTACTTAAACCCTCATTTCATCCAGAACCGTTCTTTTGGTTTGATCTCAACAGCACTTGGAGAACAATCTCAATGTGTATTTGTAGTTTTATTTTTTTTATTTGTTTGCGGCCAGACATCTGTAGATATGTATTATGTAATCCAAGTCATCTGAGTAAACAGTCATTGATTAGGTCCAGTGAAATTAGATGTTTCAAGCTGACTGACACATAAACTAAGATGTCTCACACGCTTCATCAACATTTCAAAACACACTTTTTATAACACTGCCTAATTTGCAGGGAATGCTACTTTTACAAGTTCATTTTATAGCTTCCATACCACTACGCTGCTGGTAGCCACAAAATTCCCCCAGGACAATTACCAGCATGATGTTGCTTCCATACTTAAAGAAAAAACACAGTTTACAGAGTAAATAACTGCCTTCCTCCATTTATCTTAATAGTATGCTCTTTTACCACTCTACATATGGACAGGAAATCTATGGCTGTGTACCATCAGTAAATATATATATATTTTTATAGACACACTTTTTCAAGGTAGTGAGTATAAATAATGTAAGTGCACGTCTGGTTCTGATTCATATAACAGATTCTACTCATGACCTAGAGATATCCAAAGGACCCTTAAGAGTTCTCGGTTTCTTAAAATGATTTCATTTGGAACCCTGCCGGACAGGGAAACATTCACACTTTAAAACCAATCTGAATCAGAAGCAAATCTTTTTTGAGATTCTTACCCAATATGGTCACTGGGTGTTGTGGCGATAGCAGTGATTTACTACAGGGAAAAGGGTCAAGTTTCTTCTGTAATGAATCTTAACATCAGGGTGAATTTGGAATGGATGTAGGACAGACGATAGGAAGTAATGAGAAAGTTTAAGAGATATGGAAATGACTTTACATGTATCATGTATCAGTGCAATCAATTTCTCTGTACATCTTACTTGCTATGGAAAACATAGATGCATAACCTTTTTTATTCTCATATAGAAAAATGTGACACAAGAATAAGGTTTTGCCAAATGATGTAATATTTCAAGAAATCCCAGTGGTCACTCACAACACAAGTAAATATTTAGTAAGAGCAACAAAGCATTTCTTCAGGCTTTTAGGTGGGTGTGATTCTAAATAAAGCAGATATTAGGGCTAAAGTTCTTGGATAAAGAAACCAAATCAGTGCAAGAAAATGAACATTTCTTCTTCCAGTTAATTTCATGTTTTGAAATCTCAATCCACGGATGAACTTTGCTTTAAATGGAATTAAATGGAAATTTAACGTCCAAGTAGAGAGCTCATGCAGTGCAAATCTGTATTCTACTGCCTCCATTCTGTATAGCAAAGCACTGCAAGTATAGGGTTGAAAACAGTGTCTAACCCTGGAATTTTATGAATTCTGTTCGCCCTAAAACTTTTATTTGATGATTTGATCTGCTGCCATGAAATGCTACATAATTCACTTAAATCATAAAAAAACAACAGGAAACAAGTTCATCAGATTATGAATGGGAAACCATTATTACATAATAAATAGGCCTAATATTTAATTGAAAAATAAATACAACATTACTATAACTTGTGTGAGCCTGAATGTTGACTGGATATATTGGATGAGTAATTTATCTATTTATTATTCATTTTGTGTTTGCAGCATATGTGCAGTTACTGTTCTTTCGCCTTGACCTGCAGTTGACCAGACATTTGTACTGTCTCAGGAAATGCTCTGACAGGCCATTGTTGAGCTTGTTGAACTTGAATAGCTTGAAGGGTACATTCGCAGATTAACATGAGTAGTTATCTAATGAAGTATTTGACCAGATTGCTCTCACTCACAGTGATCCAACCAGAGATCTGCCAAAGAGTGTTTGTGTACCAGCTCTGTCCATATTCCGTAGCTAATGTGTCTGTGTGCCCCTGCCTCCCTCCTCTAGCTTTATAAGGACATTGAGGTTGCAGACACTCATACTAGCAGGCCATCTGGTTCTGCCTTAAGTTGGTGATTTCACATGCTTCCTTAGGGATACACTAAGAATGTTTCAAAAACAACTGCAATAATAGATATTAATAGGATCATCTAGTTGATCTGAACTCAACTTCAAGACCACTCCAGTGCAAGACCACCAAGTACTCAATAACATTGCTGATTTAGCATAATACTGTATGTATTTGATATATAGAATTTTCAATGCCTACTATAAGTAAGATTTGACTTACTTGAATGGCCTTTAAATGACAATTAAATGTTTATCATGACAATTCTAACTGCATTATGAAGAGACTAGGGAGAACATTGAGATAAATAATAAAAAGAAGAAATGACTTGGCTCAAAATTGGATTGATATAATCTTCAGGTCACTCACTTGAGGTCGGCTATGCCGTCATTTCAGGAAGAGGAGACTTGGAGAGGATTAGAAATGTAACCTAATGCTGGCTGGAGCCCCGTTAGGGCCTCTGCAGCACCAGTGGATTTCATCTCCATATCTTTTGGTTTCTGTAGTTCATAATTAAATTCATAATGACAGTAAAATATTTTTTTTTATGTGAAATGTTGATGGCCTACAGGTTTACGCTTCATGGTTGAGGATAAGGTGCAATGCGAATGATCATCCACATATGCTTTAACATATAGAATCGGTAAGTAAACACCATTGGTATGTTCATGCTAAGGTAGATGCCTGTAAATGAATTTAGAAAATTGCATAACTGATCGGTGGTATTTGAATTGCAGAGACCAACCCAAGACAATAAAACTTGATTAGCAATCTCCAGACTTTGAAAATGCTGATTGGAGTGTAGATGTATATACACATCTAATTGGAAACAGTCCTCAGCAATAGCTGACACATATTTTCATACAATTTTGTAAGAAAATTATCTTGTTTAATGTGCTTGTATTTTGGTATGTTGAATGTGCTTGATGAAGAGGGATTAGAATAAACTCCACAGACATAATTAGATAATCCTAGTTATAGCCAGTCTTGCATTTAGTTCTTTTAGCGGTGCTACAGAAACTGTTTAAGAAGAAATGCTCAATGTCTTTTTAGTAAGACAAATGGCTCTCATTGTGTATGGGAATGACACATAAGTGTATGGGACTTAAAGTGCATTTACTGCTGGCTTCATTAAATCACCCAAAAGCTTCTATGTTGTGCTTTAGAAATATTATAGAAACCACATATTCTCTGAGATAGCTTCATGTAATTTCTGAATGAATTATTGTAATGTCTTAGAGTGGTATGTAGTAATAGAAAATGGTGTACACTTTAAAGGATTGTGCTTATCCCATTCTTACCCTTAATCCCTCTATTACTTACCACAACATGCTTCTGGATAGATTTTTTTACAGCATGGGTAACAGTTATAATTTCAAGAAAGTCCGCCACTTATGTACTGTAGAGATATTCTCAACCACAGTATACCATCTCTTTGATTTTCTCTTGTCACAGAGCTATGGGGAGACTCCAAAGATGACACCTCTGATGTGACACCTAGTGGGCTTCAGAGCACACTTCAGACCTTCCTGAGCCGTAGCCCTGAGATGCAACGGCGGCTCTGTGCCTTCTACAATTTACCACCAGAACGGGTCACTCGAGGACTCCAGACCAAAGATCAATGTTCATCTTACGCCTATCAGCACAGCCATCTCTCCTCCTTCTCCACTTGGTACTTCTGGGCCTCTGTATTTCTGCCGTGCCTCCTTTATCCTGTATCTACCACTGCTGCTATTTTTCGAGTAGGGGTAGTCGGGCCATGGTCCTGTGACCTACTCTTTGCCAAAGCTTATCCCAGTGCAGCAGCCCAGCTTGCTGTAAGTCGTATCAACCAGGACCCATCTCTCTATTCTGGAGTCACTTTTGATTATGTCATCCTGGACGAGGATTGTGAGACATCGCATGGTCTCTCCCGTTTCCTTGACTACAATTTGCAAGCATCTGCCTTTGTTGGGCCGATCAACCCAGGTTACTGTGACACAGCATCCCTGCTGGGGAAAAGCTGGAACAAAGCTGTGTTCTCCTGGTCATGTATTGGTCATGAGCTGGATGTCAAGCGCAGCCATTCCACGTTTGCCCGCACTATGCCCCAGCCCACGATTGTGTTGCTGCATCTCATGAGGTACTTCAGCTGGGCTCACGTGGGTATAGTTTCCTCAGGTGATGACATTTGGGTAGAGACTGCAAGTAAGGTAGCCAATTCTTTGCGCAGCCATGGAATTCCTGTTGGCATAGTGTCATCTATTGGTAAGGATGTAACCAGCATGCGCAAGACTCTAGCCAAGGTCAACAGAGTGAAAAATCTACGATGTGAGTTAAAATTTCCACTGGCATAAATTTACCACAGTAATGTATTGCATAGTTTTTCTTGTCAGTTATGTATTGTTTATTTTTTTCTGTCTTTCTCTCCAACTTTAGTGGTGATCCTCTGTATGCATTCAGTCTTAATAGGGGGTAAAGATCAGCAGATGCTCCTTGAGATGGCCCATGATATGCAGATGACAGATGGCTCCATGGTATTTGTGCCCTATGACACTTTTTTGTACAGCTTGCCCTACCAGAACCTTTCTCAGCTCATCCTTCCTAACAACAGTAAGCTACAGCATGCTTATGATGCTGTGCTTACCATAACTGTGGATTCACCAGAACAACACTCATTTTATCGAGCTTATGCCAAGGCTCAGATGAGCGGAGAGCTTCCCAAGAACATTAAACCCAACCAGGTAAGAGGATAGACAGAGTGGGTTGAAAAAGTCACTCAAGTTAAGAAAGTTCTCAAAGTGTTTGTGCTTATATTGACACTTAGAATTGGTTTAGCCTCCAGGCATAAAAAAGGTCAGGTCCAGCAGATTTTATTGTCTTTTATTATATATAGAGCTTGCACATGCTGGAACACAATGTAATCTCTTTAATTTGCTAGTAATAAAATAAGCATAGTCTTTAAGGGCACAATACAGTCCACTGAATACTGTTCTAAGAGTTGGTGAGCAGTGACAATCAAATGTGTGTGTTGGACATGTCTTGATTGGTTCAAGTGAGTGTTGGGTGTATCAGTGTGTTAAAAAGCAAGAGAGTTGGATGGGTGGGGTTATCCGTTATTCTGGTGGCCTTGTCACTACAATGCTTGTGTCAATAGTGGGATGTGAGACGCACTCTATTGCTCCCTTGTATAAAGTGGTACTGAGTGGTTGCTCTGTTCATCCTTCCTGTGATGTGAGAACACAACTGGCGTTGTTGAGAGTTCAGGTGAGGTTCACACCAAGGAAGTGGCTGAGCTTTTACTTCTCTTTACTGTTGGAGGAAGTAATTACCGGCATCTTGAAGTCTTGAAGAAGTCTTTTTGGTTTTACAACATTAACAGATGCAACATAATGGTGCTGATGAGTCACACCACTGCTGTATCATTGGCAAACTTGATGCTGCAATTTGAGCAATTTTAAGCAAGAGGAAATGACATCCTCTGTGGAATGCTTCGGATGATAAGTAAAGTGAAAATGGTGGGATTGACTGCTCTTTATGTGTTTCATGAACAGCTGTCTGAAGCAATACATGATTGGTGTAATAGAACATTTTGATACTTTGCTTCATGTAGTTCCCTGGTGTACATTTATGTAGAAAGTAGAAAGAAACAAGCTTTTATTGCAATCCAAGCAATTCACAGGAAAATTTGTTTAAAGCATTAAGCCCCTTTTCGGACGAGTGGTTGGTCAGCAAACTATATCTTTTTTAAAATCCTACAGGTGTCCCCTCTGTTTGGTACCATCTATTCCTCCATTCTGTTTATGGCTCATGCCATGCAGAGTTCGAAAGTATCCAAACAGAGTGATAATCTGGCCCAGCATGCACGAAACCTGACATTCAAGGGCTTCAGTCATTTCATCCACACAAGCCATTCAGGCTCGGGTCTACTGGATTATGTGGTGCTGGATACAGATGGCTTATCATGGGAACTAAGGCCTTGCTACCGCATAGAGATGGAGACGGACATGGTCCACTTCCTTGGTCACCCCATTCACTTCCCTCGATCGGGGCCACCTAAGACTGACTCCAGGTGCTGGTTTACAGAAGGAATCATCTGTAGTGGAGGTGGGAGGAATACACACACACACACACACACACACACACACACACACACACACACACACACACACACACACACACACATATAATCAGAAACAAAAACACAAAAGCATTCATATACTTTACTAAATAAACTGGTGTTTAGCTCCATGAGTATGACTTTGTCCAAAAAATTGTTTCCATCTTTTAACAGGTGTGGATCCTTTCCATCTAATTATTTTCTTCATCTGTGTATTTCTACTGATCTTCGCTTTTGTTGCTTCTGCTTACTTTATAAGGTAAAAGCATGTTGTACTGTCTGGCTAAAAAAATGTATTCACTCTAAAAATTTTTCCAGCTAAAACATTAATCACTGCAGAATTTATCTAATCAACAGTTGTTTCGTATTTGCCAATTAAAATCTGCCACGCCCAAATATGCTGATTGGGTGGCCAGGGTGTATTTCACTTTTGCTTTTGCTACAATATATCTGTCTCTTAGGCGACGACTCAATCAGATTCAATTAGTCCGGGGCCCGAACAAAATCCTGCTGACCTTAGCTGATGTCACCTTCATCAACCCATCACTAAGTAACAAGGTAAAAAAAATCTAATTTGTTTTTTACAAACACAAACAATAAAGATACACACTAATAACTGACACACCTTTCCATTCTCAGAAAATGAGTTTGGACGAAAGCAAGACCAGTGATACAAGGAAAAGCATCTCAGAGCGCAGCCACAACTCTCCGTTCTCTAGTCAATCTCCTGCCACACATGAGAATTCAAATGTTGCCATCTTTGAGGTATAATATTTTCAGTGAATATTTTAGAAAACATTACTGATTGAAGCAAAGAAAAACTGTTTTTTTTGTTGTTTTTTTAAATCCCACCTCTTGTTTTGCAGGGAGATTGGGCTTGGCTAAAACGACTTCCCCATGGAAACTTTCGCAGTATCAACCCAAATACCACTGACGTGTTTGAACTGGTGAGTCATTGCTAGATTTTTCTGTTTATAAACTTAAAGTTTAAACCTTACGCTTTTTCTTTCATTGTTATAGAGGAATTTCTCAACAATTCCCTATGTAGACATATGAACAACGGGGCCCTTAAACCATAATAATGAATTAACTTGTTTATACTGTACCTGTATATCAGTCTGTAACTGCATGACAACAGTGGAATGCCTTTTTTGGCATGTCTTTGGACTGTGGGAAGAAACCAGAGTAAACCCACCAAGCACAGGGAGAACAAGCAAGTTCCATACACACAGACCCCAAGGTGGGAATAGAACCCGGAACCTGGATGTGCAAGGCGACAGTGCTAACCACTAAAGCCACCATGTCGCCTTCACACTTCACGTCTATGTACTTATCCCATTCAATAGCCATGGTTATTAATATTGTGGTGCCCCATCTTTGTTGCTACAGCAGCCTCCACTCTTCTGCGAAGGCATTTCTCTATTTTTTATGTGTCAGACCATTGTGTTGTGCCCATTCATGTATAAGATCATTAGTGATTTTTGGCACTAATGTCAGATAAGAAGGCCTGGCACATAGCTGATGTTCCAATTAATCCCTAAGATATTCATTGGGTATGAGGTATGGGCTCTTTGTTGCCTCTTGGGTGCTTGAGCAAACCATGTCTTCATAGATCAATTTCTATAAAGCCCTGACATGCTAGAACAAGTCTCAGCCCCTTAGTTCCACTGAAGGAAAATCAATGTTAATGCATGCACAACATTCTGTACACTTTCGAACTTTGCTTCCAACTTTGTGGCAACAGTTTTGAAAACACCTAGACATGGATGTGACGGCCAGTTGTCCACAAAAATTTGGCCATATCGTGTAATTTTGCTAGTGGTGGAAAGTTAAACATTTCATGTGGAAATAATGAAAATGTTTTACACTTTGGTCTACATTCAGCTCTGTTGTGCAAATATTTTGAGAAAGTAACCTTCGTAAGGATTCATATTTGTTAGTAATTGTAAACCTTTTAAACCTTCCTTGAATATGCCTTCTCTTATTTCCATCCTATTTGCATATAATTGATTCATACAGCATTTACATCCTTATCCACAGATGAAAGACATGAGGCATGAGAACGTTAACCCTTTCATGGGTTTCTTTCACGACTGTGGGGTCTTTGCCATAGTGACGGAGTTCTGCTCCCGTGGCAGCCTAGAGGATCTGCTGCATAATGACGATGTTAAACTGGACTGGATGTTTAAGTCTTCACTCCTGCTGGACCTCATTAAGGTAGCGCTTTATAGTAGAGATGGGATGACTGATGTTTGCGAACAAGACTGCAAGCTTCACCAGAGAAGAACTTGGCTAGTTCTTGTCTAGTAAATGGGGCAGGTTACAATATGACTGTTTGTGTATGAATGTACCCGTCATGCAGGGAATGAAATACCTCCACCACAGGAATGTATGTCATGGAAGGCTGAAGTCCAGAAATTGCGTGGTTGATGGGCGCTTTGTGCTTAAAGTGACTGACTATGGCTACAATGAAGTGTTGGAGTCCCAGAGGTTTCCCTATGTAAAGCCACAACCTGAGGGTGGGTGCATGTGTCTCTTGTAAGCTCTCTTATCTATTCATCTTCAGAATGCAGATACTGGTTTTCTGTACTATCCATATAATTCCTGGTGGGTTGTGGATTTTTTCCCAGCTTCTTTAAAATCGTTGAGGTTTAGGTCTCTTGCCTGGACTTGCTCATGCATCTCTGCATATACCATTCTAATTACACTTGTTGTGCTTATATCTGGACAATATGCAGAGCTGCTGTGGACAGCCCCTGAGATCCTGAGAAGTTCCTTTCCAGGACTGAAAGGCAGTTTGGCAGGGGACATATACAGCTTCTCCATTATCATGCAGGAAGTGGTGGTCCGAGGGCCCCCTTTCTGCATGTTAGAGCAGTCTGCTCAGGGTAGGTTACAACTCCTGGAGATCTGTCAAGTTCATGTTAGAATATGTTGTAATACTTGTTTGTATTGTTGTAATACCATTGGCCGTATTAAGTATGAGTATGAGTATTCATTTTTTACTTTTTTCTTTTTTAACAGAAATTATTCAGAAAGTAAAGAAGCCTCCACCATTGTGCAGACCCACAGTATCTCCAGACCACGCTCCTCTAGAATGCATCCAGCTAATGAAGCAGTGCTGGAATGAACAGCCCGAGAGGAGACCATCATTTGATGAGATTTTTGATCAGGTGGCCCACTTTTTCACATATCTGCTTTTCTATTGGGTAAAATGCCCTTTTGTTTCTTTTTACCAGCAAGGCTTTAGGTTTCATCCACATGTAACAGTGCATGGATGGTTTTGACAAAAAAAATAGAAAAATAGAAATATTTCTATCCATATGCAAATGCAATAATAAAATAAATTGAGCATGTCAGCTCAGTGGCAATAGCATGTAATTTCTTAGTATGTCACACTTCTTAAGAATAATGTTAAGAGCTTGTGTAGAGGAAACAAAATGTGGGCAAAATCGACCAAAACTAGAAAAGGTTCTAACAACAAAATATGACAAACACAAGCACACTGATACTCAGACAAAACTATACAAACCATGAGCAGGGTAACACTTTGACATCACCATTTTCATAAACACGCGTTTCTTTCAGGAATATTTATGGAGCCTTAGTTTCAAATAAACTTAAATTTTATGAATAAAAGAGCAGAAGGTGCAGAATATTATACTTTTTTGTGGACTTATAAAACAATAGTAAGATACAATATATAGAAAACTCTTACTAAAATAGCTTTTAAAAGGGGCGTTCAAGTCAAACCGGGACTTCCTCATGAAATTTCTAGTGAATGAAGGATTAAAACTGATTTAAATGGTGGGAACGTTTTAAATAAGTGAATGGTGTGAATGGTGATCCCAGCCGAGATGGCAGTCGTTCCCATGAACATTCAGTGAGTGGAACACATGATCCTGGAAAATCGATGGGATAACATGTCACCATCTCTCTTTGGGAACTGTACACACAATCATTCACCAACATCACTTGAACATTACAGGAAATCAGCTGGGAGTTATTGCCACATCCCCTGTACAATCCCGACCTCACTCCAATTGATCTCCACATATTTGGCCCATTAAAGGAGTTCCTGGGAGGCCTGATCATGACTTTGGTGAACTGAGCACTAGTGAAACGCTGTGATAAGTGCATTAGTGAAACAGGGCATTATTTAGAGAAAAAAAGGTAGTTCTTATTCTCATTACTGTGTTCTGTTGTTCTGCGCAATCAAAAGTCCAGGTTGGACTTTAACACTTCTTGTAGGCTAACAAACACAACAAATAGTTCAAGTTCAAATTTTATTTGTCACATACACAATCATAATGTAGTGAAATGTTTTTTTGCGACCACAGAGTCGCGACGGCAGCCACCTAGGGCGCCATCATTTATATACCAATATAAAATTTAGATATACTGTATTCATTTATTTATTTGCCTGAACTACCTTCAGAACCGTGAGCCTTACACCTATCTTTCCCTTTCCTCAGTTCAAAAACATCAATAAAGGGAAAAAGACTAACATCATAGACTCCATGCTCAGGATGCTGGAGCAATACTCTTCGAATCTGGAAGAACTGATCAGGGAAAGGACAGAGGAGCTGGAAATGGAGAAACAAAAGACTGAGAAACTGCTCACACAGATGCTGCCACCGTGAGTAGAATAAATTACAAAATGATGAATTTTGAATACAGGATACTTATCTTTTTAATAATGTTTTTGAATAATGTATCAATTGATCAAAAATATTTATTTGTGTTTGATACCTGTTCACCACTGTATGTACAACTGGACTCTTCATCCCAATCTCAATCTCATGCTCTTAATTCTTGCTGTTCTTTTGCTCCAGGTCGGTGGCCGAGGCTCTGAAGTTGGGAAGCACAGTGAAACCAGAGTACTTTGACAGTGTCACGGTCTACTTCAGTGACATTGTTGGCTTCACTACAATTTCAGCCAACAGTGAGCCGATCGAGGTGGTGGACCTTCTTAATGACCTCTACACGCTCTTTGATGCAATCATCAGCAATCATGATGTATATAAGGTATGGTGTTGAGTCAGAAAGTGAGAACATCTGGTTCAGTCAGATCTTTTATTTATTGTGTTCTGTTCTGTTCTTTTTTTTTTTTTTTTTTTACTGCGATTGGCATACTGTAAGTTGTATTGTCGCCGCCTTCTGGTCTTCGTCTTCCTCATCCTCCTTTTGGTCTTACAGGCATTTTACACTGCTCCTACTATTTTTCCTTTTTTTAAATGATTTACTTTTGCACATTTTCCAGCTCTAATGACTTCAAATATACAGCCATACCCAGGTCACTCGGGTCACTCAGTGAAGGACTGTACAGTACTTACGTTTATCTCTGTCCTCTGGGAAAAGTCTGGCTTCTCGGAAGTGGGTGATTTAGGGATCAGCGTAGTACTTTTCTGGCCTGTATCAAGAGTTACTGAAAAACCTCCAGATGAAAACGTTAGAATAAGTTAAATATATTTCCAACCGGACCACCCATGTTCGTCAGCGCACCATGATACATGCTGTATCTCTGAGATGCTTAGATGATCTCAGGTGTAGGTTTCTAGCCTGCTGGAATTGGTTGACTGATTCTGAATATAAATTGGGATATTCGGTGTTACACTGTTTGGTGGACACTTGTTACACATATAATTATAGACCTCTGAATCTGGATAAGCAGCAGGTAAGATGATACTTTAAAGATTGACCTTTAAAAAAAAAAACATGTGTGCACAAATCTAAGCCTTTAACAAATTTAAGCCTTTTTTCTTGTGGACACACAGCTGTTTAATCCCAATCCTGTGAGTTCTCATCACACTGTGAGTGTGGAAATGCTCCTACGCTTACTATTAAACATAGCTCTGATTTCTCCTGTCATTTTTTAAAATGCAACTTTAACAAGCACTCTCACCAAACTGTGAATCAGTATTCATTATTATTTTTCTCAGACACATTTCCTCCACAGTTCAGCACCTTTCTTCCAGGTTTTTTTATTATGCATTGAATGGTTCTTAATTCAATTCCAGTATTTTCGTATGTTTTCTTTCCTTGATGTATTGTATGCAGATAAATTTGATCCTCCTGACTATTTTTCTGACTAGACAAATAGCTTGCCACTTCTTCTCTACTTTTCAGGTTGAGACCATAGGTGATGCCTACATGGTGGCATCAGGTTTACCTGTGCCGAATGGGAACCGCCATGCAGCTGAGATTTCCAACATGGCTCTGGATATCCTCAGTGCAGTGGGGACGTTTAAAATGAGGCACATGCCTGATGTACCGGTCCGAATCCGAATAGGACTTCACACAGGTCAGACAAAGTGTTTTTGTACAGCAGCAAGTTTTGTCATATTATAGTACATTATAGTAAAGTACATTATAGTAGTGCATCTGATCAACTCCACATGTCTGCCCCTGTGTAGGTTCTTGTGTAGCTGGAGTTGTGGGCTTGACCATGCCCAGGTATTGTCTGTTTGGAGACACAGTCAACACAGCTTCTAGAATGGAGTCCATGGGGATGCGTGAGTTCAAAGACCTCAAACTTATATTGAAATATTTTCACTATGTATTATAACTGATATCGACACTTGGATTCCTGCAGCGTATCGGATTCATGTTCACTCCAGCACAGTTAAAATCCTGATGGCACTGAAAGCAGGATATAAAGTGCAGTTAAGAGGCAGAATTGAGCTCAAGGTAAGACCAGAGAGATTCCGCAATAGAAACATTATCTCAGTTGTAATGGATGGTTTTCTTATTTGAAACGACTAACAAAATTATTTGTTATCGTATTGTGCAGAAGGTATAGTTTCCATCCCACAGCACCACAGTCTCTAGTTTGTTCCTGAGCTCAGGGAACTCTCAGTGCACAGTTTCTTGTGCAATTGCTTCTGCACTGTGAACAATTTTGTGGATGCATGTGTGTTTGCATGCAGCACAAACCAACCCAGTGTTTCCAAGTTGTTATTAAAGATGAATAAATGCATATAATTCATTACACATAGATATTCTCATTCTCAAATTCTCAATACCTGTAGCATGTGGCAAAATCACTGTGCATAAAATCATATGGAAAGAGCTTCAGTTTCTGTTCACTACACATCAGGATGGGGGAACATGTGATCTCAGTGTCTTTTACCAGGACATGTTTTATCATGCCAGACAGGCTGGTTGAAGGATTTTATAAATTGCTGCTCTCCTAAGATTTTCTCTAGACTCAGACATAAAATAGTGCTAAATAAGTAAAAAGAAAAATAAGCTCGCACTTGTTGACTAAAGGTCAGAGAAGAATGGCCAGAGTAGTTTGAGCAGACAGGAAGTCTACAGAAACTCAAATGACCACTTTGTACAACTGAGGTCAATAAAAAGCTTCTCAGAATACAGAATACATTGAATATTAAGGGTGGATTGGCTACAACAGCAGATGACCACATTTGGTGCCACGAACATGCATCTGGCTACATTTATAAATTGGTTTAACTAGACAGTAAAAGATCAAATTGACAACTAACCAATTTATATAATGAATTTATTCATTCTAAAATCATTTTTTGTATTCATTTTCTACTCGTTCTGGAAAGAGCTGGCATTCTCCTATTCCTGTGCCCTGTTTCTTTGCGCATGATGCATTAATAACAAACTGACATCAGATCTGCTCCATTTCACAGGGCAAAGGTGCAGAAGAAACCTACTGGCTCATTGGGAGAGACAGTTTCACCAAACCACTCCCTGACCCACCTGAACTTAAACCTGGGTAAGACTGGGCCATTCCATGGCCTGTGACCTGGCAGCGTGTCTGCGTGTGTCTTTCTTGTTAATCCTTTCCAATATATTTTGCAGGCAAATGGCACATGGCTTGCAGATGGAGGAAATAGCTGCATACAAGAGGCGGAAAGCGGAGAAAGAGCTTGCAAAGAAGAATAACTGAGGTAATGTTATGCATGGAGAATGTATAACATTACTGAATGCGGTGTCTGGGATGGGAGATATGGGACACAATTAGCACATCTGTGCCATTATTAAACTACATTCTCCAACTATGAATTAACTCAGTTCTTCTACTTTCAAGTTATGTTTCTCAAGCTATAATCTGCCAGTTATCACTATATTACAACACGTTTTTGACTGTATACCGGCCATGATATTGTGTGTGTGTGTGTGCGTGTGTGTGTGTGTGTGTGTGTGTGTGTGTGTGTGTATTGAATACCTTACAAAGCTGTTCGGTTCAGAAGCTGGCGCTGAAACTCCTTTGAGGATATTAATGAAGACCTTCCCCACATCAGTACAGAGACTGTAATCAAAGTGAAATAAATCTGTATAAAACACTGATGTGCTGCTTTAATCTGGAAGATTTCTGGACGTAACCCCTCTGTTTTTGGCCTTGCATGATTTGTGCAGTCAAATATAGCAGATCTACATGCTCTCTTCTTTCAGATGGCATTGCACACTTCTGAATGTGGCCAGCTTTTGAAAACCGGATGCCTGGTTATGCATGGCATGCAGATGTGTCTATTTGTGTTGTCTGTTATGTTCTATATGTCCTCCTAGGGTTCCAGGTTTTAATGTCTTAATGTAGGCCTAATTAATTAATTGGAATATTTATCCTTGATACATGTGTTCAATGTGTTTAATAAGCTATGCATGTGAGTAGGCTGATGCACGCTCTTTATTGTGTGGTGTTTTTCAGGACTGAGAATAAGGACTTTAAGCTGATGCTTCAGAAGGCGGTGAAGAAGATCTCTGCCGTGCGTCAGGTGGCCCAGGTTACTCTGGCTGATGAAGGCAACATCATGATACACCATCACTGATAACCTTTTGCTTGTGCTATTTTGACTTGTGCACATGACGCAGGAGCTTGATGCAGATGAAACAAGGAAATCTTTTTTTTTTTTCTATTTAAGCCTTCTTTTGGTCCGGTCAAAGTGGTTTGAGCTCTGGATATTTTCTACTGCCTGTAGTTCACATGAAAGGTCTGTAAATTCAGGACTGCTAAATTATTATTAAAGGCTCCTGTTCAAGATCAAGAAGGCATATCGTAATGTGCATTTCAGAGACTTTCACTGCAACTTCTTATTTTTAAGTAAATGAAACTAACACACAACTACCAGGATGCCAGGTATTAAGTGGACTATTGCAGCACTGTCTCTCCTATTCTGAATATGATGTACCTTTGTGACTCAAGCCAAAGTCACAGACGGAACTAAAATTAACTACTGGGAACCCATTGCTCAGCAAAATGAGGATTGGATCAGCAGTAGAGAGAGAGAGAGATAGAGACATCGACAGAGAGATAAAAAGATAAAAGATAAAAGACCTGTGTGCTTGCCATTTCCATACGAATTTCACACTTTAGTTCCTATCATCTAAAGGAAAGAAATATCCTTTTTGCCTAAGGAGAAAACGTCCAAACTCAGTCCTGGCCAGAAAATAGGGAGCAAAACCTTGGTGCAAAAAAATAATTCAATAAATAAACTATATTTATATGTTTAAATGTTTATATAACACTACATATAGTGTTCATACCTATTAGATTGATCTACTTCTATGTTGTTAGAATAGAGCTTTTAGAGATTGTTGCTGCTCAGACAGACATCTCTTAATAAGGGGTATGTTTAACATGGACTCCCATGGATGTCATTAATGCACAAATGTTTTAGCAGTGTTTTGACTTTAATTGTAGGGTGTCAGTGATATACCTGTCAAATGTACAATATCTGCTTGTTTTTATCTAGCTGTGATCTAACGTAGACTACATACCTAATCACAAATGAAGACAAAATCAAATCTCTGTCTGAAATTGTAATTTAATATTGAACTTATGTATTGAGGACACTAACCATCTCCCCTAGAAGATTTTCCATCCTGCAGGGAATAATTCAAGCCTTAATCTGCTCCACCTGATCCACCTAAGCTGATGTTCAGGTACATGAGATATGGGTTGGAACTAAGCCGTGTTGAATAGGTCAAAATTTATTTAGGGGATATTTTAAGTAAATAGCTTTTGACTGTTCAGTACATCAAGAACTTTAGTTTTAGCCACAACACACTTTGCCCCAAATTTAAAAAAAAAAAAAAAAAAAAAGACATCGATGTCGGCTTGAAGCAGTAACGAACCATTTACAGTTAACAATAAATCTGGCTTTTATGTAAACTTGAGTGTGTTTATAATTCTGTAACAAGGCAATAAACCTGATTTTAAAACCCTCACTTACAATGAAACAACGCCGTTTTGTGGTCAGAGGTGTTAACGCAGCAGATGGTGACCTAGATGCTGTCAGGATTAGGCCAAGTGGCTCTTCATAAGAAGTACACTGAATGGCAAGGTCACCCTTAACCAGATTACACAATCCTAAAGCCTCTCTGTCTCTCTCCTGCATGTAGATTATAGGACATACTCCTGAACATGTTTCGGTAAATGAATATATGTGCATGTATTACAAATTAGGGTGTTGTTATGAAAAAGTACCATCAAAAAGCTCATACGTCAAAACTACACTGCTAAAAGGTGAGCAACATCATAGATGCTTCTCAATAGTCATAATTCAGTGTGGTGTCAGTAAAGAGCCCTTTCTTTGAGCATGAGGAAAGAAGATGACAAACAACAGGCGTGATCTTTTAACTTAAAAGAAAGACAGCTGAAATATGTGAAACTGGTTATTTTTATATATACAGTATAAAGATTACAATAATGAAAGGAGTGGTTTTTAATTTTAAAAAGACCTTATGCATTAAATATTTTTATTGGCTTATACAAGAAATAAGTCTTAAAATGACTTGAAGCTACACAGAATAACTATAAAATTTGAATATGTAAAATATCATTAAATAAAATAAATGAAATAGGTGAGGAAATTGTAAAATCGAGATTGTGTACACTACTGTATGTACCACTTGGAGGAGCAACTGAGTCATCACTGAGTGGTGAGTTACACATGCTGGCTTTTATTTAGTGTAGACTTCCTGAGGTTCAGTTCAGTTCAGTTCAGTCATTTTATTATCCCAGCTGGGAAAATTGGCTTGCAGACAGGGGCCAGATTTAAAAACACAAATATAAAAACAACATGCTGAAACAAAAACGCGAACGATCACCCGTACATAGACTATACAAAGAAACAACAATGTCTGAAAAACAATCTCTGATTTATTACAATTAAATTAATCATAGAATACAAAAAAGATTTTATTTCATTGCACCGGAGAACCAGAAAACTCCCAGAAATCTCCAGTTAAGGCTGAAATGTACAATGAAGCCAGTGGTCTGTACAGTATACTATGCTGTAGATCTACCCTTAAAAACCCTGCTAGTCAAAGATAGATGTTAAAGGGATTTGGGGCACACCTATTCACTTTCTTTACAATTCCACAGTGCAGCTCAAATGATTTCCATCCCTTATGTTCATTTTCCCATACCGTTCATAGAAAAAGTACAGATTTAATAAATTGTAAAACAAGAACATCATCTACTAAAATCATTTATTTTCATAATGAGGTACAGTGGAGGACAAAAATATTACGCCTACATTGTCCCTGTGCACAAAACAGATGATTTCACTAATTAGTTTCAACCTACAGTATATAGCTTGAATTGTTCTAATTAACTGGACAACTAGTGAAAAACTGGACATGTGACAATAGTATGAGCTCCTGGAGCCATGATCTGGGTCATCTCATGACCTAAACCCAATAGAAATCCATTGGACAATGGTGAAGCAGGCAGCAGCAGTCAAGACATCATCTCCTGACCTTCAGGAAGTAATCAAATAGGCATGGATTGAGCGAGCGACACCAGAGACCTGCAGGTGTCTTTTTGCCTCTGGATCCAGCAGGTCTTGAGGAATAAAGTACTTGTTATATAGCAATTTCACTGCATAAAATACCAAATTATTCTCTGATGAACATTAAAACATTGAATTTCACTTTATCTTAACTTTTGGACACCACTGTTCATACATCGCTGTCAGTTCTTACAGATGAAAAATCATGCTTTCATTGAGTACCAAAGTTACTTCTTACATTGTGTGAATGACAGAATGATTTTTATCTTACACTCATTAAAACCCCAATTCCTGTTTTAAGGGGTAGGAAATGTGCTGAGAAATTATTTGAAAGCATTATTCATCTTTTGATTTAGCCAAAACAGTTAGAAAATATATTTATTTATTTTTATTTTTATGTTGTTTTTCCTGAAATTTCATTTCAGTCTTTGTAAGTTGGTTGAATGCAGTATGAGTAATGCTACATAGTTTGTTAATGAATCATCATCTGGATAATTAAAGATAAGGCATTTGCGATTATTAATGAGATCTAAATCAAAGAAAATTTCATTATTTAAAACGATTTTCTCCTTGGAAATATAATTATGAGTGCAAGTATTCAGTTGCAGTAACACTTAAGTAAAGTATAAACATGTCAAAATGATATTTAAATATCAAATTCATGATATTACAATATCAAAATCCTGGCGTCTGGTCCTGGTGCTCAGAAATGGAAAAGAGGTTCCATTCAATTTAGCTTCATCGAAATTTGCTCTGTATGAATCTAGCAGACAACATGGTGTACTGTGATATATTTAAGCCAGTTATAAAAATTAAGTAGCTTACCAGCTGAAGATGTTATGCACACATTATGTTTGCTGTCATCAGGCAACAGGTGACCTCTTGTAGAAACACAAATACCAATACAGAAGTTTCCACTTGGTGGTAATGAGACAAGACATGGCCACTGAACACATTTCCGCTGTCAGTCTGAGAAAGGTACGAGAGAAACTTATGGACTGCCTGGCACTCTGGCAGTCTGGCAACGCTTACTTACCTTAGGCCTATTGGGCAGTACACGGAGTACAGTATAAGCATGCGATGTGTTTCCATTGTGCAAATGCCAGGCTTGAGCACAGTGTGTCCGGTACATCCAGTGTTCAATAACCACTTCATTATGATCAGTGCCACAGTACATGATGGAAACACTAGGCGAGAGGTGGAGTTCTACAGTGTATTGGAAAGTTTTCTGGCATGCTCATGCCCAGACTCCGGAAATGTGCTGTTCTTCAAGCCAACTATGCGCCCAAAGGTTTGTGGACACCTGACCATCACATCTGTAAGTGCTTTGTGAACATGCCATTCCAGATTTGGTCCAAACCTTTTGTAATAATAACCTCCCCTTTTCTGGAAAGGCTTTTTTTTTTTTACTAGATGTTGGAATCTGGCCGTATGGATTTGTGCTCATTTAAACACAACAGCATTAGTGGGGTCAGAAACGTTAATACAGGTGAGGAGGTCCAGGATGCAGTCAGTGTTTTGTTACATCCTAGGGGAAAAAACACTAAAACAACAAAACAACAATAATATTTCTTTATTTCTATGTCTCCTTGGAAACTTTAATAATGCTAGAATATCACTTTCCTCAGCAAATCAATATGACGGGTGAATATATAGACCCCAGCTTCAATGCAGGAAATCACTGAGCCTGTGTTTAATTTCAACAATTCATGAGTGGAGTATGAAATTCCCAGCCACTGGATGCAGTGCCGGTCCCAAGCCCGGATAAAATGGGAGGGTTGCGTCAGGAAGGGCATCTGGCGTAAAACCTGTGCCAAGTTGTAGTGCGGACTGGATATTCCGCTGTGGCGACCCCTTGTCGGGAGCAGCCGAAAGACCAACAACAACATGAGTGGAGTATGAAATATATTTTTTGTTTATTTATTCATTCATTGATTTATGTTCTTTATCACTGATCCTGTGTAGGGTCACTGTGAACCTGTAGTGTATTTCAGGGAGCTCAGGGCACGGGACCCTGGTCAGGGTGCCAAGTCATTGCAGAGCACAGGCACACACACACACCCGCCAATCAAACTGCCAGTTTTGGAAACTTCAATAAGCCTGCAGTGTTTTTGGACTGTGGGGGAAACCGGAGTACAGTGAGGAAACCCACAAAGCACGGGGGGGAACCTAAGGGTGAGATCTGTAACCCCATCATCCAATTCCATACTAGAGGTTACCTGCAGCTCTACCTCTGTGCATATCCTGATGTCTGATGTCTGCATGCTACCAGTACCTGTTAATGGAGTGTGTGGTTAATCCACTGCTGCTCCTCATGTTGCTACAATGTTACGCCAGATCTCACAGTATGACATAAAAGGTGATGACACTGCCTACTGTTACTCAGTGAGAGATGCTTGCTGCACTGGCCGCCTGCTACATCAGGGTTTCAGTAGCTATGAGTTCAGCCTGATGTACCCCTTATCGCCGTATATGTCGCTGCCTACTGTTTGCATCACCAAGCAGCAAATTAACACAACTAAGCACATAACCTATTTTTCCAGTTTAAAATAAAGTGTTTCATTCAGAGTGAAGTTTTCCTTCAGGAATGAAACGTGAATTTGCATTTTGGCTGCAATCACTAATGCAGCAGGTGGATGAACCGGAAGAGTGACTTTAAACGCTACTCACTTCCCCACGTTGCCCTTACTCCTGTTTCCCACGGTGTGTGAATTCGAGCCCCGAGGCAGCACATTAAAACTAGTTTCCGCTGATGTGTGCATATGACTGATCTCTTTACTTGGTGCGTTCTTAAGTTTCAGTGTACGTTCAAAAGCGTTCCATTTATACACTGAGAAACTTGCCAACATTTCTTTGATTAATACTTCATTAAATAGTGGCAATTTTTATCAATTAACATTCATGTTTAATGATGAGCATTCATGTTCAGTGGTAGGCTTCTCACCTGCCATGTGGAAGGCCTGGGTTCAGGTCCCACCGAAAGCCCAGCCACTGGATGCTGTGCCGGTCCAAAGCCTGGATAAAATGAAAAGGGTTGTGACAGGAAAGGCATTCAGTGTAAAAACCTCTACCAAGTTATACTCATTTCTCTAATTCTTGTTGATTCTGTTAATCTTCTTTGCGACAATGGACACTGCTAAAAGAGCCATATAAATCAAAATAAAATTGAATTAAATAAACCCCAGCCACTGATCCCAAACCCGGATAAAACGGGAGGGTTGCGACGGCAATGGACCGAAAGCCCAACAACAACAACAACAACATCTTATATGACCTCTGTGCTGTATACTACACTAACAGGCCATGACAGCACCTTGATGAGGAATAAAGTTGGCTTAGCAACCACTGATATCTGTGCCAACTGACATGATCTTACATCTATTATTTTTTAAGTTAATGTTTAAAAGAAAATTATGTGCTTGCTTGTGTAATACCACTCACATTAGAAGAACATGGGTGTGGGTTTAACAAGAGGAAAACAGACAACCTGTTGCAGCATGCTTGTAAATTTAAATACCCGTCTCATCAGAAAAAGGCGTTTCACTGAGACTCATCCTATTGGACACGAGCTCTGTCAATCAACCCTAGAGCGCCTATTTTTCTCTTCTGGAAGGAAACTTGCTACACAGCCATTGGTTAAATCTTTTGACGACGCTGGCACGTTCTGCCTAACGATTGGCTCTGGATCACTGCAGGAGCCCGCAGCTGGACCAATCAGATCACGGAACTCGCATTGTGCGCCCGCCCGTAGCCGGATGACGCAAAGGTCACGTGTTGTTTGTGCCGCGGTCCATAGAGATGTGTGTACAGAGGGAGTGAAGAGCAGATTGGCAGCGCCGCTAGAATCTACCGATAATAGAAACGGGTAATGTGGTCATGTTGCAGTGGCTTGGCTTGAATTCTTGTCGCGTTGGCTGCGTTTTCCTGAGGCGGCTCAGAGCAGCGCATCACCGGGAGGAATAAATTGCCGGAGGAGAACACGACCCCCCTACTCAATCCCTCCCACCCTCCCCAAACAAGAATGGGGTCTCGTAGCGCGACGCTAAGACGAGGATAAACTTAAGCTAACGTTTACCAAAAACAATGGCGAATCTCGCTAATTATCCAGAAGGCAACGCCGCCATGCTCATGCTGGAAGCGCAGCAGAGGACTAGTGGAGGAGCTAAACCCGCTCCAGCCGGTGGGGATCCCCCTTCCTCACCGCTGCACGGTGGCGGCGTCGGCGCGCGCTGCCATCAACACCAGCCGCACGCGCATCACCAGCCGCACGAGCAGCACCAACCGCATTTCGATCACGAGAACTATCAGCAGTCTCCGGCGCGGAAAAGCCTCCTGTCTTCGTTTAAGCCAGCGCACGAGGACTCTGCTGCTACGAGCCACACACAGGCTACCTCATCCGCCACTGCCATGGCTGTTCACCCCGCCGCCGCCGCCGCCGCTGCTGCTGCCGCCTCAAACGCGCTGGACGACATTAGGAAGTGCGGTTACCTGAGAAAACAGAAACACGGCCATAAACGGTTTTTCGTCTTACGCTCAGCGAGCCGCTCAGGCCCGAGCCGACTGGAGTACTACGACAGTGAAAAGAAGTTCCGTAGCAGCCTTCGCTCCGCCGCCGCCGCCGCCGCCTCCTCCTCTTCCTCCTCCTCGTCTACCGGCGCCGCTGCAGCCAGCGCTTCTCCCCCCAAACGCGTGATTTATCTCTACCAGTGTTTCACTGTAAACAAAAGGGCGGACTCGAAGAACAAACACCTCATAGCTCTGTATACCAAGGATGAATATTTCGCGATTGTAGCTGAAAACGAGCAAGAGCAAGAGGACTGGTACTTAGCGCTCAGCGACCTGATGAATGAGGGCAAAAGAAGTCACACTGACGCCGACGAGCTGGACGACGGCTACGGCACGGTCACGCCGGGCACCGTCTTCAAAGAGGTCTGGCAGGTAAACGTGAAACCCAAGGGCCTGGGGCAAACTAAGAATCTCACGGGTGTGTACAGACTGTGCCTCTCCTCTAAAACCATCCACCTTGTAAAGCTGAACTCTGAAACCCCGTGTGTGAACCTGCAGCTGATGAACATCCGACGCTGCGGCCACTCCGAGAGCTTCTTCTTCATCGAGGTCGGGCGTTCCTCTTCGATCGGTCCGGGCGAGCTGTGGATGCAGGTGGACGATTCGGTGGTGGCTCAGAGTATGCACGAGACCATTTTAGATACCATGAAGGCTCTGAAAGCCTACGCTGAGTTCAGGCCGAGGAGTAAAAGTCAGTCGTCAGGTTCTAACCCGATGGCTTTCATGACCACACGTCGGCACCTGGGAAACCTCCCACCCAGCCAGACAGGACTGCAGAGGCGGTCCCGGGCCGAGTCTATGGTCGGCACGCCACCTAGCAGTAAGAGCAGCGGCGCGAGCGGATACAGGTTTCGCACGTCCAGCGAAGGTGAGGGCACCATGAACCGCCCGTTTCGCTCAGTCACGGGCAGCCTGATTCACCTCAATACAGCCCGTGCTAATTTGGGTAGACAGGAGAGTGGCGGCGGAACCGGAAGCCGATATGTCCGAGCCCCGCCGGGTGCCACCTACCATGCGCGGTCTGCCTCACTTCCCGTGTCTCACTTCCCATCCACCACTAGTCCTGTCAGTATGTCCAGTAGCAGCGGCCATGGCTCTGTCACCGATACCAACACCCGACCTTCCAGCGCTTCCATCTGCGGTTCTCCCAGCGATGGAGGCTTCAACTCATCGGACGAATACGGATCCAGCCCTGGGGATTTCCGCTACTTCAGGGTTCGCAGCAACACACCTGACTCGCTGAGCAACACGCCGCCCATCCGGGAGGAGAACTGTCTCAGTGACTACATGGCGATGGGCTGGAGCCGAGACATGTTCGGTGGGAGCGCCGGGGACGCTTCACGTGACGATACTGCTGATGAAGATTCACGCTCGTTTAGGAGGCGCACTCCTTCCTTTTCCAGACAGGTGGGAGCTGCCGGTGCAGGTGGAGTAGCTGTTTACCAAAAGATGACTCAGACCAACTTCTCGCTGGACGAGGCTGTAGCTGAGGGAAGTTTTCTAGGCAGTAATGGCCAGCTTGCCTCCATCTCTTCATCACTTCGTTCTGATTACAGCTCCAGCTCCGAACATAGCCAGGACCACCCTCCTGCACTGCGGGCTGCTGACTCTTTTAAAGACGATGGATACATGCCCATGATGGCAGGTGTTTTGCCCTCCGCACGAGAAACAGATTACATGCCTATGCAACCCAGTCCTCTTGTCTGTGCCTCACCAAATATCCAGAGCATGGCCTCACCTCCCACTCATCAGCACATGGACTCACAAGGCTATATGATGATGCTCCCAGGTGGAAATGGGGCTGCAGACTCCCCAGCACCACCTAGCCCTCACATTAGCGGCAGAGGGCTTATTCAGAGAGGTAATGAGCGTCCGGAAAATGGTGAATACATGGATATGTCTCAGAGCAGGCCTGTGACGGGCAGACGAAAATTCTCTAATGATAGTTACTACACGCTGAGTGCTCCTGAGATGCCAAAATCTTACAGCTCATATTTCTCCCTACCCCGTTCATACAAAGCCCCAGCAAAACATCGGCGTGAGCACGACGAGTATGTTCCTATGAGTTCTCCTGCCAAGCCTGTCTACATCTCACCTGGTACCACACCTGAGCATAATGGCTGTAGTGATATGGATCCCCATTCTTCGTGTCGAAATCGCCTCCCGTTCAGCCGACGCAGTTTCCATGGGTCTTTACAGCCGAATGAGCCGATGGAATGCCCCTCCAGCCCTGGCGAGTACATTAACATTGAGTTTGGCGACCAGGTCCCATACCCACTCACCGCAGAGGACACTCTGACCAGCCAAAGCGCTCACCGGCAGGACCGGCATTCTCCGTTCCCACAAGACTACATGAGTGTGGAGGTGGACGGCCTTCCACCCAAAAGTCAGTCTTCACGTTCATCGTTGGTGGCCCCTTGGAACCCTCCGACTTACATTCGCACCGGCGGCGGTGGCGTCACTTTGGGCCACCTGGACGACTACACAGAGATGAGCTGCGGTCCGCACGACGTGCGTAAAAGCCCCACAACGATGCTGCAACACCTTAGCGTTTGTGAGCAGAGATATCCAAGCTCCAGCACATCTGTTGAGCCAAAGGTCATCCGTGCAGACCTCCAGGGCAGGCGGAGACACAGCTCTGAGACTTTCGTCACGTCCACAGAAGTGACAGGAGCGAATGGCCTGGACAGCAGCGCCCCAGTTCCCAGCACTGTTTCTCAGGTGGCGGATAGCAAGTGGCAGAGCTCACCGTCCTTCGACAGCACGTGGATGTGTGTGGAGAACAAAGCAGCAGGTGGCACAGAGGAAGCACCTGGCCTCTCCTCAGACCGAGCTGCAGCAAGTGCCTGTTCTGTGAGAACTATTAGGACTCTACCTGTGGAACACCAAAATGGCCTCAATTACATTGCCCTGGATCTGAGAGAGGACCAAGGCACTGAGAGTGCCAGCGCTGAGCCCCAGATGCCAGCCTCTGGCATGCTTCACCCAGAAAATGGAGAATACGCCAGCATCGATTTCACTAAATCTGAGCGAATCACTGCAACTTCGAAAGGTGAGCCTCATTTGTCATTACACACATTGATACTTTTAGTCATTTATTTATTAATTCTTTCATTTTTTTCCTTCATTTTTCTTTTTAATGCCACCTTTTCCCACCTGTTGCATGCATTTAAACCACATAGCATTAATTATTTGGGCCATTTATTGTATTTATTATTCCCCAAGTTCTGCTTTAACCATTGCGGTAAACACATCAGTCACTTAACATCATTTTAAACCCGCTCCCGAGGGAGATGTGTACGTTTATGTGGAGGCAGAGCCTCATACTGCTGAAGCAGTCTTTCCATTAGTGTGAGTCGAACGCTGTAACCGTAACCACACA
Source organism: Clarias pachynema (assembly GCA_030014365.1). Classification (NCBI taxonomy): domain Eukaryota; kingdom Metazoa; phylum Chordata; class Actinopteri; order Siluriformes; family Clariidae; genus Clarias; species Clarias pachynema. The sequence continues at coordinate 15,184,658 of JAQMYL010000001.1, forward strand.
GGGTTAGTCCAGCGAGCATATGTAGTAAAGCAGTAAAGCTCGAAGGCCTGTTAAGTTTTTACATTGTGTGGAGTACGAAGGGACAGAGACCCCTGTGTGTTATTGTAGCGTGTGATGCTGTCTAGAGACGTGTTTGTGTTCCTTATGGTGACCTCTTTCCACTCACTAGAGATGACACAGCAGCGTCGGTCTCGGTAGCTGCGTAGATCCTTCTGTGTGAGCTCCAGATATTTGTTTTCGTGCGCATGAATCGATGCAGTGTGTGTTACTGAACTGGGTATTACTCTGAAGAAAGAATTTATTTCTTATATTTATTGGCAGATAATCCTTCTTTCCTAGTTTTATGTGTCATTACATCTCACTTATGTCCTGATCTTCCTGGGTCAGTTCAGTACTTGTCAGAAAAAAAATAGTGTGTGTGTGTGTGTATGTGTGTGTGTGTGTGTGTGAAAATGAGGGGAGAGTGAGTCAGTGTTCTCAGCAAGCCCCGGCTGACTCATTTGTTTATCATATAGTTGAGGTAGAGATGAGAGAACGAGAGAAAGAGGGAAAGACAGGGAGAGGCAGCACCTGTGTGTCCATGGAAGTGTGTGTGTGTGTGTGTGTGTGTGTGTGTGTGTGTGTGTGTGTGTGTGTGTGTGTGTGTGTTTGGTCTGACATTTTTTAATAATTTTATTTCTTAGGGATAAAATCATGACCTGCCAATAAGCACTTAAACCTTGAACTCTACATGATCTGCTAACGTTCAGCTGTATTCTCTGCCCCTGTCGCCCGTCCTCGTCCTCCCTCTCCGTCCCCGTTCTACCCCCCCTGCTCACCAGGTGTGGGGTCTGTTTGTAGAGCGTGCACGTGCATGTTTTGCTGACGAATGCTCTGCTTTCTTTTCTTGTTGTTTAATTGACCCAGCATGTTGTGCCACACATTTCTCTACAGGAAACATCTCTAAGTGCTGAGAAATGTTGCAGTCGTACTTCCTGTCACGCTGCACTCGAATGGCCTGGCATCTTGTGGCACTTTCTAGTGTACGGTCTGCTAACCAGTCATATTAAAGCCATTACGTTATCAGGCATGCCCTGAGCACGTGTCTGGGTCTGCTTTCAATTTGTTGTGTTTCTGTGCCGTTTGCTCGCTGCTGCAGTGTTGTTTTTTTTGTTGTTGTTTTTTTGCAATAGCTGTGTGATACCCCATCTGGGATTTGGGAGACGTGCCCTCTTTGTGGTGTTGGAATGTAAATTTGTAAGCGCACAGCTACACAAGAATGTGTCTCAATCACCACACCATGCTTTTCACTGTGGGCCCTCTGGCGCAGTGCTTTAAACAGGACATATCAGTGTATTAACACTGGAGTGGAGCAGTCATAGGTTTTTTTCCCCCCCTTCTTCTTCTGGCGATCCACACGAGACCGTTTTATCGAGCTGCTTTGGATTTTTGTTTGTTTGGGGTTGTGAGAGGCACCACAGCAGGGCACCGAGAGGGCACAGGGAACAGATGAGTAATCCGGAAGATTAAGGAGGAAGGAATATTAACAGAGATGTGAAATCTGTGGCATTTGGCATTTGTGTCAGGTTATGAAAGTGCGAGACACGAGCCATATTAAACAAATGCAAGCAATTTGCGAAGGCTCATATCGTGCATTACGTTTAAATTGTCCGTATCGACTCGAGAAAAGTCTGATCGTGCCAGTCTTGGGCAGCCTGGGTTTGACTTGGCAGGTGCCATGACAGGTTGTGCATATGTTTCAGCAGTTCCTGATTTTCACTCCAGGGTAATAAACAAGTAAACCCAAGTCATTCTGTTCGTTCTGGTAACTCTGTGCATCCATCACAAACTTGTTTACAGCTTCAGCCTGAAAGCAGATACAGTTAAACTCGCATCTACTGTATAAGACTGCAACACCTACCAAGCTGTTTACTTCCTCCCTTACAGGACACTGATTTACTCAGAAGAGTTAGTTTGTGCGCTGCTCATGTCAGAACTTTCAGGCTGAAAAACGCAAAAGCATCATGTGACACATATTTCTCTAACTGCTTTTCTAGCCAGGCGTCCACCCACGCAGTCCGCTTCGGTTGTCTGACCTGTACGCATGGACTATGAAGATTCATCATGTGTGTTGTTTTATTTTCCCCACTGGTGAAAAGTCCAAAAAGTGTGCTGACCTGGAGCTTACAGATGCCTTAACTGTCCGTACATTCCTAGAAAAAACGGACGAGGAACATAGCAGGGATATAATCAGTTATAGACTTTTGTTGTTTGTCTTTGCACAAGGTTAATGGTATCCTTAGTCACGCACCGAAACTTTGACCCTACTCCCTTTACATGTATGCACACCCCTCCTTAAAGAAACCTTGACCCCATGTTTGTGTGGCAGTCATTAGTGGATCAGTGACAGTTTAGGACTATACATTCTGCACACACGATTGTGCTTTCCACACCTCGCAGATCTATCGGTTAAAGTGCGTTACTGAGGAAAAAAAAAAAAGGTGGTGGTATAGAGTCAGCCTGTACTCACGTGCACACAAATGTGTGTGTGTGTGTTTGGGGGGGGTTGTGCGGGGGGTATACCTGCTTTTTAAAGAGCCTCAAATTAGATGTGACAGGAACACCTTGGTCCAGAACACTGCATGCTGTTCCTGTGAGTGTTCTGCATATGAACTGGCGCCCACACACACACACACACACACACACACACACACACACACACACACACACACACACACACAAACACACATACTGTACATGTTTAAACTAATATTAAGTGTTTGTAAGTTTGCATTTGAGGTAGTAAAATGTTGCTGTTCCTCTGTAATCCTGCAGGTGGTGCGCTATAAACTACTCACACATCGGCAGGCAGCACAGCATCCTGTGTGGTAAGAGTGAATTATTTGCTCAGTTTCTTTAGAGCTGTATTGTAATCTAGGGCTGTGGCTATCAAATATTTTAGTAATCGAGTATTCTACCAAAAATGTAATTGATTAATCGAGTAATCGGATAAAATGTTCTTTTGCTTAATTAAACAGCAATGTAAAATATATAAGAGAAACAAAGATTAATTGGTTTTCTTTTTAGAAAAGCCTACTTTTATTTTTTAAATGCATACAGCATTTTATCAAGCTATACAAAGAATAGCTTAAAGTTGACTGAGATGAATTAAGTGCATTACAGAGCCATACATTCTTATTTTAAAGACTTTTCTCAAATGCAAAAACTAAACAAAGGTATTTCAAATGACTTTAAGTATCAAAAAAACTAAGGCACACTGTTCTGCGCCAAAATGCCCCCCTGCCACAGATTGCCCCCCCCCCCACATAATCTTTATCAAATATTATATTAGAACATAAATTCATAGCTTTATGATTTACAAATTGGACCAAGCGAATTTGATTATAAAATAAGCAATATAAAAAAGACATGTTGTATAGGGAAAATATATAAAATATATATATTTTTTCATATACAACATGTATATGTTTATATTGCTTATTTTATAATAAAATATTTATTTAAATTTTATTTTATAATACAATTTTGTGTAATTTTTCATCATGAACAATATTTATTTAGTGTAAACATTTTTGTATTACATGACAAACCCCTGCAAAATAAATGTGCCACAAAATAAACA
>JAQMYL010000001.1:15188379-15204597 GCA_030014365.1 Clarias pachynema
AGCCTTTACTGACAATTTCTGTCGTTTTCTCTTGCTGCTTTCTTCATCTCTTGGCTCGCTGATATTTTTATCGCTCCTTTCCATTTTGCAGGCCGCAACAGAACGCTCCCTCAAATTAATACACAGTTTAATACACTGTTTGCGTCTCCTTCCCCTTTTTTGGGTGACGTAAACGCTTCTTCTTCGTCGGTGTTTACTGGCGGCTTGCATCCGGAAGTGCGCTGTGTCACGGCAAACAAATAATTGCGCAAAATCATAACGCAAGCTTTTAAAATTAATTAAAAGAAGCTTCGAGGCAGAAGATTTTGCCTCGATCATTTTTAGTAATCGAATTACTTGAGGAATTGTTTCAGCCCTACTGTAAATTAACATATAAATAATTATATGTATATATATAAAAAAACTATAAAGTTGGCATGTCTGTACATTGAAGATATTTGCAAAAAAAACAATTTGGACAAAGATTATAATTAATAGAAAACATCAAGATGCTTTTTTTGGAGTTTTTGTCTGTCTGTCAGTTTGTTTGTGCATCACGCAAAAATTACTGCACGAATTTTGACAGGTGTATTTGCCAGAGCTTGAGATAACATATAGTCTTTGGTTCATCGCACTCGGCCCACGGTAAGAGAAGATATGCTGATTTGAATTTTAAGTGGTAAACGGCCGAATACCATAAATATTGGACCCTGAAAAAAAAAATCAGTAGTTCATCTCAAAATTCAACTGATGGCACTTTTTTTTTTTTCTTTTTTCTTTTTTTCTTATATGCGCTTATGAGTGTGCAATTAAATTCCACGCAGACAAAGTCTCAGTCACAGCTAGTGTGTATGTGTTTTTGTTTGTTTGTTTGCATATATACACACACACACAGAGCATATATATAGTCAGTAGTCGCACTATTGTTGATGCTGTCATGCGATCGTCTAAAGAGAGGCATGTATTTCAAGTTAAAGTGTGTATATACATTTTTTGGGCCCCTGTGTGTGTGGATAGATTGATATTGGGATATTCATAAAAGCGTGATACTGAGAATTGCAATACAGATGATATTTTATCGCCTGGTCCCCGGTAACTTTCTATACCATCACAACAAAAACAAAAAGAGCAGTGCCGAAGAAATATGTCGGGTGCAAACACTTTTTTTTTCTTCCGCCGCTTTGTTGTCGTGTCAGGGAATGTAATGGAGGTAGTTTATCATCAGGATCAAGTTATAGGCTAATCTGATCCAGCCCCATTTAATTAGATTTGCATTATATTAAAGGGATTTTAATATGATAAAATCAGGAACAATTCTTCCTGTGTTAAAGACTGTAGTGAGTCACACAAGCAGTCTCTAGCATAGGTGTGATTGCCGTAGACAAACATTTCAACCCATCGTCCAGTGAGAAAAGAGCAGGAATCATTTAAAACCTTTTTTTAATTTTTTTTATTATTATTTTTTTTTAAATGAACAACTGATATGGATAATAATAAAAAAAAAAACACAGTATGAATTATTAAATTCATAGTAATAGCTTATGGCTGTTGTTCTTTTTTCAGAATTATGTTGTCTATCATCTTACATGTTGTTATTTTTACATGTTGTCTTTTAAAGGTATTATATAATTAAAAGTAGAACAAAGCATATACTGAGGTTTCATTCGTAGACAACTTTTTGTAGGTTTCCCCTCATTATGTCATGCTCAGTTCTCAGCTATCTTCATGGCAGTTTCCCGAAAAAGCAACAGCTTCGTACCAACCAGGCCAGGGAGAAGGGTTTCATGTGCTTCCCCCTGACCTCATCTTTTCAAACCGGCCCTAAATCTCACACCGTTAGGGGGCGGGATAACCCACTCAGTGGGAAAGCAATGTCTGCCCATGTTTTACCTTGTGTGGGCTTTGCAGATCCCTGTGATTGGCTAGTGTCGCTTTGATTGATGTTTGAATGCAACATCACTCATGTCTGAGAGCGCGGAGCAGTGTGTTCCACAGGACTCCCGGCTACGGATGGCTGTAGCACCAGCTGAGCCTCGAACTCGCATCCTCAGGATGAAAAATTTTATTTCATTTGAGAGTTCTGCTGCGTTCATAAACTGCACGATGGTTGTGGTGCAGCTAAACCTGTCTTGCCATGCTCTGGTAAAATTGCGGCAAAGCTTAAATATGCAAATAAGCCCATCTGCGAAATTCGTCATAACCAAATTCATGTAAACGTCTTATAATCCTTTCCAGTGGCGAGGCCGTGCACCTGCGTATAGTGACGTGTTGGGGACACGGGAAACGCTCACCTGTCTGTGGCACACAGGGTCTGTGTCACGTTCTGGGAGGACACGTTGGACGGTCAGAGTGGGCTAGTAGTAAGTTGGGCAGTCGTTCAAGGACCTCCATGAATGTGATTTATTCGAGTAAGTGTGTTTATGTCCCTGCCGCTTTTCCTGCTCTGACTATACAAAGCCCAGGCTGAACGACTGCCTACTGGTTATCCCTCCACAGAACAGAATCATCTCAAATCTATAAGTGAATAAGCCACCACAATATAGGTACAAGCTAATACTGTTCAAATATATGAACTTGGCGCTCATGAACTAATACACTAGTAAATGAAACTCTGTTATCTATTAGCATCCATAATGGCCGTCTGGGAGACACTTGAACGTTTGAAAGCGAACTTCGGCTGAGCTGGATATTGCAGTTAATTGACTCGGGAGTGTAAAAATATTACCGTTATTACAATGTGATCATTATTAAATGTGCGGTTCCACCCCAGGCTTATCTAAGGTGTCGGGTTGCGTATCTGCACTCCGGCGAGATTGTGAATATCGGAAATGGAGACGCATTAGGGAAGGTAGTAAGAGCTTGAAGGGAAGATGATGGATCAGGATGAGAAGCAGAGACCTTCAGTTCTGAGAGCGGTGTGTGCAAGTGGAGTTAATTGGGTTGTGCTGAAGCGTCAAGCTCGATCCTTTGACCTAGTGTGATCTCGGTTACATGAGATTTACAGGGCTACACCCGTACTTCCGCTGTAGGATTAGAAGGGATGAATCAGACAGATGGTCATTTGTTTGTTTATTTATTTTATTTTCAGTTTGTGCATGTCTCTTGACTTAGTCTCCTGATCTAATTTTTTATTTTTTTTAAAGTAATATTATTTTCTTTATTTGAAATGATTATTCCACACTTAAAGCTTTTCTTTACATGATTTTAATCAGGTCTGCTGTTTTGGAAAAGGAAAGAGTGGGCATTGCCGATGGGGACTGGGGTAATCCCACTACCTTTGGGTGGAAAAACTACACCCTAAAATAGCTTCTGAAGTGGCGCCTACATGGCAAGAGTGTGGTCATTGTTCCGCTTATAGTATGATACATGATATATGATATGTTCCTTAGGTTTGTGGGAGCTATGCAGTGACGCACTGGAAGCCAGGGACAGCATGTGAGCGGTGACGTAGGCCTCAGATCCCCCACCCCCCAGCCTCCCCAATCATCACCACTTTAAAAATGGCTTAAAAGGATATGAGATTGGGGTTTTGGTTACTCTGCTGCAGTGGTTGCGTCATAGCACAGAGTGATTGACTCGGACCACAAAGATCTCTAGAGTTTTTTTCTTTTCTTTTTTTTTTTTTCTCCATTACCCATGGACTCATGTTACACTTAACAGTTTTAGAATTATCGCCTTTCTTGTGCACTTTAATATTTTCATCATGCTGTAGGAATCTACTACAGTTAGGCGTCCCATCAGTGTCGTCAATATTACAGCTTACAGATGTAGGGGATTGCCTTTATATGTTGGCGGCAACTGTCTTTATAATGTGTAATGTGCACTGATATGCCATCAAATTTGATATAGTGATATGTTAAGAGGTGCCTATGATAGAATTATTATGTGCTAATTTTTTTTTTTTTTTTTTGCAGTTCATTGCATAACTGTTTCTGGCACCTCCATTCTTCCCGTTATAGCATCCTGGCACTGAAGTGCATCCTCAATAACATCGTGTTACTGGCATAAATGCCAAAACTCTCAGTACAGGTCGGGTTCACTGGGCCATGCCTGTCATGTTAGCCGCTCCTTGCATAACCTTTGGTCATGTTGTTTTCCTGCTCCAAACTGCCACATGCCTGAGCGCTCAAAAAAAAAAAAATCCCTCACATTGAGTCCTTGATGTCCTTGTTTGGTCAGAGAAAACCTTTTATCAAAAGCATCGATTGTTCATACTGAGATCAAGCCAGGCTAGCACTTGACTCCACTGCCTAGCTGGGAAAGCAAGGGAGAGGAAGAGTGGGGTGAAACTGGACAGGATGAGATCAGCAGTTCTGTTTCATTATAAAAAGTTTTTTTTTATTATAATTATTATTATTTTTGACTTTACAGATATGTCTAACTGCCTTTACTGTATAGTGACTTGTGTAAGCTGTGGCATTGTGGACACGCTCCTATTGTTTTAATCAGCATTATAATATACTGCCTAGCCAAAAAAAAAAAGTCGCCATTTCAGAAGTGTTAAACTATTGGGCTGCTACAGCAAAGTGTGATCAGAATAAAATACGGAATGGAGATCAGTTTAACACCTGCTGAAGTTGAATGGTAAAAAAAAATTGCTGTGTGTAATAGTGAAAGTAAGAGCATTTCCATACACACACATAAACAGGACTGGAACCAAATACAGTATCTGTGTGGCTATAAGAAAACCACTTGTTAGTGAGACTAATCAGAAAAATAGCCTACGATTTTCTGAGGAGCATATACATTGGGCTTTGGAGCAGTGGGGGAAAAAAATCATCTGGTCTAATGAGTTCAGATTGACTCTTATTCCAGAGCGATAGACGTATCCGGGGAAGAAGGAAAAAACATGAAGCCATGCACCCATCATGCATAGTGCCCACTGTACAAGTGTCTGGAGGCAGGGTTACGATTTGGGGTTACTTCAGTTCATCAGGTCTAGACTCGGCAACAATAAAATAAAGTCGGTTTTTTGTTCCCTGATGACACAGTCGTATCCCAGGTCTCAAAGTGTTAGAGTGGCTCTCGGAGCAGAAACTGGCCGCTGCGTTGTGTGCTGTAATCAAAGCTAAAGTGATTGAAATCTTAGTGTGTGTGTGTGATTTTATTGATTTATTTAAGTTTATTATTATTATTATTATTATTATTATTATTATTTATTTTTTGGCCAGGCAGTGTATAATGGTGTTAAATGCTAAGAACATCATAACCTATTAATTAAATACTATTTAATGCCACCTGCACAAGATGCTAATATCACATTCTGCTTCTCGCACCTTTCGTTGCTTCATCTGCACGTTGCCAGCGAGGCTTGCCAGTCGAGGGAAATGTCTGGCCTGTTGAATGAATCATACGTGTGTGTGAACTGATTTATTATTTAATGAGTTGCTTAGCCAGTTCACAAATCCATCTGAATGTAAACTTGTGTGACTTCTACACTATCTTAATGATATTTGTTTAACAATTCTTAGCAAACTTGGTTTAGCGATGAACACTCATTTTGGACCTCCATATTTGGAGGGTTATGAGGTCTCCTTGGGTTTGGGTGTGTGCAGTCGGCATGTTCTTTCCAGGCTTGATGTTCTCCTCCAGGTTGCTTTTTTTGGCTGTGTATTTGCTGCTTTATTTGATGGCTCCATGCATTTAGCTTTTATAGTGATGTGACGTTTGACTCGAGCTCCAGGTGAATGTCAGAAACATCTTCATTATATGAACTGCTGGAAAATGCAGTTACTCTTGTAGTTAAATTTAATCAAAATGCTTCCTTAGAAAGCTCTGTTCAACATCCGATCTGGTCTTTAACATGAATGGTGAGATGCATTTGACTCTCAGTTTTGTGTGTGTGAGTGTGTGTGTGTGTTGTACTGCTTGCTTAAAGTAAAGGCTAGCGTATGTAGAAGTGTTTTTGGAAAGAGATCAATAATCAGGATTAAATGAAGCGCCGAAATAGGAGACCATAATAATGTAAGAATGTTTTCTGTATTTGGCTATGTACATTTAAAGTTCCTTGTTGGTTGGACAATTATTTCAGTTGGCTTTATAGTTAGCCAGACATGTAACACTATTTTGTTCATTATAACATAAGATTATCAGACAATATCTGCCAAATGTAGGCAAAGAAGAAGAATCACTGGTTAAAATCTTTAGTAAAAAATGTAGGTTGACATTGGCCTTTGTCAGTCAGTGACCTGAACCAGTATATCTGACTTGCTGAAAAGAGTGATCATTCCCATTACTGTTTTTCTGAGTAGCCAAATTTAAACTGAGCTAAACCTGACATAACTCATCATCTTAGTCAGTGAAATGTCAATCATTCTTGTCAGCCACGTTTGGCTGAAGGATCAGGAAACTGAAATCTGACCAGGCTTTGAGTCTGAACAACAATTTACTCAATCAATATCTGTTTTCCTGACATTGACAGAAATCCCACTGAAAAAGTACAGTCACAAGCTGAACCCCCATATAAATAAATAAAAAATGGAAGGAAAAAAAAAAAAGAAAAAAAAAGAAATAAATATATATATATACTGTGTATATAATGTGTGTGTATATGTGGCACAAATTGGAAATGTTACATTCCACTGGGTTGTTTGTTTGCTTGTTTGTTTGTTTATTATTTAATAAATAATAAGTTGAATGAAACTTCACATCTACGGTGCCTATAAACAAATGCCTATCTGCCATTAAAATGCTCATGATGAATGCACTGATGACATTTGTTCAACAGCTCATGATTTCAGACACGTATGGAATGAGGTGTTTTAAATGGATATTTGTACGTTTGAAAGATCTTAAAAGCGAAAAGGCTTTTAACTGTAGCCATCTGTAGCCATTATTTACACTAGTCAAAAGTATGTGGACACCTGACCATTACATCCATAGTTTTAAATGGCATGATTATATGCTGTAGTGCCGTGCTCAAACTAGTTCCAGCCTAATAAGGCCACTGTTCACCTCAGCCTGACCTCACCCTCGCTGAACACCTTTGGGATAAACTCTCGTCACTGAACTCTCACAGCCATGCGCTAGAATCTAAAGGGAAATCCTTCCTAAGAGTACAGGTTATGAAGATAACAAAGGAGCAATACAAAAACAATTGTGATGCTGGGCTACAAGAAATGTAAAAGTTGTAATTGTGCTAAATTATTAGGCATTAATAACCTGTGATAAATACAATCTATACACTCACTTGTCACTTTCACAGGACCACCTGTACCCCTGTTTATTTATGTAATTCCCCATTAAAATCATACAATTACAGGTCAAGAACTTAAGTTATATTCATATCAAACATCAGTATGGGGAAAATGTGATTTCCCTGACTTTAAATGGTGGCATGTGTGTTCATGCCGGACTCCCTGGTTGAGTATTTCAGAAACTGCTGATTAGCTGGGTTTTCAGAGGCCAAAACATCCAGTATGCAGTAGGCTAGGCGGGCAGAATCACCTCAAAGGGGCATTCAAGTCAACCTGAGACTTTTGACTCTACAGAATAACAGTACATAGTTATAAGAACAAACTACCCTTATATCTCAGTCCCCTGCTGCAATAATGCACTTATCCTAGTGTTTCACTAGTGCTTGAATTCCATCAGTGTAGGAAGTTTTCTCAGTACACTAGAGCTTCTTGTCTGAAACGCTGGCCTCCCAGGAACATCTTTAATAGCTCAAACATGTGGAAATAGGTTGGAGAGAGCCCAGGACTGTACGGGACAACTGGCAATACCTCCCAGCTGAGTTACTGTAATGTGTAAGTGGCGATAGTGAATGACTGTGTGTACAATTCCCACGGGCAGATGTGTCTCTTCCGCAAATTGGCGTCAGGTTATCCGCCGCTTTATGAAGTCCCACTCACTGGACGTTCACGGAAACAACTGCATTGGGCACCTCGTCATTCACGGCTGTAGGGCCTTCTTTAAAATATTTGCACCATTTCGTCATCATACTGTACTTGAAGTCTTCTGTAAATGTCAAACACCTTCATTAATGATAAATTTCATCTTAAGTCCCGGTTTAACTTGAACACCACTTGAGGTCCAGGAAAAAAAAAAAATGATGTGCTGAGCTGTCCACATACTTTTGGCCATGTAGTGTCTATTCGATCCAATAAACCTTTAAGCAACAAGTATTTTTAGTGTATAGAAATATTGAGGATTGTGATAGTAAACACAGCATTGGTATCAAAGTACAAATTTGCATGATGTCATGACCCTAATATGTCATTAAAAACAGGGATGAACTTCACGTGGAAAAAAAGGTTTGGTGCTTTATAAAGCTCTACTCCTGTTCTAACCCCTGCTCTTTTCTCTACTTTTTTTCAGTTTAGAGTGAAGGTGAGATGCGTGGCTGTTTTGTTTTTGTTTTTTTGGAGAACGGAGGAGCCCCCGAGCCACCTTCAGCCCCCCGCCCCCCGCAGCCTGCAGGAACGACCCCAGGGACCTCCACTATGTTCTCGTCATGTCCTCACTTTAAATTTCGCCACTTCGAGAGCGCATTATTTTCTGGGTTGGTGTTGTTTGAAGTCAGCGCTTTAATATTTTGATCGCTATTTTTAATGTTTTGCTTTTTAATTGTGCATAAAAAGGGGTTTTGCTCGTTGACATTCAGAGATCCCAGTAATTGTTGTCAGCAGTCTCATCGACACAGGTACACAGCGTTTACTGATTACACAATGCGGATTAAAACGCAGTCGTTTTAACATAGATTTCAGGTGCATTTGTTTTGAATTAGAGTATTATTTTATTATTATTTTTTCAGCCTGGCAGACACATTGTATGCACAGATTTATTATTTTTTTCAGGGGTTCACCTGTGAGAGACATTTACACTTTTTGATTTTTACTGCATCTGTAAGTTTACAAGTGTTATTCCCTCAACTTGCATGTTATTACGACGACACATGCTGTCCGTGCTATCCCATGATCCCGCCGGCTGTCACGCACTCTATGACGTGCCGTTGAGCTGCGTTGTCCCTACGCTGGGCCCCAGGTGTGACGTGCTGTACATTCTTCGTGTGTGACCGAGACCAACTGAACTCTCGCAGTCCTCCACTCCCCCTTTCCTCTCTTCATTGGTAGGAGCACACTGCCTCTTCTCCTCACTACCAAATATGCAGGATTGACAGAAGGGGAGGAGCCTGGTGGAAGAAAAGAGGAAGCGTCTATTCTGGGACTAAACAAAATGCCAGATGAGTCCTGCTACAGTCTCGGAGCGCTCACAGGGCCACCGTAGGGTCACTCATAATGTTACTATAACAGTCATGACTGAAAGCAGCTCATGAGGGTTCCTCGTGCAAGGAAGCTCCGCATTGATCAACTAGGTGACGTCACATTAAAACTAGAGTCAGTAAGCCAAGCGCTAATCGGTACACTGTTCTTATGAACACATCCAGAACAACACAATAGGACAGAAAGCAGATATAAACATTAAGCCTCTTTTTTTTTTCTTCATTAGCCAGCAGTTGTTTTTTTTTCCCCCCATAACTTCTCAGTATTGTACACACGCTTTAAGTGAGTGCCCATGTCAAACATCATGGCACAGGATTAAAGCTCAATATTTGCCTTATTGTTGTAATTTATTGTAGTATGTGTCAAACTTTTCTACGAAAGAAAACTCTAGCGAGCAAGTGAGTTCTAAAAGTCATATATGGTACTTTATCTTCTGCTTGAGACTGAGGTGTTTTGGCTTGTGCAGAACAAGAAATCATGTTCCTCTCCTTATTTCAGTACGTTTGATATAACAAACCAAATGTGAAACATTTCATTTGAAGCTTGTACTGGAAATAAAAATGACAAAAATAGAGATATTTTCATGGTATGTTGTTAAATTGTTGGTACTGAAAGTGAAAAAAAACAAACAAACAAAAATGTGAATGTAACGTCTTAAAGCTCAAGTCCTTTGATATTTCAGTCCCTTCTGGTTAAGGGTTTTTTCCTCTCGTCCCTGTTTTGTATCGGATTCATGTCATAGAAAGCACAGGCCACAGCGACTGACCGACTGTCATTCAGAGAAAACAGGGCATGTTTAAGCTAGCTCCTAATTTTTTTACGATTAAAAGAAGTCTAATAGAAATGTTGTGGCATGAACACTGCTTTTGATTTCATCTGTCCTGTTTTTAGGTACAGTGCTACAGTGATCTGTGTTACAGAGACATTTATGACTGAGCGCTACTTTGGCACTATTGAAAAAAAAAAAAGAAAAGGGGGAAAAAAACTGCCTCAAAACAATGTTGTGTACGTTGGAAAAGAGCCGGCAAAAGCTGCTGTTTGTTGTTTGTTCAAGTAAATATTTTGTTGAACTGTGTTGCAATTTCAGTTTTTTTTTTTCGTTGCTGTTGTTGCTGAGAAATTACAATCTGAATGGAGTGTTTCAAATGACTAATGACAATATACAGAGATGCACAGTGATACAGGATTAACATGTTAATATGCAAGTTCAGTTTATATTTCCTTTAGGATCTAGTGTAAAGATTTGATCACATCGAAATTGTACGGAATTGGATATTTTTCCTCAATCTCTGTTTGGGGACATTGTGCTTTTCCCCAGAATGGTGAGGCATTTTTGCAGTTTTGTAAAATATATTTTGTTACAGTTGTATTTTTATTTCGCTGCTGTGTATTGAGAAAAAGAGGGGAAAATAATTGGCCAAATGTGATCTTATTGATTACACTGAGGTTTAAGTGATTACAGTGATGATGACAAAGCTGTCATGGGATCTACTATTGGTTAATGAAATTTGAATGCTTTTGCTGGCAGAGTTGCGTTCAGATATTGAGGTTTAAGCCTCCTGCGTTTATTTTACTCCTTATTTTTTGCTCATGGAAACAGACGAAGGGAAAAACAATAGGAGAAAAAAATTATATTAAGAACCATTCATGACTGCGTCCACTGTACATAATGTTGTTTTATTTCATGTTGACTCCACCCCTCTGTCTGTTTTTTTTCTTTTTTTCCCCTCTGGCTGGAAAAGGGAGAGTGGTCGCAGAGTTTGGAGCATTACATAGTGTTTATATTTATCAGGCCTTTTGCTTTGAATAGAGCTATTGCAATAAAAATGTGGTAATGTAACACATGTCTCTGCATATTTTTTGGGGGGGAGGGGGGAGGGGGGGGGCGGGGTTTACCTCTCTCTCTCTCGTGCGTGTAGATGGATGCATTGATTATAGATAGAATGCATACACACCTTTACATATACACTGGCTGACTGACAAAAGGCACCTTTTATATTTAAATGAGTAATTCTTAACAGCCTTTGAGTAGATTATTACTGTAGTGATTAATATTTTCAGCTGTCAACAATTATTTTAACCCTAACTTGATGCAGTGAGTAGCTTCTCATTTCTTAAACCACCACGTTAGATGACTTATCCTGCATTCTTTCTGATTCTGTTTCACAATTGTCAAATGATTGACCTGTATCAAGCAAAGAAAACAACTAGGGAGATTACAGATTTGTCTGGAGTTAGGATAAGGATTATACAGGATAAGAAGGGAAGTGCATGAAGCGATGCACCTATCATGCATTATGGCCATTATGCTTGCCTCTGGAGGCAGTGGTACAGGATAAATCTGGGATTGCTTCAGTTTATCAGGTCTAGGCTCAGCAACGTTATTTGGCAATAAAATGAATCAGCTGATAATCTGAATTTAATGAGTGACCAGGTTATATGCATTTTTTTCCTTTTCTGCTGGCCTGGGCATATTCCAGGATTGAAACTGTAAAAGATTGGTTTATGGAGCACAAGGAATCATTTTCACACCTGAACTGGCCACCATATTGTGCGAGTGATCTGATTTCCTGGTCATCAGTACAATGTTATAATGAAATAATTCTGGAGTTGCATAAAATCGTCAAAACTATACCATGGCAAATACACAGTGTGATCAAAGGTAAGCATTATTAACCATGCTATCTATCTATCGATCGATCGATCGATCAATATAGGTACATAGATGGATGGCTGGATATAGATACAGATGTATAGATCCAGATCCAGATGGTCTAAAATACAGTGATATGTTTAGTTTATGTATTTTTCAAGTCATAAGATTATAAACCACCTAATCTTCCAAAGTTTGTTATAGTTTTGAGTTTATTAGATGCGCTCATGTGCTTGTCACTGCACTCAGTGTATTTCATTGTAGATAATGGGGAAGTGTTATGAGGAGGATGTGATTGATGGAAAGCAGTTATCTGTTTGAAATGTCAGGAAAAGTGCCAGGAGTGATTCACACTTTTCCATTTAAGTGTGTCTCATGACCTACAATCATTTTGCCGCCATCTCTTGGTTGTTGGTGTATGTGTGTGCGTGTGTGTGTGTGTGTGTGCATGCACGTCCCAAAGCCATGAGGCCAATGTCCATTTTAGGAGTAAATAACATAAGCAAGAGAGTGAAGTCCACGAGCAGAGCGACCAATCAGCGGCTTTTACTTTGCTTGACCTTCTGCTCAGAGACATTTCAAGTTGTTCAGTAACATAGCAGATGAATTAACAGATGAACACTGTTTACCGACTGTTAAATCCACTTGCATTGCTCACTTGCTTTATCCAGTAAATACATTTCCAGTGAGTCTTCAAGTCTGTTTGGTCAGAAGATTATTTGATTAATTTTCTACAGCAGCAGCTCTGACAATAGTGCCGCTGCAGGGAAACTCACAGATTTATGTTAATGCACCCGTTTCTATAGTAACAGCTATTATAAAGGCACTTGTATGATGGAAGTTCCTAACCTAAGCCTAATAAATGGATTTTTTTTTAATGGTGTTATTTACTAAAGAACAACAGAGAATTGTTGATGTGGTTTTGGATAAAGTTAAAAGGAAGAAGTCTCCAGTGTCAGCTTTCTGAATGTTTTTTTTCTTTTTTTCTTTTCCAGAACAGGATAAGGACTTTGCACTCACCAGTAGAGAGAAAAAACAGAGGCTGGTGATGGAACAACTATTTTAACATAAATGATAACAAGAGATAACTTGCTGAGTGTTCTATAGCAATAATCTGTCTCGAAATGTGTAAGGTTAAAATTCTCAAAATATAAGGGATGAAAAAAAAAACACATTGCTCTTTCCATTAAGCCACAACATTCAGTCCTGTTCTGAATTATTTACCTCTGGTGGTTAGCCATGTGACTTCACATGTCGAGGGTTCGATTCCCACTTCGGGCCTGTGTGCATGGCGTTTTGGATGTTGTCCCCGTGCTTTGGGTGTCCTCCCAAAGACATGCTAATTGACGTTCCAAATTTTCCGTATTCTCTGAGATAGATTGGCACTGTGTTCAGGGTGTACCATGAATCTTGCCCTAATCTCCTGGGATAGGCTCCAGGGCTCCCGCGACCCTGTATACATGATAAAGCGATATCAGCAGAGAGAGAGAGAGAGAGAAATGTACCGTCATGTTTTATTCTGTACATAACACTATAATTTCCTTTTTCAAAGCTTTTTCCTTTTATTTTCTTTTTTTCTAATCAAGCTCATGCATTTTTTTTCTTCCTTCCCCTTAAAAGAAGGTCTTGCTCAGCAAGGATTGAATTATAGGGAACATTAAGTATAATTCCACCACCTGTGTGTGTGGATGTAGATAGAATTTAAATATGAGGTCAGTACCATTGTCAGTGCGTATTTGTCATGAATGTGTGCCTGTGTGCATTTGCATTAAGCAAGATGTCTCATAAGAACATGTCTCCCTACATGTCTTAATCATGTTTTAAGTCCAAAATGTTGTTTTTGATAATTGAGTCATGCGATTCGTTCAGTTACACAATCTATTGCCATCTTTTGTTGATCAATTCAATTCCTCCACTTGTTGGGTCAGTTTTTGATTCAGAATCGATTCACAATTTTAAAATCATAAATAAAATCTGCAAATGAAATGGTCTAAGATTGATCTTGAAGATACACCACAAGTTGTGCAGAAAATGCAACACGCTTTCATTTGAGCAAAGTACTCATGCTGT
Source organism: Clarias pachynema (assembly GCA_030014365.1). Lineage (NCBI taxonomy): Eukaryota > Metazoa > Chordata > Actinopteri > Siluriformes > Clariidae > Clarias > Clarias pachynema. Next base: position 15,202,306 of record JAQMYL010000001.1, read on the forward strand.
GGACCGTTCTTGTGATTTGCAAAGATCTTTGTACGAGACAAACAATGTCAGTGTCAATAGTGTGAAAACACTTTAAGCTGACAAGTGGGGAAACGGATATTGTCTGCAACTGAAACTTTGTATAAACAAAAGGCCAGTGGTGACTGTTGTATTTATTCCCATTTGTACGGCCGTGCTCAACATTTACATTTACATGCACATTCTACCGGGCAATTTGGGAATGCCAATAAGTCTAATCTGCATGTCTTTGGACTGTGGGAGAAAACCGGAGAACCCGGAGGAAACCCACCAAGCACAGGGAGAACATGCAAACTCCATGCACACAGACCTAAAATGGGAATCCAACCTAGGACTTGGAGGTGCAAGATGACACTAAAAACTGCTAAGCCACCGTGCCGCCTTGTACTACTACTAGCATCTCAAACGTAAACATTTTTCGACATCCTGTTGTTTTTGAATTGAATTGAAAAATCTAAATGCCCCCCCAAAAAATCTAATGATTTTAATAGTACCCATGATTTACAGCTCAGGTTCAGAACTGAAGTTTTATGCAGCTTGGTTATCAAACATAACATTTAACATTTCTGAAGCCAGCTTCGTGTCAGTGACGGTTGGTCAACTGAAAATCTCTTCTTGATCTTTTTTCCCCACCATGACAGAAGCAAAGGGAAGAACTTGAAGAACAAACCAGGCTGAACATCAATTTCCCTCTTTTTATAAATATAATCCTAATTAAAGTTCTATCAGGAGCATGGTGTGTCCTGCTAAGCATCAATGTTTAAAACCTGTAGAATTGCAACCCCTTGTCATATTACTTCGGAAACTACTCTGACCTGCGTCACAGATAGCAAACAGGGTTAAACCAGTGCTTGTTGACAGATCTTCTGCGTCACTAAAAGGCAAGCTGTCCGCTTCGGGGAAAGGGAAAGAGAGTGTAAGTGTACGCGAGCCCCTGAGCGGACCTTCAGATCAGTGGTAGCATGTGATAGCTAGCTTTTATTTTCATATATGGCTGCAGGGTAATTACTTAGGCTCCTCTCGAGGAATGTAGTATTTCCCGTAGTGGACTTGAGTTTCAAAACAGTCCAAATGGGCATTCGCCTGCAGGCCAGTGCTCTCTTAAGGAACTCATTACGGAAAAGGTTATGAATTAATATCCTCCTGTTCGGCCCATTTCCAGGAAACCCAGCTGTCAAATGAAGAGGTCAAAGTGGAATAAAAACCTAGACACACCATTCCATCCTCATTATCTTGATGCCCAAGCATGCTTGACCTAAAGCTAAGATTTAATCATAAGCACGTCTGTCAGCAGTGCCACTGAGGAGTAGCCTGGAGTAAGTCCCTTTCTTGCCAGCTTTAATTCTGATTAATGATGTGGTTTAGTGGCAATTAGCAATAGGAAAAAAAATAGAAATGCCTTTTTCCTACACACCCATATACATAATTGTTTCTGCCTAATTGCCCCAGTATACCTGCTACTTCCCGACTGCGTCCTCTACAACTGTCCATGTCACTCAAGTCAAGGAGATGCGATCTCTGCTTGTGCGTAGTCTAACATGGCAGTTACTATTACACTTGACCCATAGCTACAGAGGCTGCCAGGTTGGCAAAACAAGATCAGGTTAGAAAGCCAAGGCATTCATCTAGCTCCAAATGCAAATCTGTAACTAAACTGAAACTTGATCAAATTTCACTTGGTCGCTAGTAACAATTTTGGACAAAAAGGGTTACTCTGGATGTATATACAAGGGGCGTTCAGGATGTTTTATTGTGCAGAATAACAGAACACAGGTGTGAGAGTAAAAACTACCTTTATTCCTCTATATAATCCCCTGATACAGTAATGCACTTATCCCACTGTTTCACACGTTTTCCTAGGAAGCTGGAGCCGTGATCAAAATGCCTGCTTCACTTCTGAAACGCTGGCCTCCCAAGAACCTCTTTAATGGAATGTGGAAATTCCTTGGAGAGTGAGGTCAGGACTGTATGGGAGTCACTAACTCCCAGCTGAGTTCCTGTAATGTTCAAGTGGTGATGATGAATGATTGTGTGTACAGTTCCCACAGAGAGATGCAACTCTTCCACAAGTTGGTAACAAATTATCTGAATGTTCACAGGAAAGACTGCAGTGAGCTCTGCGTAACCTCGGGAGCTCAGAGTCTCATCACCAAACTATGCTTGAAGTATTCTGTATATAATAATAATAATAATATATAATAATTATAATGAATCATTTATATAATTATTTTAATTCTCCCTCTCTCTCTCTCTCTCTCTCTCTCTCTCTATATA
>JAQMYL010000001.1:15205210-15216138 GCA_030014365.1 Clarias pachynema
GATCTGTAAAGTTATTTGGATTTTTACAACATTATTGTTGAAATACACAGTCCTGAAAAAGGGGCGTGTCTTTTTTTTCTGAGTATATATATATATATATATATATATATATATATATATATATATATATACTGTATATATTAATCAGTATATTAATTTATTTAATATGTTCTTTTATTCAGTGCTGGATAGAGTTATAATCTAACATAATTTCTTTGGAGTTCACAAATAATTGTGTAAGAATTTGTCTTGTGTAAGGTTGGAATCATTTTAATATGATCTACTGTGAGCTTAATTCTCGTTACCATGCACAATTTTCTAACTTGGCTACAACAGAGGCTTCAGCTTAATTTGGTGTTTCATTAAGTTCTGAGGTTTTAAGCTTAAATTGATCCTCATCCAGTTGTTCCTTCAGTTTTTTTTTAAAGTTTTTTTTTTTTTTAATGATGAAGACCATTATATGTACAGTATCCCCTCTGAATGTTCCGAATTGTTCTTGTACTCCCTCATCTGCTTCACCCTAGCTCATACTTCTTAACTAGCTGATGAGTTAAATCAAGATCGTTGGAATTACAGAACCAGGATTTAGAATCATTAGAATCCTGAACAAATGTTCAGCACAGAAGCTCTATCTATTATCCATCCAAGGAACCCTTGTTTTCTAAGAGACGATTCCCTGATCCAATAGAGGTTCAGTGAGCTTAGCAGGCCAAGGATCACAGGCGGCTACAAGGTTCATGAGAGGAAGAAAGAGAGTGTATGCGTGACTCTGTGTGTGCTTGCTTATTATTATTTTCTCCATCCAGGGCATCTAATTACACTTTAGGGCAGTGGTGGCTCAAATGGTTAAGGCTGTGGGTTACTGAGTTACTGATCAGAAGGTTGTAGGTTCATGCCCCAGCTTTGCCAAGTTGCCACTGTTAATCCCTTGAGCAAGGCCCTTAACCCGGTTTGCTCCAGGGGCACTTTATCCTGGCGGACCCTGCACTCTGACCCCAACTTTCTAACTGGGATATGCTGTAAAGTACATGTGACAAATAAGTGAATGATTACTTTTTTACTAGTGCAATGTAAACACTGTATTTGTGTGTACATTCAGGGGTAACTCATCTACTGGTATTTACACAGCTGTAAGTATGAGCTCATTAGATTTCCACAAATAAGATCCCAATCCTGTGTTAGTCACAAATGTATATTTGCAGGCCCTAATATCAGAGTCAAGGTTAAAGGTCAAACCTGAACGCCAGACTAAAAGCCATGCTTTAATGTTTTACTCCCTCTAGTGGATCTTGAGTTAAAATGCCTTTCCGTCAATAATATATGTACAGTACATGTAAAATCAACATGCGTTTACAATACACAAAAAAACGTTATTGGCCATCCTCTCTGCACCATTCAGGTTAAAAAAATAAAACAAGGCACAATGAATACTGTGTAAACCTGTCGGCTTAAATTTGTTGAATATGCTGACACAAATATCTGTGAACATAGATTTTCTTTATTTCAGTGTAATTTATTTCTGAATAAAAAAATACACATTCTTGCACCACATAGTTAATTTCAAAAGAAACTTGAAAAAAAAAAGGAATCAATGGCTCTTGAATGTTATTGCGTGTGTAACATGATGTAATATAACCCACTCTGTAGTATAAGCAAATACCAATATTCTAACTGTTAAAACAAGATTTAGTCATGTAAATAAAATTGAAATGGTGTACTGACCACAGAAAATATAGAAAGAAGTGTGTACTCCTAACACTTCGCCTGACACTTAGTGTTTCTCAAAACCAGGCTCCAGATGTGACGTGACCCTGACTATGATAAACAATTAGATTACAGGAGATAAGTGAATGAAAAATCAGATTTATGTGATGGGTATTTCAGTGAGTGCCTGGTGTGGAGGAAGGGTGCTGCCAAAAATCAAGTACACTCTTAAGTAGTTTGTAAATGCACTGGATGATGAAGAAATTAAACTGTAGGATAAAATACACAGCCAATTCAAGCTTAGGTGTCTATATATCACTTTATATTCATATTTATATAAAATACTGTTTCATTAAAAGAAAGTTTACTTTGTACAAATATTGTGTAAGTGAAAAAGTGAGACAGAAAATGAATAAGTGATTGATGAAGTGAGCGAAAAAACACACACCAAGGAGTCAAAAAAAAAAAAAAAAAATCTCATTACAAAGTACCATCTAAGGTTTTAGACTAAAAAGGTGTTTTACACAATATACACATTTTATTACTTACAAAACAGATAAAAGGCTTGAAGTTATAGATTCTTTGATACAGCAGTGTTAGTACCAACAAGAAGTGGAAGAAAGAAAAGAGTGATGGAAAAAAATGAAAGCATTAAAAAAAAAAAAACGCAGTCTCATTATTGTAACTATTCAGTGCATTTTTCTCATTGATGTTCAAAGTGCCGATCTGATAACATGGAGAGAATTTCGTTGCAAAAGCTTTTCTCTCTAAAATGTGTTGATACCACAATTCTATGATGAAAAAAACCTTTAAAAAAATAAAAAAAAAAGGAGGGAAAAATGCACTTATTTGTCATTGATCCATCATGGCACCTTGGTTGATTGCTCTGTCTCTGTATGAGGTACTTCTTTGAAAAAGTATAGGATAGTAATTTATTCAGTTTCTTTGCTGTGTTGCACAGTAGCACCATAGAGTTTAACTTGAAGATAATACACCACTAGAATTCCACTTGTTCTCGATGTAACTGTTGCAGTCGCTGTGGTGATCACCCTCGATAAGAGAGTAACGCTGGAGTCAGCATTGCGACGTTACGTCCTCTTCATACACACGATGCAGCGGCTCACACGTGTCAGGAGGTTCCCTGCTTTCAGCGTCTCAGACTGTGGCTTCCTGAAAGGACAAGACAAGGAGCAATCAAGCGTGAGCTCCAATTTCACAATAGTGAGACAAATAATAACAGAAGTCTGTGGAAAAAAAAAGACTGAAAAGAGAAAAAGGCTTCTTCTGGGTGACATTATATAATGCAATTGTAAATCGTTAAAAAATAGTAAGCCATAGTGAGCCACCCCATATTTCTTCATATTTTGCTTTCAGAGAGTCAGACTCTTAAGGAATAATTCTCCAGACTTCCTAAAAGACTTTTTTGGCTATTTTCCAATCCGGTCCCTGTACCTGATCAGTTTCAGGGGAATGTTCGTTTGTTTGTTAAGACACACAGTGACCTATCAATCATTCATGCATAAAAAAATCTAACTTAAGGCCTGAACCAGTGAGAAACAAGTGCAGATGATGACAGGTGATGCTGAATGCTGTGTGGCTGGAATAGACGAGAGGGGAAATGAGGTTGCTGCTGAGGTCGTTACCTAAACAACCAATTTTTTAATTGTATCTTTCGGCACTTTGCAGCTTGTTACAAAAAAAAAACTGTTCCTATTTCTTTAATTTAATCCACATAATTTAATTTAATTTCATATTTAGAAACTTTTGCACAGTATATACAGAATTGTAAACCACCTCTATTTCAAATGGCCCACATGCCGAAACGAACCGAGCTAAACTTTTATAATCATGACACAGAGACAAATGTATTGTTTAATAGCTATCAGTGCTGTAGCAAAAGTAAAAATTATAAAATTGGTAACATTTACAGCCCATAAGGGCAATCCGTAGAGCGAACTGTTATTGGTGATGTACTGACAGCAATGTGCACTTCACTGCCATAAAAATGTTCCTTACTTTATTAATTGCTATTAATTACTCTATTTGTCCAATATATAGTATGAGTAAAAGGTTTGGACATTACATTCTAGAATAATGCTGGGGATTTCCAAACTATGAAATAACACATATGGCATTAGGTAATTAAGTTAGAATAACAACAACAGTCGTAGGTCTTGCAAGAACAGTATTGACAAGTGCATTTGCAAATCTCATCAAGCACTCCATGATGAATCTGGCTCTCATGAAGACCTTTCCAGGAAAGCAAGATCAAAACTTACCTCTGCTGCAGAGAAGTGACTCTAAATGTACTTTTCCTCTGTAGCAGAGATAACTTCACCAGCCTTAAAAATCATAATTCAACTGTTCAAAAGAGATCATTTCATATTCTGGATGCCTTAAGCATTGTATTTTGTAGAAACAAGTAGACCATGGAAAATACCATGGAATTAGAAGGTTTGTCCAAACTTTTGACTGTGAGTGTATATTACAGCAAAGTGAAAAACTACTTGTTTTTATATTTGCACTCACAATGGAATGCAGTGAATTTGGTTCAATTAAAATAAAGGAAATGCAGGCCTAAACTGAGAGCAAACGTCATCAAACACTTCATAATTATCTCATACATTTTCTCAGCACATTTGATTAATGGCAGCTGTTAAAACTACTGAATAAACTTACGTTTGCAAGTACAAAAATAAATAAATAAAAATTATTTGCATGCATTGAATTGTGCATAGGCACGAATGCTATAAAACACCCCTGTTTATTAGCTCAGACAGTTACCCAGGCTTAAAAGCGTCACTTGATTATCTGAAAGCATTTCAAAGTGCTTTACCTGAACATTTCAGACTTTTCAACGGAGGCCAGCCAGAAGCTATAGGAGTTGGCGTAGTAGTTGCAGGTTCCGTGACCGTGGCACTCAATGAAGGGAGATGTACGGAACTCCTCCAGACAGGAGCCAGGCGAGGCTAGAGCCTGACCAGAGCCCTCTGCACCTGCACTAGTGTGCTTGAGTGAAGAGAGAACAAACAGTCAGCTTTAATGTACCTGTACTTGAACCAACTTCTCCACAATTAATAACTAAATGAAACATAAACTATTTAACCTGTAACTTATGAGAAGAAACAATGTAGCTGAGACTACTAGATTGTGACTGGGAATTTTGATCATCTACAATATGAACAATGTACTTTACGTTACAAATTATAACTGCCTAGAAACAATATAGACACAAATTTAAATCATATCACTACCAAAAAAATAAAATGCATATTATTACACTAATGCTAAGCTACACTAATGCACAACCTTCTGTATGTTGAGGGTCATGAATGTATAAAAAAAATCCTTCCAAGACAACATGTCAACATCTCTTATGATTTGCTTATGATTTATTACATTTATTAAGTGTAATTACCATCATGAAGGAATAGCCAATCCACAGAACCTCCCAGTACTGTGGACATGATGGCACTTGGATGGTCTGGCTGTGCACCGCTATCACCATAGCTGGAGCTTCACATACAGAACATCTACGCACAGTGTGAAACATATCATATTACATATTACATTTGGTGAAAGCATGGAAAATCTCATTACAGCACAGGAACTATGACGGCTCCTAGAAAAGGAAAAGAGGACTCTATCCAACCTAACTGCACTACAGAACATCATGCCTTACTGTAAGTACAGGAGTTAACTCTGTCTCTCTGTGTTTGTATGTTTCTGACCTGAAGATGCTGATGAATGATTTGGTGTGTGATTCTGACCTGATCATGATAATGATGAGTTTGTGTCTGACTGTGATCTGATGATGAGGATAATGTAGGGTTTGATATGACTGACTCTGACCTGATGATGATGATCTTGATGATAAAAGGTTTGATATGTCTGACTCTGATGTGGCATTTGATGTGTCTGACTCTGACCTGACGATAATTATGATGATGATGATGAAGGGTTTAATGCGTCTGATTTTGACCTCATGATAATGGTGTAGGGTTTGATATTTCCAACTTTGACCTGATGATGATGATAAGTTTGATGTCTGACTGTAACTGGACGATGATTGTAATGAAAATGTAGGGTTTGATATTTCTGTCTCTGACCGATGATGAGAACGATAATGTGTCTGATTCTGACCTGCTGATAAAGGGTTTAATGGCATCTCCCTTGATAGGAGCCATGCTCATGGGCATGGGTTCAGGAGTAGACAACCAATAGGAGTAGTCATTCCGGGAGGCGAAGTTGCACACGTTGTTGATGTTGCAGAACATAAAAGGCATGGTGCTGAAACGGCGAAGACAACTTCCAGCCGTACCTACATTAGAGTGGGAGATAGCAGGAAAGCAGTGAGTTTGTTTGAGCATAATGCTGTATATTAATGGAAAAGAGGAAAAGAAGAACACATTGGGAAGCCTATAAAATAAAAAAATAAGGAAATATTTTATGTGTATATGAGGAGGATATCACAGATTCTGCTTTTTTCAGTGCTCTCACCCAGGTCCTGGCCATGTGCCCTCTCGTTGCCCTGCACATAAAGCAGAGAATAGCCTTCGTAGATGAGAGAGGTGCCAAACGGGCATTGAGGTACATCTGTATTCTGACTGTGTCGTGTAATCAGGAAGCCATGAGCCGCTGACGACAGACCTGTGGGACCAGGAGGACCTGGAATCCCATCTGGACCAGGAGGGCCGGGTAAACCCCGCTGACCTGCGGCATCCAAAGAACGATCAATGAAAAATTATATATGGTCAGAGCTTAATTAAATAGTTAAAGGGCTGAACAGCCCAACACAATATATCATTGGAGTCATGTAGCCTATTCTATAGGAGTGGGAAATAGTATAAACATTATGCTGATAAGAAAGACCAATAATTTTATTAGGAAACAAAACACAGTTATAAGTGTGATGGTGCATAGTGAGAAATATACTACTGCAGATCAAAACTGTTTCGCTTTTGTCTACTTTGCCACTTTATCAGCAGTTTATTAACATTTGCGTATGCTATAAGGATACAAATCACCTGTCTGTCTTTATTATTCATTGTAATTACTGTCACTACACTGACTTACCCGACTGCCCAGATGGTCCAGATTCTCCTTTCCTTCCAGCTGGACCATTAAATCCTGGAGGTCCATCAGGACCTGGGTCACCAGGATTACCAGCTGGACCTACAGATGGAGATGGGTAATTAGCAGATGAACTGTACATATAAAAGAGAATTTGACCTACTTCACAGAGCCAAAGTTTTGCAGATTAAATGTGCATCTCTTGCGATGTGTCACAAAACATTGGATTGAGTGATGCCCTACAAACCGGTGATGGCTTTAAGAGACCAGATTATCTCCACACTCCTGCTAGAAGCTCTCACCTGGAAGCCCGTCTGATCCTGCCTCTCCTGGTAGCCCTCGGGATCCTGGGGGTCCTGTAGGACCTGGAGGCCCCGTATCACCCTTTACCACGATTGGGGATGGCGCTTGACCTGGGTTGCCAGGAGAACCTGAAAGGACGCATGAGTAGCTGTAAGATTAAGAGAATTTTATTTACAAATGAATATGATTTCAGTAGAAACATGCAGTAGATGCACTCACCTGGAGGACCAGGGTCACCGCGATCACCAGTCTGACCAGTATTCCCAGGAATACCAGACTGACCTTTAGTTCCTGAAGTGAGCAGACATATTACAGATTATTTAACCTTGTGACTAAACTGACCAACTGAGGTTATTGCACAATAAGTCTTGCAGAATATTTTAGGTTCAACTGACCTGGTAATCCCGGAGCACCCGGAGGGCCGGTATCTCCATTAAGCCCGACAGCTCCAGAAGGTCCTGGGGGGCCCTGTCACAGAAACACATGTCACTTACATAGTATCAGTTTCAATTTAAAGTAGAAATAAACAGACCTTATTAAATATGAGTTACCAGACTAAGACCTGCTAACAGAAGGTCAGAAAAACAATAGCATTTTGTTTTAAAAATATCTAAAGTATTTACCAAGAGAAAAATAATAAAAAAGGGAAGAAATGGAATCTGTGTGACTCACAATTGAACCTGGTGATCCAATGTCTCCCTTCTGTCCAGGAAAACCAGCTAATCCAGGATTACCAGGAAAGCCTTTCTCACCCTTCACTCCTCCAGAACCTGGGTGGCCACGGGGCCCCTCTGGGCCAGGAGGACCTTGACAATACCAATATGAAAATATGTCATTGTTTGTTCGCTCTTATGCTCTTATATGCACTGCTAGTTACCTGTACATCTATTTACCTAAATATCCAAATATCTACAATGCATGCAGTAATCAAAATATACAGTATATAAAAAAAGTTCTTGGATATGCATGTATGCTTCTATTTCCTTCATAATTTCATTTCATCCTTGTCAGAAAAGAAGATCACACCCCGCCCCACTCTACAGCATGCAAAAAAAACTCAATAAAGACATAAAACAGGTGTGCAAAAAAAAAAAAAAACATTTATGTGGGCATCAAACCGGTAAGGCTAACCTTCAGGACCTATATTGAGGAGTCAAAGGGCAACAGGTTCCCAAAATCCCAGAGAGAGCGAGAGAGAGAGGCGAGGACAAAATGCAGATTAAAAACAAGAGCAAAAGTTAGAATAGTAGGACAATTATGGTAACAGGAATAAATTCTCTCATGAAGTAAGCTTCTTCACAAACTGAAAAAGAAAGGGGTTTTGTTTAAAAATGATTGTAAATAAGCATTCAAAACACAAAGCTATAACAAGCAGTGAGGACAGACTTTCATATTTTTAATGTATCATGTAAAATGATTGTATAAACATTGTATGTAAAAATATACAATTATGAATTGAAAAAAGAAAGCTATTTAAATAATAAAATTTTATATTGTAATGTAAACACAACAGCTACAATAGCTTTATTTAAGAATTAATTTTATAGGGTAATGTTTAATATTTTGTTAATTCTAGTGCATGTCTCTATTTTTGTTGAATACAAGTCAATTGTACAATTTGAATTGTTTTCTTTTTTTTTCTTGACTATGCAAGAGCTGGGTACAAAAATATGAGCATGACAATGAAGATGGAAAGACAGGTAGAGAAAATGACCACCATGGACAAGAATGTTAGATTATAAAATACAGCCACTTTGAGCAAGACTACTGTATGTACCAGAATATGAATGCAATTTAAAGCGCGTATGAAACATTTTTATTATAACCTTTTTAAAAAAGACTGTCAGAAAAAAGGCACATTAGTTAATAATAATAAAAAAAAAATGCAAACTGTAGTTGAAAAAATACATTGAAACATGGCATCTTACACTTACATTTTTATCTCATTATACTGTATGTCTGAGCAGTTGAAGAGTAAGGGCCCAAAAGTGGCAACTGGCTGGTTGTGCAGTTTGAACCTCGGACCTTCTGAACCATAGTCCAATGCTTTAACCAATAAGCTACCACTGACCAACTAGTTTTTGAATGTACTTTCAGAAAAATAACTACGTTATAAGTCAGGAGCTGTTTTTTTTTATAAAGATGTAAGAGATTCCTAAACTAAATTCCAAATTTTCTGATAAAATAACATACTTTGGGGAAAAAAGGAATATTTTTCAGCAATTAAAAATGCTGTTTAAATAAGTGTTAGACTATTTTTGGAATTTTATGAATTAATTGGGTCTAGCAATTATGTAACACTTGAACAAGGTAACATGAACATGCACTAGCATTAGGATTAGGTTTCTGTACAATGCTTATAGGTTTGTGCACATATACCTTCTGTTTTAAGTCAGTTTCAGATTTAACCCTTGTACTTTGTGCATGACTTTTAACACATGGACTTGATGCAATATGATTGTACATACATTTGGTTTTTAAATGAGAATGGGGCCTTTAAGATCAAACGAACAAAGAATAATATCAATGGCTGTAAAGAACCTGACCTTCAGGGCCTGTCAGCCAGCGTCATCAGGAGAAGGTGAAGCCACACCACAGGAAACAGGAAATGCAGGTCATACCCACAATGCAACCGGGTAATAGATTTAGCCACACAGACAGTCAAAATTGGGCTATTCCTTAATCGTTATTAAAGTTTTATTTAAATTTACTATAATAAATTCTGTCTTTATTATTTTTTTAACTAGAAGATTTAAGAACTAGACCTGTCAGTTAAAATGTTTACTTTTTTTTCAGATTTTTATATGTATTTTGGACAACTATGTGTTTGTTTCTTCTGATTAAGGAAGCCCATATTGGACAGTTCTGTAATGGCCTTACATGTCGTAAACGTTAACAGTTTTCCATGCAGGTGACGACACACATAAACGTAAACACTCAGCATTACACTACTAATCATCCTCTTTTTGAATCACTGGGTTCAGCAATACGAGACAGACAGCACTCTGTGGAAAGAGGTAAGGAGGGTTTGTTCCTCAGAAAAAAAGAGGGGTAAAGGAGTGGAGACACATGAGGAAGAACGGATGGATAAACAGATGAAAAACTTGGACACAGTGTGGATGGATCCATGCCAGTTGAGCCCTGGTCTCGGTGAAACACGCTGATTGGTGCGTGCAAACACGTACATCTAAAATTTCTGAAGTAATATGCATGAAGGCATGCCTTGGAGTGAGTCAGGCACTACAGTATGTATGTGTGTGGTGCTCACTAACTTTGTGCTCCTTAATAGTTTTGTGCAATATGATAATTTGTGCAACATTCATGCAAATCAATTACATCACTAACACATTCAGGATGGCCTCTCTACTGTCTGGTCCAATCTGGTCGGTGTTTAAACAGAAGTGGTTTTTAAATGATCTCAACTGTATCTTTGGTGGAGCCAGACAGTAGGTCTGACCAATGAGAAGCATAACCCTGTTCCATGAGATCTGATATTCTGCAACAGATCTAGTCTAAAACACCAGATCTGGTAAACCCCTCCTTTCTGCCACAGCCAATGTTATCCTCTTGGATGGCAAAAGGCAGTAAGGTTGCTGAGATTCAAACTAGAAATATATTATATCTATATATAAAATATATCTTTCAAAAATATTATATTAATACAGTGGACCCTTGGATTACGTGCATACTGTAGTTAGTTCTGGAAGCGGGCTCGTGTTTCAAAACACTTGTAAACCAAATGAATTTTCCCATAAGAAATAATGGAAACTCAAATTATTCGTTCCACAGCCCAAAACAATAAATACATAAAAATAATTAATACAAAATATAAAGTAAAAATAAAACAA
>JAQMYL010000001.1:15229752-15243296 GCA_030014365.1 Clarias pachynema
ATGCTTTGTTTAGATTGTCTCCACCTCTTTGTATCCCTCCCTCTTGTAAAGTATAAACTCTCCAGAGCTGAGTTTTTTAGTCAAGACTTGGATGACTACAGCGACGCTCGGCAAGTTCTCAATAAAGAGTAACTTCTGCTTGAATGATATCCCAACGTCTCCTGGTTTCTGAAAAAGTTCCCAACACTTAAATGGCAAGAAAAGTCCCCAAAATCCCCAAAATTGCTTTGTATATTGTGAGAAACAAACTTGAGGCAAACCCTGAAAAAAGTTGATGTCACTACAAGAAAAGAACATAAGCGTCAATATACAGCTTCATCTGAAGTTACATTACACAGGCTTTAAAGCTGCAGTGCCCCGCATGACCTCACTAATTCCCTGTTAAGCTTCACCTAGCGCTAGCATGTTTACTGGTTGCCTGACCTTCTGACGACTGTTAATGCCTTTTTACAATTACTTCCTGCTCCTTGCAAGAAACTAGACTTTTGATGCTAGTTTGACTGCATCAAATGTTTTTAACAAAACCCCAAATCTGCAGCAGTGTTCCTGTGCCTGCACTTCATGGCAATACTGCTGTTGAATTATCAAGATTTTAATTAACAGTTTTGAGAATTTGAGGTTGTGAAGATCATCATTACTGTACCTTCTCTCCTCGATGAATCACTGTGGGATCTTCAGCTGTAAGTTGGTCGACTTGCCCTGGAGGCCCAGAAGGCCCCTGCAAGCCTGTTTCACCCTGTGTGCACGCACACGCACATGCAAATTCACAGACAGTTACACCCAATGAAGCTGATCAGAACTTAATTTGTTAAGATTTTCATGAATGTTGTATTATTCACACTTTGTGCTAATGACTTGTTGCTGTACCTTCTCTCCTTTTGGACCTTGAAAATTCAGCCCCATATTTCCCTATGTAAAAACAGCAGTGCAGAAAAATCATTCAAATGACACAATTGAGAATCGTTTAAAACTCTGAACCAGATTTTAGAAGTACAGTATGCTTGAATGACACACTCTGCCACGGCTTGGCATTGAAAACACAGCTTACCTTCGGCCCCGCTGGACCAGGGGGACCTGGAAGCCCCTGATTTGGCAAAAAAAAAGAAATCATTACATAAACAGGACATTTATGAAACACACAGTCAGAGATTAAACATGATATAGTCAGTGGTTAGAAAAATATCAACATACATCATAACCTCTCGGACCCTGAGGACCAATAGGACCTGGCAATCCGGGTGTCCCTGGATCCCCCTACACAAACATACACACAGGTGGGTTTGTTACAGGATGCTCACTGGAGTCTATAAGATACAAATCAATTATGCTAGCTTACCCACACGAGCAGGCTGTGAAGTGTTACACAATCCTATTTCATATTTATCTATAGAACAAGACTTCTACAAATATCTGACAGTCTGACATGTAGAAAGTGACATACCCTGGGGCCTGGGGGACCGATGCTTCCTGGTCCTCCCTGTGTTCCTGATGTTTCTAATGCAATGACATCACCAGAGTCTCCCTGCCAGGACAAAGTGGAAGGCTATATCAGTTACTTTCCATTTCATAAAATATTTGATTTAAATATTTACTGTATATTAAAACAGTCTTACATAACCTACATGCTTTGGTCTCATCTAAATATAAATTTATTTATATGTTAAATATTTTACCATATGTGCGTATCAATCGATTAAGTTTGTATGTACTTTAAATTTTTTGTTTAATACTTATAATTACTTATAACTATAATATATAACTAGACCAGACCAAGCAACATTACTGATTTTACCCTAACAAACAAATTTATAAAAAAGAAGGAAGGTCTGGTTTAGCTACACTGTACATAGTAAAGCAAATTGTTCAGAGAAACACTTGCCTTGTGTCCGGGATCACCACGTGGTCCCTAGGAAGGAGAGAAACACAAATAAAAGAAGCAAAAATTTTAGGTCACAAAGTGGTTTAATCCACTCCATAAATCCAGAGTGAGGAGAAAGAGCACTTACTGGATGACCATCTAAACCTGGGAAACCTGGACTTCCTGGTAATCCTCTTTCACCCTATGATCAAACACATCACAAATAAACATAAGCTGCTATTCATTACACATTCATTCAGACTGATTTAAATGTCTACACCAATGGTTCCCAATCTAGGCTCCACACACCCCCCTCAAGGGGGCACCAAAGAGCACAGAGGCTGTGAGCTTGTCGGAATGAGATTTGCTAACTGTTCTCTAAAGCAGAAGCAAATCTCAAATGCTGCACAAAATTCTCTCTTGTATCACATCTTGGTCATTTGTGGACATTGTCAAATGTTATAGTCAGTGACACTTACAATCCACCAAATGGGATCCAGACTTAAAAGTTTAAGAAAAGATGATTGAAAGTTCTATTTAACTGACACGGTTTTAGATGTGTATCGCACTACGGTATATAATCACAGAGCATCGTGATTTCATAAATATCATCTAACAAAATCACATTAACCCCAATTATGACCTTCAATAAATTATCAGTGTTCATTCATATTCTTAAGCAGTTTCCATCCAACTCCAACACATTAGCGTTTATCAGGATACACACCTTTGTTCCGTTACATCCTGCAATTCCTTTTGGACCTGGAGGCCCATCCATTCCCGGAAGACCCTGTCAATCGAAAAAAAGGACACACATAGTCAGAACCGCTGTAACTGGCAAGATAGAAGCTAAACAGCAATCCTACTCAATTATTTATTAATTGGTTGTGGAATGGTTTCTGATTTCTCCAGAATCTGTATAAGTATATCAGATGTTGCTAATATTGTTCATATATGATATGTGGACAAAAATGATGTGTTTAACATTAAATCATACACAGTTCTATTTTATCTGTTTTAACAAGAACAAAGCCTGCAATCCTAGGTATTTTCATGCTGTAGCTGCAAACCTGTATGTATATATTTTTTTCTTTAATCTAAAAACAAATTAGAACTGAAAGTTGGAATAGAAACGGTTGGCGTGGCGTTATCGCCGGTACTCATCTGTAAGAAATGATTGCTGTTTCGTTCTTGCATCTTATTGTTACTATAAATCACACCAGTAGTACTCACTGGAATTCCTGGTGTCCCTGCAAATCCAGGAAGTCCAGGAGGTCCCTGTAAAAAGCCACGGTTAGCTTATATAAACAGAAAACACAATTAGTTTAGATTTTTAGGAGAATGGCTGTCTATGTAGACACTGTCTCACTCTTATTCCTTTAGGTCCAGCTGGTCCTGAAGGTCCATCATCACCCTGGGGGGAAAATGTGGATAAAATAGAATCATGTTTCATAAAATATAAATCATATTTTATTTAAATAAATAATGGTACATTCACATTACAGGCAAACTAAGTGTGATCTCTCACATCATTCCTTTACATTCATGTTCATAAAGTGTGTAGCATAAAGCAGGAGACACAGGCATTTGTCTCACTAGTGCTCAGAGCTACCACACAACTCTGCATGCACAGAGCCAGATGTGATTGTTTTAGTAAAATGCCTACAATGTGACCAGGACCCTCTATGATTGCATCTTAAGAAATAATAATGTAACATATAACTGATTAAATTATTTGACACCAAGTTGACCCCTGACCTTTTCTCCACGAGGTCCAATCGGTCCTTCTGGTCCGGGAAACCCTGGTACACCTGGATGACCCGTCTGACCTGGGAAACCTCTATCACCCTGCAAACACACATACACACAACAGTATTAGTCCCTCACTAGAAATGAAAGATTAAAGGGGATGGCAGACGTCTGTGTCGCCCAGGCTTGTATTTTGTGGTCTGTCCCATGATGGGGGGTTATATGAGATGACAGAACTTTACATAATATACTGTATAAGAGTCTATTATTCTGTTCAAATGACCTAGCAGCCCATTTATCACAAAACAACAAAGGCTGAAAAATACTGTCAAGATCAAAAAGGACATAAATTTCTATGATGAATGCAATCTTGGAAATATATTGTTTTTCTACACATTGGATAGATGTGTATTATTATTATTATTATAAGGAAATGGGAAAAAGGGTAGACTTCTCGTAAAAAGAAAAAAAGTGGGGAAAGTCCAGACATGAAAGGAGTCATGTTGAGACATTAGAAACCACATACAGTAAACCTCACTCTGTAGTGGCACTTAGAGTCAAGGAGAAAAGAAAACACTGTCTTGGCAACATCTCAACGATGAACTAGACCTCCCAACTCCCTGCAGCTGTAGGGTACAAGGAACAGGTATGAGCTTAGCTCTGTCAGGCCTCAAGGGCACACGAAATGAACTATAATGACAATGTGTACACATGAATGCCAGAATCTGCTTACGCAAAACAGAATGGCATAGATGGAAAAAGTTAAACAACATAATATTATCGCGCTTTAGAGTGTCACGCACCAATTAACCCTTTCTGAAATAATCAATCAATCAATCAATCAAAACAGAATTGTGAGAAAAGGCATTGATTTCCAGTTATCATGGCATGTAAAATGCTGAAAACAAATGAAAAAGACTAAAGGTTCAATTTTATAAAGATGTTTTGGCATCTGTAAATGTTTAAATGTTGATTGTATTTTATAAAGATTTTTATTATTTTTACTGTACCATAGAATGTAGATGATTGTTTTACATGAAGGTTTTTTATTTGAAAATTTTAATTTAACTATGTATTTTAAGTGCTCTTGTTTAAAAGCTTAGTAGATTTTACCAAATTTACCAAAATACCAAATTTCAGCAAGTTCTATTGCGCCATCTCTCATAAATAACCCACATTAAAACATCCATTATTAAAAAAAAAGAGTAATCCAAAAGTGACAATGAATGATTGAGAAAAGAAAATGAGAAAAGAATTTTTTTTTTTTTTTAATTATTATTATAACTAGTATGTTAAAATTGTGCTGCTAGGACTGTTTCCATAAAACAAAACAAAAAATTGCATTCATTATTAATACATTACTAATTATTGACTGTAAATGTTTTAAAATGTGTAAAATTTGCAGCCCTAGAAATCTGCTAAAACATTTCCTAATGTCATACTAGTAATACATTAGCCAATTATTGGTGCTAGTGTGAATTGAATCTAACTACTTTTAAGTCAGAAAGCTTTTTATTTGATGCTAAGAGGTTGAGTCCTTATAACAGTAGAATATTGAAATTTAATTCCATAGTTTTCCTCCTTTTTGATTGAAAAATATTTATTTATTTATTCAACATGGTATTGTTATATCACCACCATTACACATAAAAAGAATACATCATTTCAATGAACACTATATCTGAATATGGCTGTAGATGGTTATTACGTTGTCACTCGTGGTTCATTTTGGTAGATTATTTAAGTGCTCAGCTATAGAAGTACAAATTAGTAACGTCCTTTAGTCAGCCAGTAATGCGTTTCTCAGGCATTTCACTAATTACTCCGTCTGCATTTGTTTAATTAAATAACAGCAAATCGAGCACCAATTTATTCTGTAGAAACTCACCTTCGCTCCTTTTACACCACTGCAGTCACACTTCGGGCCGGTCCCACAGCCATGACATGCCTGAAACATACAGACAGAGAGAGAGAGAGAGAGAGAGAGAGAGTAAGATAATAGATATTTGTAAGAAACAGTATTCTTTCACACAGACCTCCTAATGATCTTATAATAAAAATTTTATTTTATTATAAACCATTTAATTATTCATATATATTTATGGCCATATATTTATTTTTAAATATGCGTAAAAATCCATATGAATGTCGGCTTAGAGTATTGTCTGAATTTATTTATATCCGTGTATAAACATTCAAGTAGATCACAGCCATATACAATGTTCTCAGTAAAATAAAATAACATTCCTCTTGGACCTAAGCTGCAAGATACACGTATGATGTACATGGAGACAAATTCAGCATACGACTTCAAAGGGAGTGAGGCCACAGAGGGGAAGTACAACAATTCCAAACGCAAAGAACATTTAACCAGACAATAACAAACTGAAGTAACCATGAGGTCAAAAGCTGCAACTGGAACGAATATGAGTGTAAAATAAAAAGTAACGATGCAGTAATGGTTGTGACTGCGGCGGTAGAGGAATGCATTTTCAGCCTCAGTACTGTAATACTGTAGTACTGTAGTACTGTACTAATGTGTGTGGTGGGAATGTAGTTTGAAAAAAAAAGGATCTTACCAATAGATGGCAGTATTTGAATGCTTAGTACTAGTGAAGTATAAGCACATAGATCGAGTAAAAACACAGACACGCAAACTAAGCTGTTAAACAGATGATAAAACAGACTGTATTTGAAATTAAACTGTATATAAAAAATGAAACTTTACTAAAACAGCGATCAAATCTTAGTGGAAGATCAAGACTATGCATGCTAAACAATTTATATACAGTATGTAATACTCGCATGAAACAAATGTACTTTAGTGTGTGTGTGTGTGTGTGTGTGTGTGTGTGTGTGTGTGTATCAGCACACCAGGCCGATTACGCTGTTTCTGATTCTGATCATTTAAACACCTTTCAAGGACAGCATCCTGCCCCATTCTCACATGACCTCTGTTCTCGGAGTATGTGTGTGTTGGTATGTTTTGGGTTTCCTACAGTGAATGGTCTGGAACAGAGAGTCCACGTAGGAGTTGAACAGTTCAAACAACTTATGACCAGCTCTAAAGTCAAAAACACATTCTCTCACATCTCATGGATGTCTCTGCGTATTTATACACGAGAGAAAAATAGAGGAAAGAAATGGACAGCATGTGTTTATCAATGTACAAGGATTATACACATCTAATGTGTTATGCAGTGTAAATATTAGGAATGGGATCCACCAGGGACCACCCGATACGATCATATCACGACACAGAGATGCCGATTCAATTTAAGATTCTAGAAATAGTATCACAATTTCATAAATTCTATAATAATTTCTTTTTTTGCAGATTTTGTTACAATTCTAAAGAAACTTAGCAAATAATGTGCTCCTGCAGTACATTACAGGATGCTCTGCTGCCTGCCAATGTGTGAACTGCATTATAGATGAACTACACCATATTACTACATTAAATGCAAAATGCAAAAAAAACATTTTAGAGTCAGTGTGGCAATACACGAATTGCCACACACATTGCTATGCTCATAGCAAGGGTCAACGATCAATAAATTATTTATGTGTTTTTTTACACATATTTTTTGAGCACTTATTCTTTTCTGGATCTCACTCTTATTGATCTCTCACTCAATGTTCTGTCACCCATGTCAAAATGCCCTCAGACAGAAGAAAAAGTGATTAGATTGGATTCATTTATTTGACAGGAATTATAATAATTAATAACAGACAATCATTGATGAGAGAACTAGTTTGAATTCGCCAAAGATCAAAAGAAAAGATCAAAGTCAGATTTTTATATTACTTGCTTTCTGTACTGTATGTGTCCTGGCATATTTTCCCAATAGCCAATCTATTAGAATATACCATAGTAATCATTCCTTAACATTAACCTTAGCTCGACATGAAGGGTCAAGCAGGCAGCTCTCATACAGCATGCTCTAATAAATAACATCTCAGATGTGACAGGTTTGAGTGTTTAGCTTATTTCAGACATGAGCTCATATGTAACAAGAGTAATTTTGTCTGAAGAATTCACCCGTATGAATTGGGGAATACCAAAGAGGTATTAAAACTGCTCCCAACACACACATATACAAAGAGAGGAGAGCGAAACTATGAGCTCCCTGACACAGTTCCTGATGTAATTGCACATCTATTGAATGAAGAGATGATCATGACAGCTCTTCTGTTCTACACATACATGCCCTGTCCACACACCTCCAGACTTTATTGTTCTCTTTCCCGGCACTAAGAAAAACACTCCAACTGATGTTTTAATCTGTCTATTTGTCTAAATCCTGCTCTGTATTTTTGCCAATTTATAAATTCTCTGTAGACCTCCGTGTCCTCATCAGATCTCTGTGCTGAGAAACATACTGACCGGTTTGCTCATTCAGCATTCAAATCGCACTGAACACGGTTCGATAAACGGCTGATGGCTCATGAACCTGGTTCTGTGCAACACCTGCTCTTAACCAAGTCAAAAGAATATACAGCGCCACCTAGTGGCACATAACGACAGGATGCTGTGGCTAATGAAATACACAAAAAACTATTGAATGTGTGTGTGTTTATTTAGCCCCACATTAGCTGTGGTCTGCTGCTGATTGCTTCTGTCTGTTCCCAGCATTCTTTGGCCCTCAGATTATGCTGCATCAGTGGGCCACTAATCCTCTGATCCGCAAATACACATACAACCTCACACACACAGCCCCGCTGTATAAGGGCCAGAGGCTTAAATGCCTAGGGAAAACAGGCAGCCAACAAGTGCAGCAGACAGTGGAGCAGGTGGCAAGAACATAAGCCAGACTGAGCAGTTCAGCACGTAGAGGCCATTCTCTGATAACCTGCTGATAGCCAGGGCACAATGCGTCTCGGACAAACATCGTGCAATTCAAATAATCATTCTCTACCTTTCTCAACCCTAATCTGATCAATGGGAAATCGAGCACATGTGTGTATGATACAGTAAGGTAAGGTATATGTGTTTATGTGTATTTATTGGATTGGCGAGGCAAAACTGAAATTCCACACACTTTATGACCATTATTTTTTCACACAAATACTCCTTAATCACTCATACTATGAAAGAAAATGAGGCTCAAATAGTGATTTTCTTCGTTCCTGCGTCAATTAAGTGGATACTAGGAAATCATATGTGTCTATGAGCTCATACAGTACCACTAAAAAAAAAAGTTGGACACACCTCCTAATCAATGGATTTTCCTTTTGTTTTCTTTTCTTCTTTTTTTTTTACGCTGTAGGACAATAGCACTTGTGAAATTATGTAATAAAAAAAAAATTACAATACCTCATTCCTTTAATATTGCAAGCTTACAAAAACCCTTTAAATGCTATGATGAAGCTCATGAGAATCGTCCCAGAAAAGGAAGCCCCAGCTGAAGAGGAGATGTTCATTTCAGCCTCACAATATCAACATCAACTCTTTGGAGATTATTTCATATCCTGGTCACCATTAGCATTATACAATAGATTACTTTTTCATTTCGGCATGTTTGCATTTGAGGTATTAATATGTTGCCGTTCCTTTATGATCCTACAGGGGGTGCTCTAAACAATTCACACATCAGCAGGCTATACAGCATCCTGCGAGGTAGAAGCAAACTATTTGCTTAATTCTTTATAATTGTAACAAACTCTTAAAATATTTTTTTTACTTGAATCAGGATGTTTATACAATTGTGATACTATAAGAACAGCAATGCAAATTTAATCGCCACTTATGTATTGTGATAATATCTTATCGGGTGCTCCCTGGCGATTCACACCCTAATTGTACAATGTAGATAATATAAAAATAAATAAAAACATTGAACTAGTGTCCATTGAATGAGTGTCCAAACTTTTGATTTTGGAGGAAGTCTGTATTATCCATCACTTGTGCATAACTAAATACACACCCATTAACAAGAAGAATATCATACCTGAATCTAAACTACAATCATTGCTAAAAAAAGAAAAAAGAAAGGGAAAAAGTATACGTAAAAGGCAAAGAGAGAGAGAGAGAGAGCATCGACATTCCCATACTTCCCCTCTCAACGAGACTCATTTAAAACTAACACCAGCACTCTTTTTCTTTCTCAGTTCTGGTTTTCTGTGCTTGAAGATCAAAAATCTCACACAGATTACCGCATTCCCCAGGCCTAAACAGCTATGACAGTGTGTTTTTCTACCCCAAGCATTATTTTCCTACATTGCTGCCTCAGCGCTTTCATCGCTGCATGACATTTTATGGTTTCAAGGTCTGTACAAATGTGGAAGAAATACAGCATCCTAAAGATTCTCCTTTTGCTATACTGTTGAGGAGTGATGACCCTGAAAATGTCCTCTCTACAGGAGTGAAATGTTCCCGCTCCCACTTATTATGTCATGAAGCTCCCACTATTCCCTTTTAGTTCTGTTCATGGAGAGCCAAGCCGGCGACGACTGGAGGAAAAAAACATGTGCCAGTGAACATGTATCTCGGTCACTTTTTTCCTAATCTCTTTAACATTCACATATTTTACAAACGTTACGTTTATAGAATAGTGTAATAAGTTTGCCTCTTGGGTTACTGAGTAAGTTTCTCTCAATGTGTGTTGTGGGAGCACATGGCAAAACATCAGCACATAAGCGATGTATATACTGTAGACTTCGTAGGAGTGATGCTGGAATTCTGTAAATATTACGCATGTACTTGTTTGTAGGTGAACCAATGCCAGACATCTGTGTTTCTCTAAACACACATCACATGGGAAATCTAAACTCTCTCACCGTGACCTGCCATCTGGGCGAGTGTGTTTGCACTCAGGGTATGACAGGAGCGTCCAATTAACTGCAGCCAGTTCTCATTCCAGTCCAGTTCTCAAGCCTTGTTGACCAAAAGAGGAGCTCTACAGTCAAGGTCAGTGGCAATTCTCTCGCGCTCTCGGTCGCTCTTACATTCCCATCTATCTTCTTTATTTTTCCACTAATCTAACTCACTCTCTCCATCGGTCTGTTTGGTTTAAAGTCTCCCACAGGCCGCACTTAATGAGAAATCAGGAAATGGGACTGAGTGAGAGTAAGGAAGAAAGAATGAAGAACAGAAATAAATAATGGTGGAAGAGAAGGAAAGATGGTAGGGTAGTTAAGTCTCATCCCCCACACATCCAATCTTAAAGCAACCAAAAAATAATACGTGCTCATATTCATCTGACCCAACTGAATGTTTTTAGTTTTTTAAATTTCCTACTACTACTTATAGTAATAATCATCATCATCATCATCATCATCATCATCAGGATAAACACAATAAAACTGTAATAAAGAAGCAAAACTAGGATAATAATTATTAAACAATATAGGCATATCCAGTATAAAACAGAAGTGTTTTATATTTCACATCAATGTGGGAAGAGTAAAAGGAAGCTGCAGTGTGCTCCGTACTCCATGGAGAGAGCACCTCCATTAAATCATTTCACCCCTAAACATAGCCAAGATCTGCATGTGGAATCACTCAGCAAACACACACACACACACACACACACGCACACAAACACACACACACACACAGAGCAAATATATTAAAATGTACAAACCAGCAGACTATACTGGGAATATAGCAATTTCACCCAACCATAGAAAGTGTTAACAGAGTATTATATGAATTTAAAGAATAATTTAAAATAACAATTTTTGAGAATACAAGGTAGGCGTGAAGTCTTTTCCTGATTTCCAAAAACATACTACACAAATCCTGTGCTAGGTATAAACATATGGTTTATTGCAAAACCTACATCTACTGTATGCAATGCCACAACATTCATGTTTTAGATACGCAGATGGATTTTCAGCATGTGTGTGTGTGTGTGTGTGTGTGTGTGTGTGTGTGTGTGTGTGGAAACAAAAAACAAGGAACAACACATTCCCTGCTTTTTGTCCTTTTTATTAAACACTTTCATTACATTTTCCCTATGGCCTTATATAAGACGATACCCTTTGCCGACTTGCTGTTCAGCTCTGCTGTGCTCTGGAGGGATGTGGCTAAGTAGCTTAGTAGCTTTACATAGACACTGAAACCGTGCATTTGGAGGAAGAGGAGTGAAATTAAGTAAGACTGAGTTATTAACCCATGCATGCATTATCTGAGGAGTATTTCAGGTGAAGCAATACTTAAGGAGGCTTCTGAGATCT
The DNA here is from genome assembly GCA_030014365.1 of Clarias pachynema. Lineage (NCBI taxonomy): Eukaryota > Metazoa > Chordata > Actinopteri > Siluriformes > Clariidae > Clarias > Clarias pachynema. Next base: position 15,241,541 of record JAQMYL010000001.1, read on the forward strand.
ACCCTAATTGATAGATAAATAGTAAATATGGGACCTATATATATATATATATATATACAAATGTTGGCAATAATCATGTAAAATGAATATATATTATTGCCAACATTTGTAGATTAATCCTCATTTATCATTTATCATTTATATATATATAAATGATAATTGATTAAAATGACATTAAATCTTAAAGGTCTTCTTATAGTTATTCAAGCATTAATGGGGATTCATCTACAAATGTTGGCAATAATAATATATATTCATCTTACATGATTTTTGCCAACATTTGTAGATGAATCGCCAATAATGCTTGAATAACTATAAGAAGACCTTTAAGATTTAACGTCATTTTAATCAAGGGAATCCATGTCCGTCAGTAAGAGACAATAACCCTCTTACACAACCAAAACACTGGGAGATAAAGTGACATCCAATATGCACACCGCTGCCATGGTAGGAAAGTGAAACCACCTCGACGCCCTGTAAATAATTCTGACATTTAGCAGGAGCGCTTCACACAACTGCATTTCTGTAAAACCAAGCCATGTCAAATTTTAAATATGAATGTATTTGTACGCATAATTGCATGAAATCAAATTAGGAAATACATAATAAAAAAAATTCCAGGACGAATTTAAGGAATCATATCAGGAAAAGCAGTTGAGAAGACAGAAGTGCACTGTTTACAGGTTAATGGAATAAACATGTACATGTCTGGGGAAAAGGGGATCAGCACGATTAGCAATGCCTAGGCACACTCCTGTACATACACACACTAGGGTTTTCCGAAGAAAGGGAAGCCCTCAGTTCATGTGCTCTAATAGCAAAAGCAGATGAGGAAAAAAAGAGAGAATCCAGGGGGTTATAATAGGAGACGATTCCGAAAGTGACTGAACAAACAAACAGAAGATGTAAAAAAGGAACCTTAGCACACAGGAGGCAGATCAGCACGCCACCAATATGGATGCGGTCAGCAATACCACCTTAAGAACAGTGATACTAGTACTCAAATGAGACATTATCCAGAAAGAAATCCTAATAAAAAATTAACTAATAAAAGCTTAATAACAGGAAACAAAAAATGCTGTTTGGTTGTTAGATGAAGTATCTGAGGGCGTTTTATCCGTTTAGCTATTTATGCCATTTCCTCCTCTAGGGTTACCTAATGGTTTCTAGCTGTACAGCCAAGACTCTAGAACTATACAGTATCTTTGAGGTTCCTGTCTCTGGACTCAAAGAACTATATCTTTGAGGTTCACCAATCTCTGTTGGTGTCAGAGATTACAAGCTGAGCTACATCATTAATCTATTTTTTGCAATTAAGAATTTATCTGATTAACATGTAACTGATAATGTTTGTTTTGAATAATAATGCTCCGTAGCTCACATATCTATTAACTTGCGCACCACAAGAGGGTGCACTTGCAACTCAGATTTAAGCTTGTCATGCTGTGCAAAGGTGACTAGTAACATGGCTATATAGGATATATAAGTGGGATAATAGGATTTATTATTATTTTCTTTTTTCGGTTAATGGGTTTTCAGCATTCCTAGCCATTTACATTATTATCAAGCTACCCCAGTGAGAGCAGACGACACAAGCATGCACAAAAAAAGGTTTGTGCAAAAAATTGAGTTTTGGATCAGAAATGGCCAAAATATATAATGTCCCAAATATAAAACAACTAAACAGGGTAATATGATGGTTAAACTAAATACAAACTTTGATTTGTACAGTTCACTGATCAAGTGCGGTCCATTA
>JAQMYL010000001.1:15252125-15264705 GCA_030014365.1 Clarias pachynema
GTGTGTGTGTGTGTGTGTGTGTGTGTGTGTGTGTGTGTGTGTGTGTGTGTGTGTGTGTGTGTGTGTGTGTGTGGAACTAACCTTTTAGTCTCACACTTCCAGAAGCACAAACTTAAGAAGAACAAATGGATCACAGTGGGTGTGTTTGGCAGAGGGGACATGGGGGATGGGGAGGTAGGGTGCGAGAGTTAGTGGTGACGTGAGAGAGGAAGACTGACGAAGTTAGTTACCTAAACACCCAAGGGTTATAAAAGAAGACTGTACACCTGCTAACTCTAAGTTGTGTTTGCAAGCCATTCACACCAGCCTGTAGGAACACACACACATGCACACACCATTAAACCGTACTGGATTTGTACACATTCGTACCATTTGGTGGCCTTAAGCCCCTAATCTAACAGCCAAAGAACGCAATTGTTTTTGTGTCACAGCTATAAAATTAGACGTATTCATCAAACCATTGGACTGTTAAACAGACTTCACTATATTCAGACAATTCTTAATCAAGCAAATAAAGCAGTTTCTTAGTCCTTATGGCTGTCACAGTACACAGATTAAAATAGCATTATTTTTACACATAGTAATGGTTTTCTATTTATATATGGTTTTCTATTTCTCTCACCATATTAACTGTTGAAACAATGCTAATATTAGCATACATCAAGTAAGCAAATCATTTGAGCATCTATACATGTCTCTGTGAATATTTGTTGTGACTATAGAAATTCTAACATGAGCTGTGCAACAGAAAAGTGTTCACTGTCATGTTATGGGTCACAAAATTAAATCACCTGTCACCCAAGAGAGCCCAAAAGAGTAAAGTTAGCCACGCTCCACTTTTTCTCTCCCTCCCTGTCAATCACAGCAATGTACATGTTAACTGTGGGCATCTGTGAGCTGATGTGTGTGTGTGTGTTTTTTTTTTTTTTTTTTTTAAAGCATTTGACCTTCTTCTGAATGAGCATCAGTTTGATGTCTGGCTTCATACATCTTAGAGAAGAACAAAGTAAAATGAAAAAGACACTTCAGGATGGCGACTAAAAAAAAACGGTCACTCTCTGCCCTGTCAGTCACAGTGACATTGGCAAAATGTGGATCTTTATGAGCTCATGTATGTGGAAGAGAGCAGACAGCGCTTTCCTTTGAGAGCCTTACGATGCCCTGTGATGAAGCATAAGCAGCATTCTGAAAAATTGTGCTTGGCTGGTTATATCGTTGCTTGATCGTTATGGTCTAAAAAGTGAGAGCTGGGACGTGGGTGGGAATTCACAGAAAACCAAGAAGAAATCTTGCTGCTTTCATACTGTAAGGGGCAGCAGATCATCACAAACTCCCACAGCTCATTGGACTGTGGTTTTCTAATTCTAATAAATAAATAAATAAATAAATGTCAATGTTGTGTCAAGTGACATAATAGGTCAATTGTGAATACAACACTAACAAGCTGAAAGGAGGCATATCGCCACCTATCATAGTGGAGTTTGATGTACAGTACGCCTGTCAATAAATCAATACACCTGCCATGCTTGTGTAAGGATAGCTGTCTAATTAAAAGACCTATTCCAGCTATAACCATAGCTCGACTTAACTATGCATATAAACGTACAGAGTGTGAGATTTCTAAGAACAAATAGCCAGCATGAGTTCTACTGAGAACACTAAACCCAACTTAACATAGAGAGACATCAGGACTTGTGTTCTGAAAGATGAAAAGATATTCCCCGCATGAATTGCTGTGAAAAAGCAATGTGATCCTACTCCCTTTCGTTGAGATGAAATTTAATGGAATATACTTGCCCCAAGTGCCCTGCAATAGACCAGTGTTCCATACACGATGTGCCTGCACCTCACATCTTTTGTTCCCAAGATCAACCATGACCCTCACTGAGGAAAAGCGGGTACTAAAAAGAAATATATGCAGAACATGAAAGACACCAGCCCTGGCCTTGTCATCACTCCTGTCTGGGCGCATATCTCTAACTTGAATGGATGTTTGGGCTAGGAACACAGATATAGCTGATGGCGGGGACTCATTCCTCTCTGTCTGAACTTTCTTATTGTAATCCTGCACGTGACTGCGTAGCTAACACAGATAAACAATGCACTTCAACTCATGTACACACATGTGCACATACGTACATGTTAAAAAAAATGTAAAAATAAATATAAAATGTTTTACATTTTAACATGTTTTATATAGACCTCTATTTTTACATGTTTTATATATGAGCTGTGTATAGCACATGACTTCAAGACATTTTTATAAGTAAAATTATTTAAAAGCAATTTAAGGGTATGGCTTTATTGATGTTTTATCCCCTGATTACAAACATAAATAGTTGAGCAGGGAATGGTGGGATAAAACATACTTTACATCACTGTCAGGGGGTATCTCCACAGGTGGTAGCAGGTTTCCTCATGTGTGACAGTGTCAAAAAAGATCCTTGAGATGTGCATTACAGAAGAACACCTTCCCTTAGCAGGGAACAAATACAATCAACCTAATTTCCAAATGAATATACCTCAAACCACAGGCTTTATATAGGCTTACGTTTTACGAATTCATAGAAACACAGAGCAATAAACTGAAAGAGTTGAACAACGGTCACTGCTGCCCAAACTTGCCCAAAATAATAGGCTTTTTCCCTGCACTTTAGCAAAATTCCAGGTTGTTTTATCTGACAGATAAAAAGTCCACTAGATGGCATTGTCTCACAGAAACAGTGTGCTGGAATCATGAGGACACATTCCACACTGGACAGAGTTAAAAGGATCTGGCATTCCAAATTAAAAAAGGAGGGAGGTGTAGGTTCCCACACTGTGGGGTAATCCTCGCTGGTTGAAATGCTGTGATTTCATCTCTGTACCTGACACAGGACATAAGGTTGGTCCATTGTTTTCTGTGAAATATCTCACTGAAGGCATTTCCACTAACCATTAAGAACAGACCACAGCTTAATTAATGACAAGACTATCATTATTTACTGCTTCTATTGCCCATACTTGATACTTAATAAACAGAAAAAAATCAGTTGCAACAACAAAAAGTTGTTTTCCGATGTCCTTGCAATGTTCAGAAACTTTTCTTAATAGTGTGTCCAAAAACGGACATGTTGAAGTTGCACACAGACTTGATTAGCTCCCGGTACAAATACCTGGCACAACATACTGTCTTTTGTGATTGCATACACTGGCATCACTCAAAAATACACACTGTGTGGTGAAATACTGCCTGTAGAAAGCACACAATATGACATGTTTCATGTAAGATTCTTTCATTGCACCAACCTGTTGGGTAAAAGGGGTGGAGACAGATCTATATGTCTCTGAACATATAGTGCCTTCCCTGATTCCTTACTGATGAAAAGAGGCGGGACCACAGGAATCAGTGAAAGAGCTATTGGATTCCTAAAAGGAGAGCCGGTACATTCCTACAGACAAATCAGTGAGGAAAGACAGCACGTGCATTCACCACCTAGGGGTCACCACCTAGATGAGTGTATAACAAATTCCTATTGAAAAGTAAGCCATAACCTGAAGAACCACAGAGTGCGAATATGTTGCTTTAGTGATGAGCGTCTCATAGAACATGTTCTCTCCTGTCAATACTTCTGTGGTTAAACTGATCACTGGAGATTCGCTTGATCGTCAATGAATCAGGGAATTAAAGATCCGCCATGTGATCACAGACACAAACTGAGTTCAACTAACTTGTTTATGCCTTTTATTTTCTGGAATTGCATATGAGAATATTATTTGCCTATCTTGAGTAATTAGAAGCACTGGGTCAAGTGACACGGAGTGATGGATGAGGAGAGAGTTTAATCAGTGTCTATGATCAGAGTATTAAATGCCAAGGCGCACCATATTCAATTACAAAACGAAGAGACTGTTTTGTGCAAAACTATCATATGTTGTAAATGACGCAGCAGCAGGTTCAAAGCTCTCAACAAACCGAAACAACTTTTTTATGCGTTCTATTTTTTGTTGTGAGAAAAGACGTAATGATGTTCAAAAACTTTCCGAAATCAAAATAAGTGGTTACTATCACCACGCAGCAAATGATTTAGCCAATTTCTTCCCGCAAAAAAAAGAAGAAGAAAAAACGACCCAGATGTAGACGTCGTTTTTTCGGCAGAAATAAGAGAACTGCGATCCGGCGTGTTTGCACATGTCGTGCCCGTGCACGAGAGCTCTTTGTAAAATAGGATGCGCTGCACTGAGCCTTCCTCATAGCTGTCTTTCTCAGATAATAAACACCGGTATTTAAAAACATACCAGTAATCTAAAAAAAACTAAGCTACACTTATACTTTGTATTCCTATTTAAATAAACAAAAAACAATGTATGCACTTTGTAAAGTACGCTTACCATCTCTATTTATAAACTGCAGCAGAGACGCGCGTGCCTCAGGCTTCGAGCGCGCGCCGTTCGCGGAAAACAAAATAGTAACCAAACACACAGTTGTGTTCTAACTTCATTATTAGCGTTAATTACACCCCCCTACAGAGCAATGTACAGGTACTTACCGCCGACTCAGACCGCTGAACCCCTATGGACAGAGATATGAAGAGTAGCACCGCAACCAGGTTCTGCAGACTCTTTAACTTTTTATTCATTTTTACAGAATCCTCCTTCTCAACAGCGACTGTTACGACCTCGAGAGCATGTGGAACTTCTCATATTCCCCTGATCACTTTACTGTAATATGCGGTGTTGTTGCTTTTTCTTTTTTTCTTTTTACAAACTAAAAATGCGGATTCTTCTCAAGTCGCCTGGCTCTTGAGCGATAGGAGTTCTGCCTGTACTGCGACCTTAACTTTTTCACTGACGCCTTAACCTGCGGGCCGGACTACTTCCGAATTACTCCGCCTTTAAACCAGATAGTCCCCCCCCCCCCCTTCCAGCCTAACACAGATCATTCTTAATGATAAACATCTCAAATGATATATAAACTGTTGTGGAAATAATGGACAAATAGAAGTATAAATTCCCTCTTTTAATCAGGGTGAGGTTTTATTCTTGTTATTTCTAGGCATCGTGAAATGAAGGTGGTAGGATAGCACAGCATCTGGGCAGAGATATAGACTTAAAGATGGATTATATTTAATATTATATAATGCTTTCAGGAAGCATATAATTATTTTATTGGCTGAATGTTTAAACAATGATTACAATATATGAAACTAACATATAATATGAAATTTGCACAACATAACAAATCTGACAAAATGCATTTGTTGAAATAAAAATCAAATCTATAAAACTATAAATAAAAGACCCATATATTATATGATTCATTATCAAGAATGTTTTCGAAAGGCAGACTTAGTTACATGACTAGATTATTAAAATATTGAAGGGAAAAAAAACATGGTTAACCAGGGGTGGAAAGAAAGAGACCTGTAAAGAAATGAACGTACAGTAGTACCAACATTTTTTAGATCAAAGTGAAGTACTGTATATAAAACTTCAAGCTTCAAAGGTTTTACATCTCGAAACAAAATGTACCTTTTCTATGTCTATATCGTGTTTATTTCATACCTTTGCAATCCCAAAGAGAGTTTCTTGTGCTTTTCAATATACAGTATACGCAAAAAAGTGTAAAAAAAAAAAAAAAAAAAAAGATTTTAAAAAAGGGTGGGTGAGGGGGGGGGAAGTAAGTTAACTCAACTTCTTTGTGTGTAAATTATTTTAAACGCATTCCTTAGCTAATTAATTCAAACCGTGTGGTTGATAGCTGATCATCAGTAATTATAAATTATAATTAAGATATTATTAAATCTGGACGTATTTAATATTTAATAATTGCATGGTGTGGTTGTATAGTGCTTGAATGAATACTATTATCTGTAATGTCGTGATAAGAGGTGATAAGCGTGCTGTATAGAGATAACAGAAGTAGTACCACTCCGCTTTGTAAGCGTGCAGTGATGTGAGGGCGGCGTGATTGACAGCCGCAAGCCCCGCCCCTTAGTCTGAGCTGCGCAAACTGCGCGTGAACGTTTTCGGGAGTCGGTTAGCGAGCGAGCGGATTTCAGCACGCGAGTTCCGTGAGTTTACTTTTCTTCCAATTCGCCTTTCCGCCTTAAAGTTCTGCAGCTTCAATGTTTTTTCCCGCTGTTAATCTGTTATTAGGCTGTATGTAGATCTATAATCTTTCTGCTCGTGTGTGTGTGTGTGTGTGTGTGTTTTGTGCGTGTTGGCTGCAGATGAAGCGCGCTGAGCACAAGGAGAGGATCTGAAGCCACTGCTCGCCGGTGGACAGAGGAGACACCTTAAACTGTTCTTCCAAATCACAAAATGAAGCTTTGGTACGTACTCGGATTTATTATTTCTAACATCATATTAACCATGTTATAAACATCATGTAGTTTATACTTACAACGGCGTGTTATTTCAACTATCTTGCGCTTGAAGCAGAACTGATCTGCGATTTAGTTGTAACTGATCAGTTGATTCACCTACACACCTCTGTTCACTCTGCAGGTTTTGGGTTTTTACTGTTGTCTTGTCTCTGGACTCTACACACGCAGTAAGTGCGCTTTATTTATCATTACAGAAAATGCATAAGTGATATTAGTACATACACACAGGCATCAGAGAATAAACGGATGCATTATTAATACTTTGTTGACTTGCCCCTAAGCATAGAATGACAGGGTTGTTCTCAATAGATCTCTTTCAGAATTTTTTCCAAATCCTGACTCTATTCATGTTTTTGCATTTTCAATAATTGTAGAACAGGGTACCTAAGAATTCCTAACTATTTGTCTCTGGGACAGTTGACCAGATGGACAATCCAGCCTCTTTGAAAATTATAAGGAATTATCACATCTAGACATGCTTAAAGATGGATATATTGCAATTTTAAAAGAAGAAAACAAATAGTAAGCATAATAATTATATATATATATAAATAATTAAGAAACAAATTTTGTTGCATTCATTTGATCATTTAAAAACTATGGGTGTCTGTGTACATCTTGCATGTCTGTGTATATCTCATTTGCCTTCCTTACGTTTTATCCTATAAATGGACTACACACTATACTGTAGTATATATTGTTACTAGAACTGGTGATGTGCAAACAACAACAAAAATCAACTAAGCAGGTTACTGTATGCTCTGAGCATCCTGAATCTAATAGTATCAGCGTGATTTGATAAATGACATATTCTCATTTTCCATGAAACAGAAATAATCTGTACTGTGACATATTAAAAGTTTGCATTTCGTATTTTGTAATTTTCAAGTATGACACAGCTTCAGTGTTGAGGCCTACATCTCACGATCCTACGTGTCACTGATAAAACAATAGTTCAAATACATTTGGCTAACCTGAATGAATCATGTGTTAGACAGTCATCTGTCTTATTAAAATCTTGATGTTGCTTCAGTAATTGTTGAATGCTGTTCTGTAATTCTGAACAAAGAGTGTTACAAATTATCACTAATTTAAACCTCCTACTCATGAATATGCAAAATAGTATCTGGGTTGGGTTTTACGGTACCTGGTTACAAAGGAGCTGACCACATACAAACTTTTCATCTTAATCTTTACTCTTTGTGGTGACCTTTGCAGTATACTATTAAAGCCCAGGCTAAATAATATGTGTAGGGGGGAAAAAACCACACACACACACACACACACACACACACACACGTGCGCGCACGCACACACGCATCAGGGTTGTCATAATGTTATAAGCCAGCTCCTTTTTTCCTTTTTATTATTATTATTATTATTATTATTATTATTATATTTTTATTATTATGTTTTTTTTTGCATTGTCATTCCATTTATAGTGTGAGACATTATGAGAGTGAGATCATGTAAGAAATTATAAGGAAATTTCATGTGCATAGGATCAGAACAGGGGATCTGTGTACATATCTTGAAACAGTGGCAATAAAATAAAAAAAAAGTCAGTCATGTAATTGTCAAGTGGAGTGTCCAACACTACTAGGAAAACTGAAGCAGAATAACAAGTGCAGCACAAAACAAGTTCACAAGATGCTCTGTTTTAGGAAAGACAGGTTAAACGTTTATCAAGAATCCTTGAAGGTTTTTTATGTTTATTCCTATTGTAATCCTTATTGTACAAAGGTACTTATACCAAATAAATCTCCAAAATTAAGCAGCTGCTCATCATTTTTATTTTAAGAACGCTTGTCAACTAATGAATGTTTCCTCAACCTGTTCGACCCTGCAGTTCTGCCACAAAAAGCTAGAGGCCGCTACTTTCGATACAAAATATATCTGTTTTTAAATACACTTGTTTAAGCATCACGGGAAATCATGATGATGATTTTTCTCATATTTAGTAGAAAAGATTTTATAGCCTAAAATCTTTAATAAACTTTATATTGGTGTCTGTATTCCTATAATTCACAATATGATTTTCCAATACAAGGCAATGATTATAGCAGAAACTAAATATGAGATGATAATACGGGAAGAAAATAATTATGTTTTAATAGTGAAGACAGTGGTTCTACAATAATAGTACTAAAACTACAAATCATTTAAATGTCTTCATAGTGTGGACCTTTTCCTACTATCATTAAAGTTCACAAGTTTAATAAGCAGACAAACAAATGTCAACCCATGCCCAAAAAATAAATAATAATCCTCTTTGGTCAGGTGTAAAATAAACTCAATGAAATTTTGCCTCACTTATATGTAAGCACTCATATGCGTAACATATCTGTGTTAATTTCCATCCCATGTGCATGGGACACTCATCCCTATACACTATCCAAATATGCCATCTACTATAATACATGTATTAAACTGTCTAGTTGATAATTTGAGGTTGATGCTGATGAATTCCGAGGTATTACTCCTTCTTCTAGTTAAATGAGGTTTAATGTATATTTATTTCAAATGTTATTTTATTTACATGTTTTTTCTACATTTTTGGAAACTGTGTTTCACAACGAGAAATTTAGCATTAAGACCTTGCCTCTGGAATGTACTAAATTCTGTACAGTGTTCTTAGGGTTGAAATCACCTTTACTTCTCCAAACATAAAAGTTGTTTCAGCTACTCATATAAAATGTTTGAACTGATCTTGGAATGAATAGTTGTTTAGAAATGGCTCCAAGAGATATTACTGCCTTGTCCATCCTTTTTCTCAGATCTGCACTGAGCTCCTTCAACTTTCCCATTGTACTGTCTGTTGGTCATAATAATGAGTCCTGTCAAACAAATTCTTTTTTGTTGGCACAGAGACATTACCAGCTGTAGTTATACATGATCACATGTATACATGTGGCTTTGAGGTTGGCAAATTCAAAAACATTTTAGGACTTTCAGGACGACTGGATTAGTACTCTAAGTGGGCGTATGTATATTTTTGACCCCGCATACATACAAATAAAATACATAAAATGCAAAATAAATAAAACAGTGCTCCAACTTTTGGGCATTTTCTTCTATTGAAGAGGTATCTTTCTGCTGCATGAAATAATACCAGGTTATAGGCCAATATGGCGCTGATATTCATGTTTAAGGTGAGTGTATGTAAACCTCTGGCTGCAGCTGTAAATGTGACCTGTCACATCCAATCAGGTATAAAGTTTGATTTTGGGTGATTTGAGTTATGTACATTTTCAGATTCTTAGCTCAACATACTCCATTTTGATACCAAGTTTCTTACATAATCCGGTGTGTTCGGTTGCTGCGGTATGGCCAATACAAGGTTGGAGCGGCTCAGAATTTTTAAAATGAGCAGCTCATTTTTATAATAGTTATAAATGGGGGATGATTTCCCTAAAATAACTTAAGATAACCCTTAAAATAACCAGCAGCATGTTTTTATAGTAAAAAAAAAATGCATTTTTAGCATGCATTTTTAGCATGAACACTGTCCATGCTACATGGAGTAACTACTTTAGCATGGACAGTGTTCATTAAAGTGCTTTAAAACAATGTTTAGGATTAACATTTCTTATGGGTTAAAGAATCAGGTAATATAAGATATTAAGCAAACGATTTTTGCCAAAATTGACAATTTGATGCATTTCACCTACTGTACTCTATTACACGTAATGCTAAATAACCTGTGTGACTTAATACCTGACTTAATATAATGAATCATAAATTTGAAAGTACTCCTTGTGTGTACATTTAAACTTTACTGAAGTCTGCCATAGAGCAAGGAATGAAAGTTGCAAATTTAAAGTACACTAAAATTACTTGCGCTTGGTTCTCATCAACACTAATGTAATATGGTTGTTAACCATCATGAATAGGTCATATTACTCACAATAAAAGCAAAATACACAACATTGGCAAAAGTTTGTGGACATCTGACCATCACGCCTACATTTAGTCCCACTTTGGCTGTTTTTATAGCCTCCATTTTCTGGAAAGGCTTTTTATAAATTTTTTTGGGGCGTGACTGTGTTTTTTTTTTTACCATTCAGTCACAAAAAAAAATGAGTGAGGTCAGACACTGATGTCGGATGAGACGTTCTGCGTGTTCAGTGGGGTTTAAGGTCAGGGCTCTGTGCAGGCCACATCAATTTGGCAAAGTGTGTGTTAATAGAGCTTACTTTGTGCCATGGGGCGTTATCATGCTAAAACATGTTCGGGTCCATAAGATAATGTGAAGGGATATCTTAATGCTACAGCGTAAAGTGGGAAATAATCACTTAAAATACACAATAGTCAAGTGTCCACAAAGGTTCGTGGATATAAGGTTTATTGGGCATTTAATGGCAGTAATGTCAGTAAGATGCTGGGTTCAAGTTTTCTACAATGTTGTGTATTATGCCTTATGTATAAGTACATTTTCACGGCTTCTGGAAAATCCGGGGGTGTTTGTTGAACATCATTATACAGTATGCAACTTGGAAAAAGCAATAAAGGAAAAAAACTGATTTTAAAATAAGGAGGCCACACAGCGTGATCAAAGCGCTGTAACATGTGATAAGGCAATATACTTTATCTCTCCTAACTCTATCTCTAGCTGTCCCACTCACACACACACACACACACACACACACTCACACACTCACACACATCTACTAAATTATATCCTCTCTTTTGTTACAACATTATTGAGTTGCTGAAATTGTTGTTGTTATATGGGCATTTTATCTGCTGGAACAGTACCATGTTTCATATTTATGTCTATGTCCTGCTATGCTTTTCTATTTATTTAATAGGCTTATATACTCAATGTGTATTTAGACTCCTTTATATGAGCAGACATGTTATGAATACAAGGAGATGCTCTCCATTTAGGGATATTGCATGCTGTTGTTGGGAAATATGATATTGTAATATTGATATTGATATGACTTACTAAATATGACTGGAAAGTGGCAGATTATACTATATCTAAAAGATTAATAGCACCATTTAGTTCATTTTCAACTGTACTAGTGAGATTATAGACACTTAGGGATGTTGCTCTGTGAGAATATGGGTGAATTAAAGACAGCATTGGTAATTAATATGGTTTGTTGTGAGTATCATTAAGAGTACAGGTAAATAGGGAGAGTATGGGTACTTAGAGTGAGGGGACTTAGGGAAAGTATGGGTAGTTAGTGAAGAACTAGTGAAGATATGGATACTTAGTGTGAGTATTGGTATGGTGAAGTAATATTATTAATAATTACTAGAGAAATATGGATACTTAGAAACTTCTTGGTAAGTACTAGTGAAAACTTTCAGTAAACTTCCAAGGAAACTTCCAACTTCCTTTATCTGCTTACTACTTTTTTGCTCCGTAACTTAGTTACAAAGTTACAAAATGGACATCTCAGTCCGGATCATTATAAGATTGCTTTCGTACAACACACACACACACACACACACACACACACACACACACACACCTAGATTGTGCAGTGTGTGAACGCTCTGCCGGAGCAGCCATGCTTGAGAGGACTGGAGAGATAATTGAGAAGCTGCAGTAAACAAGGGCAAACTGACCATCCCTTATCACAGAGACACTTCACACTTTCCCAAAGCTATCACTCCTTCAGAACCAAGATGTTTTGATATTTATATGCATGGACTGTTTAGTCAGTCAGGTCTTATCTCCGGCGGCTCCCCTCCCTCCCCATGTGTGGTAGAAAAAATTCCAGGGCTGCCTGGTAGAACTTGTCGAGAGATTTTCTGTCTTGCTGCAGGTGTCACTTTCCTAGAACATTCCTGCAGGTTAAACTGAGGCTTTCTGATGCCTGTGTGATTTGTTAGTGCCCCTCCTTGATATATCTCTGTCCCGAGGGTACAGGTTTCGTTTGAGGCTAATCTAAACTACTGCCATCAGCCAGCACTTTTAACACCTTTATGGTTCACGGACTAAATGTTTATAGATGGGACATTGTCTACTGTTTATGGTGAAGGTTGTAAATGCAGAAGTAACTGTTTTCTCAGCTTTTAATGTAGCAATGAAAACAACTCATAAAGGAAATCCCTTTTACTCTTATGTTTTCTTTAGAGCCTGCACACTATCAATTCAGTTCAATTCAATTCAATTTGATTTGTATAGCGCTTTTAACAATTGTCATTGTCGCAAAGCAGCTTTACAGAATTAAAAGAATTATTTAAGTTTGTAT
>JAQMYL010000001.1:15264721-15285522 GCA_030014365.1 Clarias pachynema
TTATGTAAAGCACTTTGAATTACCATTGTGTATGAAATGTGCTATACAAATAAACTTGCCTTGCCTTGCCTTGCCTTTATCCAGTGATAAGAATTATTATAACAAGAAGTGAGGTGATAGTTTAACGCCATGAAAAGACATTACCCTTCGAGAAAGGTTTCCTTCATAAAAGGCCATGTCCTTGCAGCACGTACATGCAGGACTTGATAAAGCCATAACTGTTTGTACAGAAAGTTTTAGAAAGCCATTTCTCATTTTACACACCATTTTAATTCTGTTGCCGCTAATGAAGGATTGTCTAGAGTAGATTAAGCAGATAATAAATGGCTTATATTTTTAGAAGCTCTAAACTTAAAAGAGCTACTCGTATGCATCATTTTATCACTATTTACTGTTATATGGTTAAAATGATTTATATTCAGTGATAGTTCCTGCTGCCTTTATTTGATTACAATGTCCTTGAAAAAGAAAATCATAATGATTAATACCAGGGCCAGGAAGTACCATTTAGGGCAAAGTGAATGTGGTTATGGTTCAAGTGACATATTTACAGTTCTCATGGTTGTTCTGCAAATGTAAAAGCTCATCAATTTCCAAACGTTATACATTTTACCTATTGGTATTGACCAATATATTTGGATTACCATAGGACTGGAATTTTATATTAGTTATATACTCATTTAGTTTTTCCAGTTTCAGAAGAACAGATGATTCTCAAGAAGTGGTTGACATGTTAAGGCAAAGAGAGGATTGGGACAGAAGGCAGAAAAAAATATGGTTGTCTTGGAGTGTTTTTTTTTTTTTTTTAAGACACATTCCACAAGCTAAAATACAGTGACATCTATCTATTCATGAAAGTGCTGTAAGTACATGCCTGTTTCCCCTTCTTAAATGTCATCTGTCAAACAGAGCTCCTACTATCAGCCTTTACATGGATTAGTGCCATTTCTTCTTCTCATTCCTTCTTTTCATTGAATCTTTTCGTGCTTTGCCTCCACTGTTTGGCTGTGTCCCTTTTCTTTTCCAACGCTTGCTCTTTCATTCATCACTTTACCCGGAATTCCTATGTACATATATGTCCTTTTGAAAAACTTTCTCTTTGTTCAGCTACAAGTCTGGTCAGGTGATGTTTTTGCGGTTGTCAGAAAGGTGGTTTCAAGAAGAAATTGGAAAAGAAGTGAAGTGAGCTGTGTCTTTTCCTTTGTCCTTACTGACATTCTCTTTTTTATCACTTGTCTGGAAGTGAATGTAAAGAGACAATAGGTATGTTATTTTAGTCAAAAGAAAACGATAAAAAGTAAAAAGATTTTTTTAAACCATTCATATTGTTGATAGTGGTCATGTTTTATATTTCAGTGCTTTAAAATAAAAAAGAGGCTTGAACTTATACAATTTACAACACTATACTTTCTGTGTTAAAAAAAAAAAACGACCATGATCTTTGCAAATAAAATAATGGGAAAATAATTCTATAGTCCAGATGTAATAAATATGCAGAATCATATTAACGAATTAGGCTTCTAAGTATACTTTCTAAATTGTATTTATGGAGTATATTCCAATAAGGGTTTATAAACCGTTCAGGATTGTAATAACACCCTTTTAAGCTACGGTATTATTCTACTTATCTTTGTCAAAAGAGTAAAGTGAGAGCAGTGGTTAAAATTTCACTGAAGTCCATAAAATTTAATCATTGCACTGCCTGTGCTCTCCTCAGTACAGAACAGGGGTTCTTCAGGTGTGGAGAATGAAGGCAGTAAGGTATTTTCCCCTGCAGGCTACAGGCCCTGCAGACACACATTCCCATGATGGCATTTCCATGATGGCATTCAAAGATGTGTAACAGGACAGGCCTCAGCTTAGTCTGCAACCTTTAGTGAACTGGAAACCTTCATCTCAGCCCCATGTCTTAGCTTTGAAATGTTAGAGCACTTCAAGGTAAAGTGCTGGACCACCACAATAGTCAAAACAGCTTCAACAGTCCTTTGAATGGATTGGAATTGATGAGATATTTATGTCCAGACGTAACTGCTAATTCGCCTAACCATTTATCACAATGGCATCATTACATGTACAGTGTTAAGCATTCAGGAAATAAAATAGGGAACATACACATCCTTATTGCTCTGTTTTACTGACTCCCTTTTGTTCAACCTCTCAGTTACTTTCATTTGACCCATTTTTCTTGTCCACCTTGTTAGGAGAGGGATACTCTTACATTATCAGTACTTCCTTTTTTCGTTGAATACTGCAGGTAGAATACCTAACAGCGTCGCTGACCTTTAAGCCATCCTTCTTAGCTATAAATACCACAACAGCTTTACATGCTCCCACTCACCTGTTTACCAGTTCCCTTCTGGGTATGTGAGAAAGAAACAGTTATAATATCCATAAATCAAGCCATTAATGTGATGTCACAGACCACAACATCACATGCAGTGAGAAAGAAAAAAGCAACAGGTAGTAAATCGCTAAAAAGCCATTTAAAGTACATTATGGTATTTCATTACAGTAAATCCCAGCATTTCATTAAATTCCATCATGGCTCGATTTTTTTTTTCAGTCTCAGGTTTTAGCTTTTCACATAAGGCCTCAATGCAATTACCCCTCCCTTAACTTCACCCTCACACAAGTGTTTTACAGTTAGTTAAACTGTAATGTGTTTTCTTCTAAACGCCATATCTAATCACTCATTTAATCATTAATAAGCCCGTTCCAGTTCGAGTCTAGGTCATTTGGAAATGATCCGAAATGATTCACAGCTGATTCATACAGGATACAGAGACACAGAGGATCTTAGACCACCTCTCTTTTTCCTTATCACTCTTTTCATCATGCCTCACTTTCATGATATCAACAGAATCTCTCTACAGCTTGAGTAATGGGACTAAGGTAGAAGTTCTAAGGCGTTTTCTCAGAACCGGGCCTCCTTCTAGTCTCTGCAAAGATGATATCGTGTACGGTTCTAATTGGTTCTTATTCTTCCCAGATCTTTGAACAAAGTTTCTGGGGCAATTTTAGAAAAGATGTATACGGAACTTAAATTGTTTATTAACCTCGTAGTACTGGAGCAAGAAGCTTAGGCGAAACATGTGTTTGTCTACCAGGCTTTGCTAAAACAGAAAAAAAATGTCCAGTCACCTGTATTTATGCTTGGTGGAGCAGGTCCCACATGAGTTGTATTCCTCTTAGTGTAGTAAAGGAATTCACTGTTTGGTCTGCTGGCTGTTTAGAAGAAAATGTGTACTGGATGCCTGCAAATTTATAAACGTAATGTCTTATTTAAAGCCTGTGCTTTTAGACATGCTTTTACAGCTAAGCTGCAGATACAGTACAGTAAAGTGACTAATGTGTAAAAAAAACTGAATATAAAGTGCTTTCCAAGAAAAAACATTCTACATATAAATAACATATATTTTTGTGTAGTGCAGTTAGTACAGATCAGATTGCTCATTACATTAATACATTACAGAAACGTGAATGAATTGTGAAGATCATCATGTTTGCTATTCTTCATGCAAAGTCCTTAATTGTTTTCTCAAAATTCAGATATTCCCTGTCTAATAGTTAACTGAGACAATAATAGCTGCCAGTTGTCTTTTTCCTTTTCATGACTGCACCCATGAGGACAAGGCCAGTTCTTGGTCAGAGGGGTCATGGCTACAGTTCACTGGTTGGTTGTTAAGTTTCCTTTAATGACTGCATGTGTTTTCAGCCTACTTTTCAGTCTTGTGTACCGGTATGAGACAACATTTCTAAGTAATTAACTCAAATTGGGAGGGCACGGGGAGCTGTTTGGCTAAACAAAAACAAAAAAATCTATCTAAAACATCTTGTGTTATTGTTAACTGTTAAATGGTCCAGTGAGCAGCTTCAGAAGTGGTAGATTACTGTGATAGTGCCTCTTAAACTCCTTATAATAATACACTTCTTAACATAATATAAAAAAAACTGTGTTAGGGGTAAATGTTCTACTGGGATGTGGTCCATAATTGTGTTTTCTGTTGGACTTCCCTCGCTCTGGTTGGATATTAAGTCCATTGTTTCTCTATACAGCTGTAATCGTGACTAAGGGAGTCTGCTGCGGCTTCTGACCTGTTAAGCTCCATTTCCTGTAATCAACCCACACGTGTGCGTTAACACTTACAAACACCAGGGAGAGGATGTTTCTGATACACACCACTGTCATATCCTTATAAATAAGAGTCCGACACCTAAGTAGAACTGTAGGTAAAATGAAAAAAGCTGTTTTAAAGGCTCTAACTAAAAGAGATTCATAGCCCACATAAATGTTTATAGGATGTGATGTAACAGTTCAGCATTAAAATCATAATGTACTGTTTATCATGGGCTGTGTAGACTGTCATATGTAGACAGACTCACAGCCTTACATCTGTGCAAGTCCAAATCTGGTATTATCAGTCCTTGTCCAAGTTTTCCCAAAGTACAGTACATATATAGGCGAGAGAGGTAGGGGGATGAAAAAAAAAAAAAAAAAAACTAAAAGATAGAGAGAACAAGCGTAGGAAAATAATTTTCACCCATAAAGATCTAAGATATGACTCAGTAGCCAAAAACCATATTTCTCCCCTTCGTTCTTCTTTTCTACAATGTCTAAAGTTCAAGTGTCCATGTATTTCACGGTAATGTATGTAGAGCATAGAGTTCTGCAATTTATTTTTTATTAAATTATTGGAACAAATTCAAGTTAAGATTCTGTTGTCTGCTTCAGTGCAAGAATTGGGGCAATGTTTCCCCCCCAAAAAATCTTAGAATCAAGGGTAGAATAAAAATATAATTGCACAGTCTCCATAATAGTTAATATGATCTTAATTTTTGGAACCTTTTAGAAACCAAACCCTTGTGAGCAGTGGAATCAATTTTTTTCCCTAATATCCCTATCTCACCTATGCGGTTTGACTCGCGGTGAGATGCTGTGAGTAACTGCCCCAAAAAAATTAAACATCTTTCATTTTTAACATGAATTTAAACATGTTTAATTTTTTGCACGGAAAGATAGAAACGTAATCACACGTGAATTGCAATCAACTGTACTTACGGCCCTTGTGCGAAACCGCGTAGACAAGATAGGGGTATCGTTTTCTTAAGGATAGACTTCTTGTACATTACATCATACTATACTTGTAACTGTTGTATATTATTGGTGAATTTCACACTGTTAATAGATAATATCATATAATGAGTACTTTAATGAGTAGGCATCGCCTTCTTCCTGTACTCGAGATTGCAGTTTTCACGGTGTGTGTTCTTGCAACTCTTATAACTGATGTCTATAAACATAAATAACTCATTATCTGATTTGGAATAAGGACTGAGTTCCTAGTCACCACAGAAGTTATGCATTGGTCACTTTTATGTTGTTGGTTTTTATGTTTTTGCTTTGTAGATACCCCGCGACCCTGAACACAGGATAAAGCGGTATAGAAGATGAATGAATGAATGAATGCTTTGTAGATACAAGACAATTGAACCAATCTGAAACAAAAACAACCTTTCTGCATCTGTTAGTGATTGCGAGTTATAGCATACTGTATACAACCTGCCAATATGTTGCAAACACCTATGCAAAGACTTTCAGATCCACAACAAATCAGCTGTTGGAGTAAAGTCTGGTTCCGATTACCCAGTATAGACTGGTTTTAAGAATATGCTAAATGATTTATCTTGACAAAAACCCTAAGGTCTAAAGTTGTAAATAAGTAAAACCTAACATGCCTGTTTTGGATGGGATGGACTGAAATAAAGCCCATGGAATCCTTGACATCATTGGTTTTCTATGCGGTTCATATTAACTTATCTCTGTCTGGGTAAATGCAACGTTTTTTATTTTTTATTTTTTTGGAAAATATATAAATGCAATGAGAATCAGTATAAATGTATCTAATGGTGTAATTCCATTATCTGACAAGCCTTAGTATTGGTTGGCTGAAAGTTGATGAGACCAAATATACAGTATATAAGGAGATTACACTGTTTATATTTTACAGAACGAGGATATCGATTTTCAAGCTATGTTATAACATTCACATATGGGGTGTCCAGAGACTGATGAGATTCTTTGGATTCAGCTTCCTGCCTTCCTGCTTCACTACATTCTTTTTCTACAGCCCAAGTCATTATCTTCCATGGCATAGCCCTGTGATATTACTGTTGCTTTTAAGTGCAGACTTCACACCATGCAGCCAGGTCCTTCTGTGCATACACTAACCATGTCTGATGACACACTGGTACAGGCAGATGGTGACCTCAGTGTTACTTAATGTACCTATGTAAGTTTATTTGCCTATACCTATTTTAGTTCATTTATTTGTAGTGCTTTACCAACATGATCCTCTCAGGTATAGAACGCACAGTGTGAGGGAGGTTGTACATTTTAATAAAGTCATCTCCTCTCTAATTGTAATTCATCTTTCTCTATTTGTATCTTATGTCTTAGATATAGTTATTGCACATTTATTCAGTATATTTGTTCAGAATACCTCTCTTTGACTCTATCTCTGGTCTATCTCTGTGACCTGCCTAGAATTTATCTGAAAGGCAAAGTTATATAAACTATGGCCAGCTGCAAGGACAGGAAGGACACTTTCAGAAGAGTTTACAGTACTTTGGATCACCAACAAAGCATTCTAGTAGATACTCAATCTCTTGCTCTAGCCTTTTATACACTGAAAGTGTATAAAAACTTAAATCGCAAAACTTAAACATATTTATATACATGCTACTATGGGCTGTGAATCTTTATAGTAATACTGTTATTACGGATGCCTGCAATATAAAAGTTCATTAGTTGTGTATTAACCACATACGGTCAGTTTTCAGGTGTTGACGTATTATTATAAACATCATAATACAAACCAGAAAACAAACACACTAACTGACTAGTTAAATAACTAGCACAATCACAGATAGCAACAGACACAGCCACAGCAACAATAATATGAATAAGAATAATTGTTGTAATGCAAAGCAATCTTTTGTCAAAATGCGTGACAAACCAATCTGTTCGTTTGATGTTTCTCAAGGCATATCGTAGCTGGAGAGTGCAGCAATAATTTCAAAATGCCATTTTTGGCTAATTAATGAAATCCTTCAAAAATCATTTCACTGGGTTTCTTTAGATAGTTAATAGTTTCAGTACCTTTCATTAAGTGGCTGTACTTGGAACTCTTTTTATAGTGCAAGCTGTATATTGTAGATCCTCCCAGATTCTCTCTTTAGAGTGCTACAAAAGATGGCATCAGATCACATACTGTACATGCCAGAGGAAAAGTTATGAAAAGTGAGTTATGAAGATGTTGGGGAAAAGCTCTGAAAAGTCCTGAAAGGCTGTATAACACTAGAATTACTGACTTTTTTATTTTCTGGTGCAAGTCATGTTATTCACCCCTGCTGAGATTTTCACAGTTCTTCAGCTCAATACTTTTGTTGTGCAAACCACCCATTACCTGTGAGACCTGGCACATTTGTGCAGGGTTAGTAAATCTAGTGTTAATGCTGTTGGGATAGGGGTTGAAGGGTGATGTTTGGGGATCAGATCTTGTCTGTCGGGAGATGAGACATTCGGGCCCCTAGAACAAGTTAGGAATGTGGGAGAGGACTAAACAGAGATCTAGTGTGATGAGAAGGAATGCGGTTGGGGCCAGGGCTCTTGTTCTCCAGGTACACTGATGAAGTTAATGCCAAAACATGTCCATGGAAGTTGCTGCCCATCCCCCTCAAGCCCCATGAAACACACCCCAATCTATTCATTTCTCTCACTCGACCATCCATCTAGTATTTTTAACTCATCCCCACTTAGTGTGCATAAAAGATCTTGAAGATTGACATGCCGCATCGGGTCGAAGAAATCCAGCATATCACTTGCTGACAGTTATCAGGTAAGTTCTGAGCCAAGTGGTTATTAGGTCTTTCACAATATCCAGTTTAAGTCTACAGTAATCCTGGTAAAGTATTGTAAAGGCCACGCTCGCATATGTACAGAATTTCCCTTAGAACAATTCATAGCAACTGCAATGGCGCTCGATTCCCTAGAATAAACTGAACCATAATTAAACAATAGAGTTTTTTTATGACGATACTTTTTATAGTGATGATGGGTATAAAAATGGCAGTAAATATTTCTCCAACTAATTTTATATTTCATTGCAAGCATGTGAGGAGGCAGACACACTAGTCCTTTTTGAGTTATTTTTGATCAGCTCTACACCTCCTGCTATCTATTTAGAGATGCCTACATCTTCACTTAGCACTGCTAGTATATAAAGGCCATCAAGATACATACTTAAATTTGAGAGCCTTAAATTTGATAAAGTAAATGGGTTAAATCCTAGTAAAGGATTGTTATACTTTCCTTGACTCTTTGGCTATGTCTCATCTTGTCATGTCTTGGCTCTTTTGAAATAGATTTTTTTTGTCAATATGCTAATTACCAACCAATTTGTTTGGAGAGTTATTGAGCTATTGTATACAAAACTTCCCTTACTTGGTTTGGATGCTTTCAGATTGCTGTACATTGTGTCTCTAAAAATCTTTTTTTTTTTTTTTTTTGCATCAATTTATCAACAAAATATCTGTTGCTAGACAACAAGCCCTACTAAGTCAGTGTATCATTGTGTAGCTATGCTGGATGTGCAGCCACTGGGATAAATATATTGCCCTTAAAATATAAAGTATATTAAGGTCTCTACTCTCCAGTACATGACTCAGAGCATGAACATGACACTTCTGCTTCAGGGGAGGAGGTTCTGCCATTTGTGTTAAATAGTCTCAGCAGCGACCTTAGACACTGTCAGGTTTATTGGTACTGTTGTGCCACCTCAGGTTCGGACAAGATTAAGTCATGCATGGATTTTCACATTTCTGATATGCTACTTAAAGTGATCTGGAGGGAAAAAAAACATCATTATCGAAATATCGAAATATCATTGGAAACACTAATGCTTAGCAGGATTTTTTTTTGTAAATTATGAGTGCACACATTGACATGGACTGATGTGCTGCTGAGTGATGGTGACTTATCTAATAAAAGACTGTGGGCTTTAGGGTTGTGTCCCAGCACATTTCTCTACATGCCCGAGATGCATCAGGATATAGGGAGGCCCCTAACATTTCAAACACATCAGATACCTCCTAACACCACAGACATCTATACAGCAAGACTAAACAGTTTTCTTATTATATAGCTTAAAGCATACCCACACCCACATGCTTCTAAGAGGCCTCAGTCAATAAGAGAAAGGCTTCACTATTTACTATATCAGTCTGATGGTTGGAAGTACGATTATGTACGATTATGTTGATCGTACAACCCTGAACATGATTCTGTGTTTTGTTTCCTTGATTCCCATCTAAAATCTAAACACTTTGTTCAGCATCTCTTTCCATGTCTCACAAACTGCAGCAGTGTGCTTGGTGTAAGCTCCTTAAATCTGTCACAGGCTTTCCAAAAGTTCAGCATTTTCTCCTTTTTTCATGTGACCAGGGCAATCCCAAATGAATACCCAAAGTGCAAATAACCATGTCATGGATACTTTTTAAATGGGCGCTTTGGCAACCAAGCAAAGAGGAGCAATTTAAAAATGTCCTAATGGATATTTGATATGATATTATTATCCTGTTTTCTTCTGTATCCCAGACCATAATGATTTCTTCTTCTTCTTCTTTTATATTAGTCATAATGTAATTGTTGAAAACAGTGTAACAGCTGAATGTTACAGGAGCTTGTCAGGGAGCTTTGAAAAACATTTTTGATGGATGCGTTTTAGTTGTTTTGTTTCTCCCAGATCGCAGTTGTGGAATTTTTACATGTTCTGGCCATGTAAGATATGAAATAACTTAGTACAACAAGCTGAAGCCAGCTGTTCTGATGTATGAGAAGAACACAGTTCTAAAATGCCTTTTATAGTTATTATTTTCTTCACTAATTCACACGATAATTGCGTATGTCACATTTGCACTCAATCTAGCTTACAGTAGATTAATAGAGGAGGGATTATGGGATTTTTCTGCTGTAGACCGCAATAAGTGCAATCTTGCAGAAACTTGATTGGTATAAACCTGTATACCAGACCACAGAGAAGAAGGAGAAAAAGATGTTTACACCAGTATGAGCAGGCATAGGTGCCTTTGGTCTTGTGCTTTGCCCACGTTGTGCCCTATTTGTATCATAAAACATTGGTAACATAGTGTTGTTGTCCTGTGAGAACTTAACAGGACTTAAAAAGTTAATCATATACTTCATTGCTTCAAAGGACTTTTGTCATTTACAGTGTAGTATTAACATTTAATTTTAACCCTTATATGTAAAATTTTATTGTCGTCAAGGCGATCATGCCCTACTGTGTCCCAGTTGCCAGCCATATTTCTCACCTTAGTGGTGACCATTTAAACTTCCAGGATCTATTGTCAGGACAAGACCTATTACTTACATTTCCTACTAGTAGGTTCTATGTACAGTAGTTACTGATAAAAAAATATAAACCTGAATAATAAGTCTTGAGTTTTAGGTCTTAAGGAAAGGAGAGTGCTGCCTTTTGTTTCATTGTCTAGAGTCTGCTATCTGTACCAGCCAGCCTTAAGTTTATCTGTATAATACCAACATACAATTTAGCATCTTGTTTATCTGTCTTATTTTTTAGATCTTCTTGCTGGTAGTTTTTTTTTTTCACATGCCATCATGTTTGATGAATCAGGCGTTCAAAAAAATTCACTGTTTCATGGTTCTCCTAATGAAACCTGACATTTTAAAAGCAAATTAAACCCTGTACAGACTGTTGTATCATGGGCATTGGTGGCTCAGTGGTACGTTTCTCAACCTGCCATGCAGATGGCAAAGGTTCAATTCCCACCCAATGCCCAAACCCCAGCCACTGGATCCATTGCCGGACCCAAACCCGGATAAAACGGGAGGAAGATTTGCGTCAGAAATGGCATTTGGCGTAAAATCTGTGTTAAGTTCTGTGCGGATCGTATGGTCCGCTGTGGCGACCCCTCGGTGGGAGCAGCCGAAATACTAACTAACAGACTGATGGCTGATGAAGGTACAATCTTGTATACAGTGTAAAGACATGTAAAGTTTCACTTTCAAATACCATGCTTTCTGACACTGGAGGTAATCTTAGATGACATCTTTATTGGAGTCTGATTAAAGCATTTGGGTTAATCTGATTTCTCATTAAAGATAAAGCAGGGTGCTGATTGGCCGATGTGTACACATTGTGTGGGTGGCGTGTGAATTGAGCCTTTTCAGGCGTCAAGGATAATCAACACTGCACAGCAAGCATGAAAGGAATGTCTTCATGTGACTAACATGTAACTTCTCTGTTTTTGCAAGCACTTTTAGGGGTTCTTTTGTGTTAGGGTGTTTGCTACATTTTAAAAAGACAGTTATATTACTGCCAAGACTATATTTGTGACAGTTCATGGTTAACTTGCAACACCGAATAGGTAAAATTCCCTGTCAGTTCCATTTGACCTCCCAAGTGATTCTGAGATCGCACACTCTCACAAAGCCTATTCATGACATTTCAACCAGTAAGGTGGCACCTTGCAAATCCATGTACAATCCACCTGTAAGTCTCAGTAAGAAATAGGCCCAAACAAAATCCTGCAGTGAGAGAAATAAAGAGCTCCCTTTAGCACCCACACACTCCAAGCCTCTTCTTCTCTGAGCACTCTCAGGCCTAAAGTAAAGCAAGGGCAGATCTATTATCAACAGCCCTAGGCATAATTTTAAAACATTTATATATTTAGACTTGATATGGAGTGAGTAGGAGAGATTGAAACGGCAGTGGAAGGACAACTGTGTAATAAAATGTAAGAGTGGAGAACACGAGGTTGTACTGAACTCTAAATAAATAGCTGATATTATTAAAGTACATAGCAGTTACTGTAGCATCCCAACATACAGCATGACAACTGATCTTTAAATAAATTGTGATTATATCTTATTTATCTAAAACATGGGTAAAATCAACAGAATTTATTTCTTGTATTTTATTGAAAAAGAAAATGCATGACGTAACACAGTTCTCTGAGGAGTGTCAGGAAGAATATGGGGTCAAATATCCAACTGAGTGTATCTAAAAGATGCTCAGGGAATATGTGAAAGTGTTTTATGCTTCAGAAGAATAAGCAGATTATTATCAGGAGTCCAAGAGTATGCAAAAGGCACAGTCCCGTACCTTTTCCGGTACACTGAAGTTTTTTTTTTTTTTTTTCATGATTTTAACTTGTTTGCATACAGTATAAACTTGTACAAACTTGTAAACAGTGGCAAACTGAACATAATTTCCTGAACATTTGAAGAATGCACAAAAATACACACATTCAAATGCTCTCTTTCTACATCTTGTTGGTAAAATCAAGTCAAGTGCCTTATGATTTTCCCTGTTTATAGAGTGATGTCAAATTAAAATGGCTGCCCACAGCATCAGAAATAAACAAAGTAAAAACCTCTTACCTTTAAACAAGGTATACTGTATTTGCAGCTATTGGTTTTAGATTGATCGGCATGCAGACATATTCGTTTGTTATCTAAAAGACTGAATATACAGCTTTACTGAAAGAAAGAAACTATACATCACTCCCCCTGAGTTAGCTGCTTAGCATGTTACTAACAAAACTCTAACATTAATTGTCCCGCTTCGTCCTGCTTCGCCTTACGATCATGCCACAACTGGAAATGATGTAATTCTGACTGGAAAATAGTTCGAATAAGTACAATTTTCATATCTCTGACATAATATTTAATTAGCAACTTCTTCTTCTTCTTTCATTGGTTTGAATTAACAGACTTAATTGAGAATATCTGCCATAGATAAAGGTATGAATCTGAAGAAACTGAATCAAGTGTCCTGTATGAGATGTACAGTATTTTAATACGCATTCAAATATTAGTACTGATAAATCCTTAGTTATTTTACAATACTTAAACCACATTTGTGGTGGAGTGATTTTTTTTTCTGGTAACCTTCTAACACACACTATTGGACTACTTTACTCTGTATGATAATGCAGTGACCTCAGTGAAACACACTAATTGCATGTTGCTTCTATGTTGTGTCAAAGGGTATGCAAATGTTCGCTCTCAAGCGCATTCTCAAGGCAGAGGAGATGACAGTGATTCTAAGAAGTGATTGATTTTAAGACGAGTTACAATTATTTTCCATTTATACCATAGGAGAACTATGAGTCTCCGGTTTTAATTAGAACTTTAAGTTGCATTTAATGTAAACCACGGGAACAACCATAAAGATATACTTCTAGTCACAAAATAATCATACACTAACATGTTTCATAATTCTATACACATCTTATAACAAGGCTTGAAGTTACACTAGGTTGTCCGGCGTTCCCACCATGCCTGTATTTGTTACTATGAAGAGGAATTCACATCTTGTGGTGGTTAAATGGGTCAGGATAAGTCAAGAAAGTGGTGTGTGTGGTGTTTCTAAGTGGTCCGTAGTGAGAGTATTGAGGAAAGTATTATTTTATTTCAAGCTGTTGATCATTGCCTTGCTGCTGATCTGTAGAGAAGAAGGGCTGGAGAGTGTGTGTTAATTTTAGGTGGGTTGTAATTATTACTTTCATGTATGTAATGTATACAGTAGTCCTCTAGTTTGTATTCACATACACACACACACACACACACACACACATTCTTTTTTTAAAAGGCAAAGAATGGTAACTGTGTTGAGAATCTCCCGTCGTAAATCAGCTCAGCCAATTTGTCCTCTGTTGTCTGGAAAGGTGCTTTTAACCGTCCTGAAGAGTTCAGAGGGGAAAGCAAGTTCCACCCAAAGTACAAATTTTCAAAATGCAATGTCACTCTGGATTTAAATGAAAGCCTCTTATGAGAACTTTACTTTTAGATACCAACCTATTTAAACATGCCGCCTGAGAGCATAAGGATTGCAAATGAAGGGTCATAAATGTATTTTTAATGCGTTTTAATGCAAGTTTATCACACGTGTTTACCCTTTCCATTATAAGTTTACCTTAAACAGTATGCAATGTTCTCTACAATCCCATATTAATTTCAATGGTACATTTAAAACCCAGTAAGAGTTTGAACCCAGAAGAGTCTCATTGAAATCTTGGGTTTAAACTAACCTTACTAAACTTAAATACCCAGGAAATTTGTTGATGAGTGTCATGCCAGTTGCTAAAATATGAACCTTCAGAAAGTCTCAGTTCATTATCAGAACATGACAGAGCTAACAATCAGAACAAAATATGGCCAAATGGTTACATTCCTGCTTTGTGTGTGAAACAAATCAGAAGGCATTTTAATCGCTGTAGATTGCAGTTGCAAGAAGGTTTAGGGGGTTTCAGAGCTGTTAATTAAAGCCACTGTAACTGCCAATATACAAGCAAGCCAGATTGAGCCAGCTGGGAATGTGTTCCTGTGCACTTTACATTTATATTCCTGCTCAAATCCAACTTTGCTACCTCTCATTAAGATTTCTTCCAGTCTGTAAAGAGATACATGGTGTAGAGCTACTCGACTGGTGGAAGGAATTTTCAAAATGCAAGAAGTTCAAAATACGTTTTTTTCCCCCAGCATAAAAAGTATCGTTACCATTTTGAGTCTACAATGTATGTATTAAAAGCTATAATAGATAAAATAGTCAATACCACATTTTACACAGTAGTTTACTCTACTTTCCAGCTTCACGTTTCTATGTAGAAAGGCTGTTTTCAACCAAGGCTGATTAACCAAAACACTAGCAAAGCTACGATTAGACTTTAGTAGGCTTCTGAATAGAGAAAACGGAGGGGATAAAATTGTGTGTGGTCTTCCTACAACATCTTTGTCCATATGTAAGTTGGTGGTGTTGGAGATTGCAGATGGCTGTATATGGTGGCTCTCTAACTGACCTCCCGTGGTGCATCGTTACTGAAGGGGTCATTCTAATGTATAGTTATTTTTCATGGCTAAGGAAAGCATCAAATTATCATTGTAAAGGTCTCATAGGGAGTGGGTGTGGTGTGACTGCTGTGGAGTTTCACTGTCCTCTCTTAGCTGTATACTATGACATGTTTCAGCCTTGTTCCTTTCATCCTTTGCTCCCTAACTGGGCTTTCTCCGGAGGTCAAAGGTGAACCCACTGAATTGGATGGCCAGTTTGCCTCTCATTTACTTGGCATTTTGCACTCTTTTCTTTGCTTTTGTTCTCACAGATGATTTCATCTCTATAATTTCACTCCAGATCTATTCCTATTAAAAATAAATAAATAAATAAATAAAACAGGAGTGGAGAGTATTGTGGCACTGGACATTGCGTGAATCATTCATTCATGTGCAAAGTTACTGACAATATTAAAAAAACCATTCTGTAATAATTGCTTAATTTTCCTTTAGTATATCTGTGAAAAACTTACAATTTGTTAATATAGGAAAAGAGTCAATGATTCTGTGGTTGCCTTTTCCTAAACAAACTTTAGGAGATTTCTTTGCTTATACGTATGTAAGAGTCTCTATCATAGCGATCACTCTCTTGTGTATGCTAAGAAAAAGGGCAGAATCCTAACAGATTTCAGCAATAAAGAGCCAAAGGATACAAGTCACAAATCGTGGCCGTTTTACAAGCCATCCAGCATTAGCTTCTATTTGTGAGCACGGCTTTTGTCTCTCTCCTGTTCCCACCCACTGCCACTCTGTTTTTACTCTCTCTGTCTCATGTGCTTTCTTCAGCGCCCTTGCAGTTAGGATTTGGGGGATGATGAGTGTGTGTATAAAGTAAAAAGAAGGGTTCAGTCTGATCCCGCTCATTATTAACTACGCGGTTGTAGCTAATCCACTTAATAATATATGTAGTGCAGGGCTAAGTGGCAGAGTTGCCACAGAAACGGCCAATCTGATCTCATAGGAATGTCAGTGTGCGTGAGCATGTGTGTCTGAGAGAGATGTGAAATAAGAGAGGAGAGTATATAGCTGTTTAGAATGAAAGCAAACAGTTTCAACCGCTCTAGCTAGAAGGAAGGAAATGTTTGTTTCTTAATGTTTCCAGACATTTGCTATGAATTACTGGTGGAGGGATGACAAATATCCCACTTCCTTAACTCTTATGTATGTTTGCTGTAATCTAAGCCATCTTTAAGTGGTTGAGGTCGATTTTATTTTTTATTCCTAACCTGCATGCTGACCCCTGCGTATATGGTTGAGCGGTGGATGAAGTCTTCCTTGTTCAACAAAGACAGAAACTTAGACACTGGTTGATTCCAGTTAGATAGATTAGTCTTTGAGCAATGTGCCAAGCTGTTATGCAGATCGGTTGGTCCGCTGTGGCGACCCCTCATCTGATCTGATCAGCTCAAAGGATCATCGTGAATTTAATGCTTAACTACTTAATATGAAACCATAAACATAATTAACGCATGTTAGATAATTCCAGATAATACTGCTGGTCTAAAGCCTTTAATAAATAAATAAATACTGCTTTATTACACTTCATGTAAATCTATGTATTTCAATACAATTTAAAAAGTCTTGTCTACTTTAAAAGAATTATCGATACAGTAAGTCCTTGCTTTCCATCAGTCACAAACCTCCTGGCATAGGACAGGCTTATTGAATGTTAAGGAAGTGGTACATCTTCTACCTTATATCCACTCTCATCTCTCCCTTTGTCTCAGTTTTTCTTGTTGTCATGCAGGTATTAGCAAAGTCCACCATGAGCCTTTAATCTCAGTGAATGAAATACGTTTCTCTTTGTTGAAATGTTTCAGTCTTCCATATACTGTAGGTACACACAATAATACTCTTTTTAGGTATCCAACTTTTAAAACTTCTACCTGCAGGCTATGTGGATATCTCACTGCGCCAAACACGTTTTCTCTCTCTTAAAGGATCTATATGTACTTCAGTGATCTTGCTTTCAGTTCCTCCCTTTGCCAGTCGCTCCTAATCCGAGAGATTACGTGTCCAAAGTGGCCTAGTTTCTGAATAAAGACAGGAAAACCTAACCTGCAGTGAACTGGTACTTTCTTTTTTGCTAAAGAACACACAACGAGTAACTGTAATGAAAGAGGAATAGGAACACTAAGCATGGCTTCCAGGTGTGTGAAGGAGGACAAACAATAAATGGAGTTACTGACTGTCATTCATAAACAGTCACAAAGATTTCCGTAAATGCCATGGCTGCCCTAACCTGCAAAAAAATAATATGCAGTTTAATACAAGGGAGGCTTAAGTCAAAGTCAGACTTTTAATGGTGCAGAATAACAGAACAAAGTTGAGAGTGAAAACTCCCTTTATTTGTCTATATAATTCCCTGCTACACTAATGAACTTATCTTAGCATTTCACTGGTGTTTGGATACCATCAAGGTAGAAAGTTTTCTCAGTACACCGGAGACATGATTGGACTGCCTGCTTCATGTCTGAAATGCTGACCTCCAAGGAACTCCGCTAATGGCCCAAACATGTGGAAATCACCTTGAGTGAGGTCTGGTCTGTTGGGGTGTATAGCAATAACTCCTAGTAGAGTTCCTGTAATGTGCAAGTAGTGTTCATGAATGATTGTGTGTACAGCAAAAGGTTATCTGTTGACTGTTTACAGGATGACTGGGATCATACAGCCTTCTTTAAAACACCATTGAAATTTACACCATTGAAATATTTTATTGCGCTAAGAGTCTCATCATCATTCTGTCCTTGAAGTCCTGGTGAAATCTTAATTGCTTGTACGCTTTCATTCATGAGAAATTTCATCACAAATCATGGTTTGTCTTAAACATCCCTTGTAGTTAAGTTTGAGGCTCACCAAGTATTTTAATGAGTTTGCTATAGCTTTCACGGTCAGCAGATTTAAACCCAATTAAACAACAATGGAACTGTGGACCAATATGTGAGACGGAGTTCTTCACCACCACCATCAAAACACTAAATGAGGTCATATAGATTTTTTTTTAAACATTGCTTTATTACAGTGTGTGTTCCTCCAATAAGGGTTTAAATTCCAGTACAGAATTTCTCTTCTTCTTCTTTGTCTTTGGGTTGTTCCCTTTCAGCGGTTGCCACAGCGAATTCGCATGCTTGATTTGGCAAATGTTTTACTTTGGATGCCCTTCCTGTCACAGCTCTCTGCATTTATCCAGACTTAAGACTGGCACAAGAAGACACTTTTGCATTACATTCCAGTACAGAATCTGTGTTTTAAAGTGCACTTACGTTGTTTTGCGTATTATATGACTATATGACTTGAAGATTGACTGATATATGAAGTTGTTTTTCTTTAATTTGTCACCTGTCTGTTTTTGCACTGGCATCTGATAAGTACATAAACCTTTGAGCGCCATGACTTTTCTGTCTTTTGAGCACAGCATTTTCTGTCACTGGATAGCCACTGGAGTGACAAACAGTGTTCAGTGCTTTTAAAAGTTATTTAAGAATTTTGTTAAAAGCAATTAGTGGCAAGTAAATGCAATACTCTCATGAAGGGATCTAGGAAAAGCCTGTAGAAAGTTCATAAACTTGACACACATTTAAAAGTACCAGCTTCAGCCTTTTCTCTTTTTCTCTTTAGGCAATACTGGCAGTAAATTCAAAGCTGTATAACTTGCATGTCATAGCTGAAGGAAAGGACCTTCTTTTCACCCAAAATACAGATCATCTTTCTTTTATTCCGCATGCCCTGTGGGGAACCAAATAGACAAATGGGTTCAGACACACACTGGAATCCCAGAGACCTGCACAGCAGGAATGCATGGTCTTATTGAGGACTACAATCCTGCTGGCACATGGAACAAAATCGCTAAAAAGCTTTTGTCCTGACCCAGGATCAGCTGTATTTATCCATTAGTGGTAAAATTCTCAGCTGAACTCCAAACATTATGAAATGCCAGTTTTAGGCAGGGCAAAGAACCAGGGCAAAGCCAGATTTCAGCTTCAAACTCCATAAATGCTGAAATGGACTGCAATGACAATTACCCCAAGACATAGAATTTTTACTGGAACAATAATTTTTTTAACACTTGAATCTCCATTGCATTCTGTACATTAACATGCAAGACTGTTTTCGTTTCTTGTATGGCTTTGATGTTTTCATCTAGTGCCACTTCATAATTGTGCTGATGTTTTAAATCAGCTTCCTCAAAGGGAATCAGCATGTCAAAGGACAAATACTCATCACACTCATCACATATGAGCATTAGGTTATGTAAATCATACTGGGATTCCATCTCTGGTTTGTACTCAAACATAACTCCTTCCAAATTAATTTCCTGCACAAAAATGTAAGACACTAACAACTATGGTGCTTATAAACAAAGAACAATACCGCTTATCCTGTACAGGGTTATCCTGGAGCCTACCACAGGGGATTGAGGTCACGAGGCAGGGTACACCCTGGCCAGAGTGCCAGTCCATTGCAGGGCACAAACATGCACAAAATCACACACTCACTCACATTACGGGGAATTTGGTAATGCACATAAGCCTAATCTGCTTGTCTTTGGACTGTGGGAGGAAACCAGAGTACCTGGAAGTAAGACACCAAACAAGGGAGAGCATGAAAACTCACAGACCCGAGGCGGGAATCAAACAGCGCTAACCGCTACACCACTGTGCTGCCATATGGAACAAAAATGTAAATCAATATTGTTAATATTTGAATGATATTTATCTCTTTATTGGTTTGAATTTGGAATATTCCACTGACCTGACAGGTACAGCTATAGGAAGATGACTATACTAGAGTCATGGTCTGGCCATGTTGTGTTTCTTAGGAAACAATAGGTGGTTGCTCAATGTGGGCAGATAAAGAGAAAGTGATAAATCACTGCAGCACTCTAACACTGTACCAGTTAGAATAGATATCTGGCTATCAACTATGACTGTCGCTGTAAATCACTGCTGTTTCTTGCATGAATGGCGCACTATAGTCCGGAGTACACAAGTATATTCCTCAATAAAGCGCAGCAATCAGGCACTTCAGGCTTCACACGCCAACACAGGGTGTTGTGGCCGTGGCCCCACCCATCACATCAGACCACACACAAATCAACTAGAGAGCCGTATTCTTAAACCACGACTCAAAACCAGACACACATACAAAGAAGCATCTGCTCATATCTGATATCCAACCACTGTGTCACTCATTCTTCCATGAACTAAATATCACTTGGAGACAAGAGTTTACCATCTAAACATAATATTTCACAAAAAAGTACAGATATGTGCTTTTTTTCTTTCTGTGAACGAGATAAAAGAAGGAATAACCGGTGAAGCAGAGGAAAGAAAATTTTGGCCAAAAGTCTAATCCAGAAAAGAACAATGACATTTACCTGTTCTATACTTTATTTTTATTTGTATTAAATTTAATGTACAAATGTGAGAGTGCATGTGTTTATTCAGATAAGAAAAGAGGTTTGACTTTCTGAAAATCCCAGGTGCATCAAAAGATCTTTTTCTCAAGACAACCAAATTTCTTCCACATGCTTTGTGTTGCTTCCACAAGTCTCTCTTCTTTGAGGTAATACTTAACCTTTAATCTCCAGTCCACTTCTATTCCACACACACATTAAGAAGAGACCGTTTTTTAAACCGTTTAAAAATTAGCAAGGAACATCGCTAGTCACACTCACGTGAGCGCATACTAACAGGATCACTGCTGTAAAGTAAAACAACAACAACAACAAAAAACAAATTAAATAGCTCCTCACCTTTGAAAACAATCGCGACAGAGAAGAGTTTGTGTGTTTGTATGGCAACCTGAGAGAAGGGGGGCTGAAGGGGGGAGCTGTTTAATTTGTTTTTTTGTTGTTGTTGTTGTTGTT
>JAQMYL010000001.1:15292788-15315799 GCA_030014365.1 Clarias pachynema
AGATAAAAGTTTTATTTTATATAGAAAATTTTGAGAGCTACTGTAAAATGCATGTGCAGTGGTTAGAAAAATAGTGGGTATTACATATTTAGCATTTAAAAATTGGTTGACATATTTTTCTCTTCTACCTTTTTTGTCTGTTTAATCGTGATCAGAGCCTAAAGCGTAAATGATCTAAACCTCATGGTTTGAAATGCAGAGGTTCTTGATACTGCATATTGCTATCTTTTATTTCTGTGCTATCCCTTTATGTGTAATGACATGAGCCGGTAAGTCTTTCAATTTGTGAATAAATGCTAAAGGTGCAATTATAGCGAAATTGCTTCAACTAAATGTTTTTTTAAGCAGTCATTAATATTCGAGGGCTAGTTTTTACAAGCCTTTACTCTTGACCTATGGACGCATTTCTTGAAAGCAGAGGTCAATGTGCGAGTAAATACAAGCGTGTTGGTTACATTTAAACCACTTCGCGTGGTTACATCTTTTCATAGTGTTTAGTTCCTGTTTACAATCCCACAGCCTGTACACCTAAGACAAATCTTTACATTATCTGAGGATACAGGAACCAGCAGTCGAATACTAGCAGCTGGCTGACATCGACATGCGTAATAGTTTAGCTCAGCTTGAAAGACTTGAACGCACAGCGCTGCTTTGCCTATGGGTGGTCTCGTTTACAACATACCACGCACAGAGGAGGATGGAGGGTGGTGGAGAGGGTGAGAGTGCTGGGTCAGCTTGGGGTAAACTGTGGACCGTGGAGTGTTCAAACACAGCTGTGACAAAGGGCCACATGCAAGAAGCAATGCAAGTCGATATCTGACTATGATAGACCAGTGGAGCTGAATTTATAACCAAACCTTGCCTTTGGTTTCCTAGATATAGGCATGGGGTGGAAGAGGGTTAAGCAGATGTGTCACCGTATTCATTTGTGTTGTAAAAGTGTATTCCACACCCCGTGAATGTGTCTCTGCATGTGTGTTCTGAGATGTCATGCAGAAGAAATGAAACCGTTGCATTCTTTGATTAATTTATCTCATCACACAATTGCTGTTTGTTTCAGTGGATTGCGTGTGAAGCTTGTACATACTGTAGACAGCTTAAATTTGGCTTGTTTCGATTTCTCTCACTGTTGTTTTCCATTCAGCATTTTTAAACAGTACAAGTAGTCAGCTTTGTGGATTTGCTTAGCCCTTTTTTCCATTTCTCATAGAGATGGATGGCATTGATGGAGGTGGCATTGGTTCAGGTCAGGAGTGAAACAGAGGAGATGTTAGCAAGCACTTTACAAGATAAATATTAATCAAAGCTGAAAAAAAAAGTCATGAGGTCAACATCTCTGCATGTGTTAGTTTGTATTGTGTCACACGCACACAGCTGAGGTGGATGGGATCAGATCAGACCATTCAGTGAAGTCATACAGTCTGCCTTACTTGGGAAAGTATTAGAGCAAGATCTACTGAAATTCTTGTATGATTTGTACAGCATCTGTGCAAATTGTGTTGTATTGTGACTACCACTGATAGAGGGTTTTTTTCCCCCTCAGCATTCTTTCCGGAACAAACGAGAAATGTTTAATTCTTGAATTACAGAGTTGCTGTGCTACGGCAAGCACCATTTTTTAAATCTAGTATAAAATTATCTCTCTTAGACTTTCAGGGTGCCCTGTACGTTATCAATAGAGAAAAGGGGAATAAGAAAAGCTTTTCTTTACTTTTCAACATGTCTCATTTTTTTTCTATTCTAACTCCTATGAATAGAAGTTTTTGGCGTTGTTCACGCTTGTGCTGATACATCACTATCCTAAAAAAGAAATGACATTTATCTCATGATGCTGAACGTATGGGACACCCTGTACAAAGTTCTGTGTGTAATACAACAGTTGTTAATAATTGTAATAACATTTAAACTCTCTGATTTACATTTAGCACAGACAAGTGAGTTTGTTGTTAAGTGTTATTCATAAAATAGATTTTTCCAAATACTCAGTTCTACAACATATCCTGAGCCACCACACCCAGACCCATAACTGAACAATTTACACCAAATTTTTGGACTCATTATTTTTGGCTAATTAAAGCTTAACACTCACTGTTATACACACACTTGTGTAAACAAAAATACACATTCATTCGCTGCGTAGCTCATAATTAAAATTATTAAATTGCTTGTTTCAATACTTGTTGATATTTTTTCCTTGAGATATTGACTTTTCAAGGTCTGGAAAACATGGTTTCTAAACTCCATAATATTTCCATGATTTTCACACATTAAACAGAATATTTTTCCCACAGTTACATTAACAGTTTTTGCATGATGCCTGTACTCATGGTAGCAGTCTTGTCTTATGACTTGGCTTGGAATTCCTCAGATTTTCATTATGCTACAGGCCACCTGTTTAAAACTTATGTACTGGACATCTGATGAACCATACATTTTGGTAGTTGTGCATATTTCAATAAATATAATCACATTTATTTTTTATAAAAGAATTGAAATATATATAAGAAGAAATTACAGGTAAATAGATAATATTCAAGGGATTTCTGCATGTAATGTAATCCAAAAGAAGATTAGGTGCACCATTAAAAAAATGTTTGAGTTCTGGCTTTTTCCC
Organism: Clarias pachynema; assembly: GCA_030014365.1. Taxonomy (NCBI): domain Eukaryota; kingdom Metazoa; phylum Chordata; class Actinopteri; order Siluriformes; family Clariidae; genus Clarias; species Clarias pachynema. The sequence continues at coordinate 15,295,403 of JAQMYL010000001.1, forward strand.
CTCAGAATTATTTATAAAAAATAAAAATAAAAAGTTTTTATTTCCTGCAAAAGCTAGGTTATAATTTAAGGGGTTTCTTTCTCAGAATCCTGCCTTAAATGAGAAAAAGTCAGAATAAAAGTCAGAATTTCAAAAAGAAAATCAGAATTCCAAGTTTAAAGTCAGAATTCTAAGGAGAAAAAAAAATCTGAATTCCAAGAATAAAAAGTCAAGATTCTGAGGAAAAAAGATTTTAATTGTCACCCTAGTCTTCTTCCATAATATAAAGCCAGTGATAGAAGGCTAATTTGTGATTTAATCAATTACCTAATTTAATAAATCTTTTGTTGGACAATTCGATTAATTAATTTGACTGCTTCGCACTTTTAAAATTATTTACCCTTTTTATCATAAAAAATTTATATTAAACTAACAAGTTATAAATTATAGTCTATAATAGTTAAGTTCTTTAAAAATATACCCTAGCTCTTGAAGAGCATAAAAACCGCTTACATCATCCAAAAATGCTTGCATTTTGGAAGAGCAAGTTATTTCTTCTTTTGAGTTTATGTGTGGTTGGTGCGATACTGCCACCTACTGGACTGGAGTATGGAGCAGAAGTTTGGCAGGAAACAGATTATCACTTTGTATGTGGCAGGACACTTGGCATGACAATCCAACAAAAACTACCAATGCTAATGAAGCATTGTCAAAGCATTGTGATGGTCAAATCAGACAGTAAACATCAGTGCCCAAATCAACAGTCCACCTATGATTCCCAGCTCTAATACACATTTACCCACTCTCACAGCACTCACAGGCATGTACCCACAGGAATTAGTGGTGTTGCAGGGTGTGGAAATTGATCTTCTCCCTTGTGTGTTTTGCCGAGAGATTTCTTCTTAAGTTCCACTGTTTTTGTTCTGTTCTCAAAAGCACTCCTCAGGAAATCCAGTGCAGAAATGTCATGGTGTGGCATTATGATTCTTATGCCTTATTGGGAGATTTTCCCCCCCTTTTGTCCATGAAAGAAAACAGATTAACATATAAGATGTCTATCCTTCAACAGGTAGGTTAATCACAATGAAAAGAAAGTGACAAAATGCCCGCTAAAGGGTTGAGATTGTTTAATCAACTGGAGGAGTATAGGTGTATAGAATTATCCCTCTCTCCTTCATGACCTCTGCACTACCCCCACTTGAATGCATTTCTTCTGAACACTAAGGAAAAGTTCAGATTTAGTGAGATTCTAGCTCACCTGCTAAATATGCGAAAACATGCTGTTCACAGCCAAGCGTTCCTCTATGCCTTCTGTTCTTATGGATTTTAACCCTTTCCTCGTTGCAGCTAGTCTGCAGCTAGTGACATGTCGCTTACATGTATGTTGCATGTACGTGTGATGAAAACAAGAATTGTAACTATCGTATGACTCCTCATGTTTATCCTGGTCCTCTTGTGCCTCTCTCCCTTTTGGTCTGTTTCTGTCAGGCCAATTATCACTATACAGCAGATCAGAGGTATGAATGAATGAGGGCATCGTTCTACTTCTGCACTCATTTTGTTTCTCTTCCTTCTCTCAGTTTTCCTCCCAAACATAATCTCTGTTCATCTGTGCCTCAGGCACAAATCATTTCTAGTATAAGAGCTAAAAAGTTTGGGAATCTTGCCTCACAGTATACACACACGTGTCATTTGCATTGTTCTTTGGCTGCTGTTGGTAATGCATAGTGGAATTTCATTCACCCAAAGGTTCAATAGCAATTTTCTTTTTCCCTGCTTGGGTCATATCATCCCTTCCCACACCCTTTCATCCCTTAATCACATTGAAACGCTCCCTGATGACCTTCGACCATTGTGCCCAGGGCAGGTCTCTGCTAAGCACCCTCATTCTACTGCACCTACTGTTCAAGCTCTGTGAACATTCCTGAGCTTGCACGTACCAGGCCTCTCACTGTGCAAAGAATTGCTTCTGTCCTTATAACTCTTTTTTGATGTCACATGAAAAGGCCAAATGCTGGTTCTAGACCATCACTTTTACTCTCACTAACTACAGACACTGGCTGTAACTGAGTGTCTTGCATACCCAGTGTAAATTTATTTTTTTTTTCCGAATTAAATAACGCAATTTAAGTGTCTGTTTGTGATTTTGTATTAATTTTTCTAATATAACTTGTGGATTACTTCTCCTTCATGACCATCAGTTCATATATTTGAATATTGTACTGTAAGGATTATTTCCATCCATCTATCTAGGAACCTCTGTAGTCCAACAAGGGAACATGGAGTCCAATGGTGACCGTTATATTTATTCCCCATTTATAAAACCATGGTAGGACCTCTGGTCAACATTCACAAATACATTCACACACTATGGGCAATTTGGAATTGCCAATAAGCCTAATCTGCATGTCTATCGATAGGAAGGGAATGCCTATGGACTGGGAGGAAATCTAAGAACTCGGAGGAGAGGGTAAGACAGAGGGTATTGAAATTAATTGTTCTTTCTTTGTGTGTGTCTCTCCCTAGGGTTCGAAGACTCAGGAACCATGCGGAGGGCGTGACTGTAATGGAAGATGTCCCTGTCCTCCAATAAAAGGTGGCAGGGTGAGTACCAAATTCGTCTACACACAGGGTTTTGTGGATATCCTCAACACTAACTATAATATATAAGTATCGTGTCAATTTAAGTACTGCACAAAGCTTGTATTTGAAGCAATGACAATTTTCCAGTGCTAAAACACATTGTGCATTCTGACACACGCACTTTACCTAAAAATAGAAAATTGATGATTATTATTTTAATATTTAATTTGTGGTCCATAATTGTGATCAGTCACATAAAATTAGATATTTATTTACATTCTGGGTAATTTGCAACGTTTCAGATTCCTAGTTTAGAAACCTTTGTTTTGATACCAGGTTTATGACTTTATAATTAATAATGGTTATGACTTTATAATGGCCCAGTTACTAAAATATGGCCAGTGCAAGTTTGTTCATGAGGGAGGCCTTTGGGAGAAACCCATTGAAATCCTATTTTTAGAATATTTCAATGAGGATTCAGTTACATTGTAAGAAAGAAAGAACCCACAGCCTCATTTTGACACCAGGATTTTCCCTGCACCTAACCAATCGGTTAATGCAGTCTAAGTTAAATTATGTTCACTTACACAATGATCACATACATCTGCAATTGATTATATGTAATCTTTTTATCTTAACATCAGTTTCTCTATTGACACTCAGCTAAAGCATGTGTTCCTCTACACAGCTTTAAATGTACTCATCTATAAACGTAGTCATTAAAGTATTATTTTTATAATTAAGAGTCATTAATAATAATAATTATTATTATGGCATGGTGGAAACAGTCAGAGGAAAAAAACATTGACAATAAGTATATACCATATGATACAGTATCAGTGTTATTGTTAAGCAAATTTTCATGTGAGTTCTGCACAACAGAACCACGCTCACATCAACAATAGATTATTTGAATGAGGTTGTACATAAGTTAGTAGCTAATTCCTTATTCATTGCACGTGTGTTAAAATGTTTGAAAAGTTAAAAATCAGAAAAGCAAAAATTTGCAGCCCTAAACAAATAGCATCATATATATCAAATCACAGTAGCTACCTAACTATATATATGTATAGAGTTTAAAAAGCCCAGGTAAAAAACCTACCTAAGTCCTAAGTATACATACTGTAGTAGACAGCTGCAAATACATTTGTATATGAGTGCGTGTGCTATAAACACGTTTAAGTAGTGGCAGCTGTTGTCCCCACTGGTGGTCCTAAACAGGTGAGGTAAATGTGACAAAGGTACTCTCTGCTACACATTTTCTTTTGCCCAAGTCATAAAACTAAAACAAAAGGTTTAATTTTAATAAAACAACCTTCTGTTCGTTATGTTTTTGAAGAAAGCAACACTGTTGGAACATGGTGCTGTAAATTCATGCAAGTGCAATGCTAAGTCTAAATGTTACTTTAAATTGGAAGGTATGTACAGTATATACCAATTTTGCATTTAGCATATACACCAGTCAACACCAGGAGTGAATGATATTGCTTATCTTGTTACAATGGCACTTGTTAAGGGGTGGGATATTTTAGGAAGCAAGTACGTAAACAGTCAGTTTTTGAAGATGTGTTGGAAGCAGTAAAAATAAGTAACATAGGCACCTAAGGGACTTTGACAATGGCCAGACTGTGGTGGCTAGATGACTTGTTCAGAGCATCTCCAAAACAGCACATCTTTCCTACAGTAGATGTTCCCAGGGTGCAGTGCTTAGTACCAACCAAAAATGGTTCAATGGCTCATGGGTGCCCAAGGCTTACTGATGAGCTTGGGGATCTAAGGCTAGCCCGTCTGGTCTAATCGCATAAAATGGGCTATTATAGCACAAACTGTTAAAAAAAATGCCTTCTGTGGTAGAAATATGTCTATTCACAGAATGAACCTCAACTTGCTGTATAGGAGGCCGCAGTCTGGTCAGAATGAGCATGCTGGCCTCTGGCCACCACTGAAAGTGCTCACAATAGACGCATGAGCACCAGAACTAAACTGTGGACCAGTGCAGGACCAGGTGGGCTGGTCTGAACGTTTTTTTTTATATCATGTGGATGGCCAGGTGCATATGTGATGCTTATTTGGAGAAGAGATAGCCCAGGATGCACCATGGAAAGAATAAAAGCCTGTAAAAGGATTGTTCTAGGCAATATTCTGCTGTCAAACGTTGGGTTTTGCCATTCATGTTGATGTTACTTTGACATGTCCCACCTACCAAAACATTGTCCCAGACCAAGTAGGACCCATCATGCCAGCACTATTTCTTAATGACAGTGGTCTTTCAGCAGGATAATGCGCCCTCTCACGCTGAAAAAAATGTTTAGTAACAGTGTGAGGAACATGACAAAGACGTCATGATGCTGATTTGGCCTTCGAATTCCCCGACCATCTGTGAGAGCATCCATGAAGGCCCCACCTCAAAGCTTTCATGACTGGGATCTGCTGCGTCTTGGAGCCAGATTTCAGAGCATACCTACAGAGGTATATTGTTCAGAACAAATCTGTTTAACAACACCATGCAGAGGTTATGGAAAACATATGACTCATGGAAGACATGGTTTTTAATTTTTCTCCATGCTGTTTATTAGCAAAACTCAGTGCTGTCTGCATAACAGAGTTATAGCCCTTGTTATTGTTCCATTCACACCAGCTGAAAGATGGATTTTATTGGAGTCAAAGCATGCAGGGATCTCACCATCCACACATAAGCTCACTTTACACAATATTTATGGTGTTGTTTATAGCATGTCAGGCCCAATAATAGGCATCACTGTGTGATAATTATAGTGTTGCCATTTAGAGACCTTATACGTCTACTTACAGTAAGAACGACTAATGTTATGATACTTCTGGATCAACTAGATTTAAGTCTGATTTTCTCAAGAAGTGGTATATCTGTTTGTGTGTATGTGTTATCTCAGTACAATGTCTGATTCTGGATATAGTCAATCTTGTCCAGACCATCTGAGTTGATTTGAACTCACTAAGCAAATCATTTTCTGAGATTTGTCAGTTTAATAAACCAGTGTTAGATTTTGTCAGAAAATCTGAACTACCTGCTTTCTATAATTGCTTCTTACTTGAACTTTAGTGCTTTACATTATTTGGAGGAGGTGAATGTCATTAGAATGTAATATGTACTCATGGTAAGGGCAGTGTAAAGCGGATGTGTAAAGTGGCAGTCTTGTAAAGTGTCTGGTACAGTATGTAGTGTAACTACAGGCTGTGGGCAGACATGTCTAATTGTTGTTTAACATCAGATCACCCATAGAACAAGCCTTAAGTAGAGCCTTGGCATACACAGACAACCATTTATACAAACATTTGAGCACACACACAGACATATACACACTTACGCATAACCTACTAATGTAAGAGCATCTCCTTTGCTTCTTTTTCAGAAATGTCATACACAAATAGTGTACACTCACCAGTGATGTGGCCTCCCTTTGGGTATTGAGTGATAAATTGTGGTTTATAAACAGACCTACAGTAATCAGGGTTTCTCTCTCAGCTGAAAATCCTAAGTTGAGCATAGTTACCATTCAGGATGCAGTATTCAAAAAACTGGTAGAAGATTTTTTTTTATACTTAACTCACCATCGCTTTTTGATCAAAATATATATATTTTTAAACTACAAAAGCCACCACCAATGTTCTGCCACCATGAAGCACTCTTCAGCCCCATTACATGTCTAGCAGTAGAATCCCCAAACTAAAAACCACTAAGAGGTCAGAGGAAGTGAAAGAACCCCAAGACTTTCAGTCAAGCAAACACAATGTTTGGAGGGAATGAATGAGAGATTGGGTAGATAGATGGGTATGTATGGCCTAAATACAGCCTGTTGTCTAAGAAGCTTATTTTTCTACAGTGTCACGAGATAGCCATGCTTGATTGAACAAACCTGCATTCACTAATCTCAAAATACTCCCACAAGACAAGCATGGTCATGACAAGCCTGCTCGAGAACATACGCTCCACTTAGACGTTGTTCCAACATAAACAAATGCCCATATTGGACTCATTTGGATCGGTAAGATCTATTTCCAGTGAGGTCAGAGGTGACAGAAGGCTGACAGCATGGTTTGTGTTAGGGCACGCACACACAAAAAGAGTTATCTTTCATGTGTGACAGAACACTTTGAGAGAACCTATGGAGGCCTCAGAAACTTGTTGTCTTGGATTTTCCTTGTCACCACGAAGCACTTCGAAGAATTCGGCAAACATTTACCATGATTTGAGTAAAGGTATATAAGTAAAGCCTAGAAAAACCGTAGAATGTACATAACTGCCAAACAATCATGTGACCTTCAGATTTCTACTGTAAAGTCTTACACAAGGTGGTGAGATACCAAACAAATGTCACTTACATTTCTCTGAATAATAACACTATTATCGGCAAAAGAAAAATTTGAGAGGGTGTGCAAGAGTTTGCTAAGAACTGGGCGCTGGAGTATAGACAGCTTATACATGTAACCTTATGTTATTAGCCATTAAGCCTAGTATCACTGTATGCAAGTACAAAATGTCATTAGAGTTGCTCCATGATTAAGGCTGATAATAAGGTGTGTAGTTGAGGGTATCACTTTTTGCAAGTCTGTCACTACCCAGTAATGTGAAAGGGTAGAACCGGACCATGCTCTTCTTGATTAGTAGAGTGTGTGTTTCGGGCAGGACAGGGGATTTTGATCAGATAGTTCGATCTCCCTTTTCTTCCCCTGCTGTCTATTTTCCTCATGCTTAATACTAAAGTTGATTATGATCTCATCGTCTTTACTTCCATTTAATTACTGATTATACTGTCTGGCACTTCTTCGTGCCTCAGGGAAGAGAAGAGTCAGTCAGTGGGTTCCATCTGTTCTATCTTGCAATATGTTAGGTTTCATTCTGAAAAAAGAGAGAGGAAACAAACAAATGTGAACAAAGTTTGTATATATTTAGAAGACTAACGCTATACTAATTAGGTGTAAACAGGAAAGTCTTTCAAGTATTTTTCCAGCATTTATGAAGCCCGCCTCCCCCATTTAACCCAAGAACAGAACTACACAACATAAACAAATACGACGTACGGTATACTGTATGCACATTCACATTGTTGATCCAAAGCAAAAAGTAATATGCCATAATTGAGCCTTGCAATATACAGGTCTTTATTGAGCCTTTTTATGCATAAATTGAACCATCATCACCTTACACTATGCAACCCAGCTACAAAATTAATGCTGATAATAATGTATCTAGTAATAATGCATGTCTGCCTTTTACAGATATAGATTTTACTGTCATTGGTATTACTTGCAGACATGATGTGAAAGCTTGGGTGCAGTCTGGCTGTCCAACATCATCCACATTCCTTCTGACTTTTGATAGTCTGTTCATAAGACTGTTGTCACCATAGATGATGCATTTCTGAGGTACACAGAACAGACCAATAGCAATAGGGCTTGTATAATTAGTTTTAAGAGATAATAAAAATTAAGCAGAAACAAGAAAAAAGTGACAAGTACTGAATGACAACAGGGGATACATTTTTATAACGTAATGTAATGTAATATAATATACTAAAATGAGCCTAGTGTGTATATAGACTGTTTCGGTATCATATTCTCAAACAAACTTTGGCAATATGTCCTCTATGTTTCTACTAATTATCTACTATAAACAGTCATAAACTGTTTAAACAAGGTTATATTTACCACAAACATCAGTTATAAACTAGTTTTCCATTAAGCATTGTACAGGCAGTCATTTTATGGCAGATGATTATATGTTTTCTCTGGTTTAGGAAGAGACACTGCCACACACTGGGCACTGATAGATTTACACACACATTGGGGACTGACAAATTTACACACACACTTGGCATTGCTAAATTTACACACACTGGGCACTGATTAGATTTAAACACACACTGGGCACCAGGGATTAGGTGTAGGTATGAAACAAGAGAAGATGAAATGACAGAATATAAGGTACAACTTTGTGTGTTTATTCTAAATACATATAATCATTAATCCCTGTATAAAAACTTTTGCTGTTCATTCTCACACTCTCTCGGCCGTATGTTGGATTTTCAAATCTAGACATTAACGTAATATCTTTTAGGATTTTAGGATTCACTTGTAAACTTTAGTAACAAGCTTGTTACAGTATTTTAAACTTAACTCTTACTTGTATTTAATTACAGTATATGTACATTCACATTATAATATGTATATGTATAACTTATACATAAGGAAAGGAACTTTTCATTAAAGGTAGAAAGAAAAAGAATATAGGAAGTGATAGACTTTGAACATTTAGTTTGGTTTTTGGCAAATATTAGACTAGATTTGTCTAAATTTCACCAATATTAGCTTCACTTACAGTAATAACATATGAGGAGTGTTTAAGTCAAACAGGGATTTGTGATAAAATGTCTTGTGAATGAGGGCTTAAACCAGAATAGAAGTATACTGAATGAAAGTATACTATTATAAAAAGTATACTAAGAAGACTTCAACCCTTAGACGCAGTAAAACAACTGAATGGTGCAACCATTTTAAAGAAATCTATACGTCCATAAATGACAGTTAAGATGTTTCAGAGGCAACTGCAGTTATTCCTGTGAAAATTTAGCAAGGGAAGGCCTGATTTAAAAAAAAAAAAAATGGATAACTTGTTGCCAACTTACAGAAGAGACTCAGCTGTCTTTGGGAACTATACACACAATCTTTCAGAAACACCACGTACACATTATAGGATCTCAGGTGGGAGTTATTGCCACATCACCCTTACAATCCTGACCTCACTCCTAGACATTTACACATGTCATTAAGGGAGCCTTTAAGGGAGTGCCTGGGAGTCCAGCGTTTCAGATATTAAGTAGTAAGTCTGATCATGGCTATTGGTATACTGAAAAAACGTTCTACCTTGATGGTATCCAAGCACTAATGAAACACTGGGATAAGTGCATTAGTGTAGCAGGGATTATATAGAGAAAGAAAGGGAGTTTTTTCTCTCTCATAACGGTGTTCTGTTATTCTGAAATAGGAAATTATAATACAGTTTAATAGAGGCATGCCAATCAAATCCATAGTAAAACTACCCAAACTAACCACAATTTTACTCTAAAGCGTTACTTATATGCTTATATACATGTATATATGCTTATATATATATAATAATGTATGATTATTTATGATCGATATAATCAAGTGTGTCTGGATTAAATTTGTTATTTACCAATAAAGGAAGCTAATTGTATTAAAATCATATACAAATTTGTTAAAATAGTTAATTAATATTTAAATATATTTATTTTAAGGACATGACAGATGGTTTAGGGAAGAGATAAAAAAGACATTCTGAGTTCAGCAACATTCTGTGGCAGCACCCTTAATCTGTCTATTATTTTAGGCAGACTAACTTTAAGAAAAATTTAAGTGACACACACACGCAGATGTTGAATTTATTAACAAAACATACATAGGACTCCAGATCTCTAACCTAAACACAGCTGTGCCGTCCACTCTTCCCTCACAGGACTTGAATACTTATCTGCACCGTGTTTTGGATTAATGCTATTTTACAACTTCCTTTCATCTAGTCTGAAGCTATCCTTGTAGTAAGCATTTGTGTTAAAGTACGGTTTGGCACATGGAGACTAATAATAACAAGGTGAGAAGTTCACAAAATGTACACGCTCAAGGGTATATCTCTTGTACTTTTTGTTATAGGACTATGAGGATGCAGGATTACTTGAAAAGTCTATTAAAGAGCGTAATTGGACTTTAGGAGCTGCAAGTATCCCTTTAAAGGATTTTTACATTGTTGTTTAGATTCACCTGTACAGTATTGTTTGATTGTGCTATAATGATCAGGCAGGACACTTTATATTTTTTGGTACTTGTGTTGCTGTCAGGCAGAATCTGAGTGATCAAAGACCAAAGCCAATCACACTCCATTTCTCCATGCTCTCATGTTGAGCGAATGCTTCCTTACGTTATGCCCATCTCTGCTCCCACTGAGCACATGGTGTGACAGTTAAAATCATCCCCTGGGCCTCATTGCCCAAGAACAATGGATCCCACCAAATCCTCAGGCCAGTCAGACTAAGTTGTATGATCTGAAGGGAATCTGTCTGCTCATGAATTCTCTTGGCTGTACTTTCAGGAAGTGTGGTGCAATTTGGGTAACCAGGTCGGTAGGGCCAGTGGCTTAAGCAGACAGAATGGTTTCTATTGTGTGCATTGTGAGGACGAGGATTTGCCCCACAAATGAGGCAGTCTAGTGCACAGTAATGTGGCTGGATGTTTTTTTTTTTTTATCTTGTCTGCATACAGTTGGGACATTTTTAAAACTGCAAATCCAAGGTTGAACCATTTATGGGCAGGCATACTCACAAAGCCAACCACACATGAATTCTGGGTATACCCATGTGCACTTTACTGTTAAATGGGCGACTTGGGCATTAGTGATTAGGTTATCTTGTGTAAAGGAACAAGAGGATTCCTTAGAAATAAGTGGATATACAGTATTTCTTTGTCCTTCTGCAAGTCAGTGCCACATAAATATGTAAATTTTCTTTTGACTGAAATTACAAAAGGGCTAATAAATCCTCAGTACAGCATGTTGAAAGTTACAACTAGCCATTGTATGCTGGTATTTGCAGCCTAGATATTAATGACTGACTGACAGTGTTCTTCCACCTGATGATTAAATAGGACTAACTGAGTAACCAGTGGTTCATCACTGTGGTTATTACTGTTACCAAGAAGATCTGTGTATAGGGGACCAAATATACCATAAGCAAACATATCATCAAAGTCTAATGAATTTAGATATGGATGTATAACCATGTATTAAATTGGGGTGGAGCTCAGGGAACTGCAATTATTAACAGCACTGTTAATCAAATGAAAATGTAACCTCGCCCCATTCCCCTTATTGAAATGTTCAACAGTTTAAAACATACCAAACCAGCAGCAATTATATTTTCACATTTTCTAAATTTATCATAGAGAAAAGTATGCGAAAAGTACATGGCCTTATCAAAAAAAAAAAAGTCAAACTTGTGTGGCCAATTCGTGTGTAAAAATGATTCCTCATCTGATCAATCTGGACTCATGACAACTCATGAAGATTTCCATAGCTTCAAAGTCCAATCTTTATGCTGACTAGAAAATGTAAGATTTTTTGTTCTGATTAGCGCCACAAACAAGTGATTTTCTTATGGATATACAGCTGTTTAGTCCCAATTCTGTGAATTCTCATCTCATTTTGTTTGGAAATGCTTTTACTCTCACTATTAAACTAGCTATTTCTTTTATATTCTAAGTTTAATAATGTGTTGGGCAGTTCTTCACCCAATCCCTGTAATTTCAAATTCCCCTTAGCTGTAGTCTTTGTTTGATGCTGCTCAATAATCTTATCCTTCTGAAATGATGACTTTTTTGTGGCTAGGCAGTGTATGTTGTGAATGGCAACATTGTGTTTATATACTGTAAGTCTACCACTTAAAAGAATTACACCAGGGGTGGAAAAAAATGGTAAGTTAGCCATGTTCTATATCTTTCGACACGGATTTGTTTGCGAATTCTCATCTCCTCAAATGATCTATTATCCAATCCACAAATGTTATGATATAAAACAAAATAAGCGAATAAGTAATAGTTCTCCATCTATTGCTCAATGTCCAAACTCTATACTGATTAAGTGTTAAGATATGTTCTACCACTAGTGAATTAGTGAGGAAACAGAAGCTTGCGTGTGCAGTCAGAAAGTGATGTCTTAAAATGTATTGTACCCCAGGCTAACATCAAAGATGCTAAAAACTCTAGACAGCATGGTGCTTAAAACAGTACCTTTTGCAGTGATGGACGGAATGAAAGATTTTCCACTTTGCATGTGTATACATGTGAATAACTGTGAGTGTAGATGTCTGTCTTTGTGTTTATACAGTATGTAGCAGAATCGAGTAAACCTGTTATTTAGATGTGAAGTGCCTCATTGGCTTGGCTTTGTAACTTGCTCATGTTTAGCAAGCAGAACATTTTCCAGTCTTAACACTTAGGTAGCATTTGTATACGGTATGTAAATTGTTATGATGTTGCAATGCAGCTCTCTGATTAGTAACATTGTGTTCGTTTCTTTTCATTGGTAGTGAATGAAATTCCAGGTGAAAAGTTCAGACTTTGTCCTGGTGTTCTTTAAATTTTATCACAGCTCATTAAAAAAAACACTGATTCTTAAGGGAAATGTAGCAGATATTCATATTGTGTACCCAGTGTTGTTGGGATAGCGACTCGATCTTTAACAGCCCTGATCGGGATAAAGTGCTTGGAATGAAATCTGCAGAGTACAATGTTTTGACTTTTCATCATTCACTTTACAACTGTACCGGTTCTGTACGGTACTCTGATTTTTCCTTACTTTTCAAAAAAGCGTTCAGGTAAATGTACTAGCGACTCTTGTGTGTGTGTGTGTGTGTGTGTGTGTGTCTGTGAATATGTCTGTGCATGGAACTATGCTGTGGACTGGCATCCCATCCAGGGTGTATTTCTTCTGCAGGATTAGTGCTCCCAGGATAGGCAACACTATGGATCCACCACGATCCTAACAAAGACAGATGAATTACATTTGTAATTTAATGTAACATAAAATGTTATGTTCATAAAAACAGTTCAGGGTGTGTGACTGTGTGTATAAAATCATGGATCCAGTTTTGTAGGCTGACAGCACGCCATAAAAGAGTGTTCAGGCAATTGACTGTGTGTACACAAAATTGTGATACGGTCATATAGTTCTATCAGTTGAAGTGTTGTAGTTGTTGGTCTTTTGGCTGCTCCCTCAAGGGGTCTCCAAAGCAGGTCATCCTATCCATATAAACAATTTGGCACAGGTTTTATGCTGACTGCCCTTTCTGATGCAACCCTCCCATTCTATCCAGGCTTGGGAATAAAACTGAGGCCATCCACCACTGAGCCACCAATGCCCTCTATCAGTGCTAACATACTTTGGCTTACATTTTTTTTGTAAGACTGCATTTAAAATTAATGCTTCTTGCACTTCCCTGTGTTTCTTGAAAATGTATCTCTTCACCATTCCCTATTACTACACACAGAGTATATTACACATATGTATATCAAGTAGGATTACTTGCATAAGCATCTATTATTGAATATATATAACATTACATGAAAGTAAATTGTCATTTTAGGCTTACTAGTATTCAAGTTCAAGATTGTCCTTCATCGGTCGTTTACCTTTTTTCCTAAAACCAAAGTACACCCACATCCAATTTTGTTCACTTTGAGATACACAACTATGTTGTGGGGATGCGCAATTATCAGCATTATACGCATGCACGTTGCTCTGACTTTACAGTATGTGTGTTTCCTTTACACAGCGGTTCCTCAGGTGCACAGAAAAAAAAAAACATGTAGCATTGCATCATGCATTAATGATTATAGTCATTGATTATATAATAATTATAGTTTTCATAATTGATTGCATTAAATAGACAGGAAATCAACTGATCACCAACTATAATTGACATAAATAACAATAACATTATAAATAACATATAACAATGTAAAAACTGCACTATATACAGTACACAGTAGAAGACCATTTGATACTTAACCATAAAAAGTATTAATTCAATAATAGCCATAAATTGCCTTAACAGGCATGTAAAATGAACATTTGTTTGTTTTTGATTTATTTTGAATTAATGAAATTCTGTTAAATTCATGTAAATTGATTATGAAACAAAGTCTGATCATTTGAATAGGGATATAATTTCTAATGAGACAAATTTGGAAATCACATCGTTGTTGTTCTTTAAACATTTGAAAGGTAAAAGAGAGAGCACAGGTCTGGGCACTGGATGTCATTTCCAGAGTCAGTTTCTGAGGTGGTAATTGCAGGTAATGGAGAGTCTTGAATCGCTGCTTGAACCAGGCTTCCTCTTCCCTCCTGAGCCATGTGTCTGGAGGCTCAGCTCAGCCCTCACTGGAACCAGGTGCCTACCTGTCCCTAACAGCCATTAATTGTAGGGTCTGGAACTCTTTATGTCTGTGTGGTGTGTGTGTGTCTCCCCTCAGGCATGAGTGAAGGCGATTCTCTCAGCCCTCACCCCTACTGCTACACTCCACCCCCTTGTGTACACACTCTCCCTGCCTTAGCTTTGGCTTAAAATTAACTAACAATCAGCTGTCAGTCTCTTTCATTTGCTAATGCTCAGAGAGTGACTCCCCACAGCAGTAAATAACCTTTCTTTCACTGTCCACCAGGGGTCGTTTGATCATGAAATGCTCTGTGTGAGATGAAAATGCTTGATGGTGTCGCCCCCGAATGGCACACAGTTAGTATTGCAGGAAATTTTTATTTATTTTTTTTAAAGCCACTTATAGGAGTTAGGGAAGCTTTTATTTTTGTTAAGGAGAAAACCTATAACTGAGCTAAGTGTTTTTTCCTCATATGGTAAATGTCAGATTCTGATCAAATTGTTGAAAAGTTACATTTTATAATACATCAGATATCATTGTAATCAGATACAAGTGTCAAAGTGGCTGCAATGTTCCTGCATCACATTTAAATATATATATTTTTTTATCCAGCCTCTCTGTTTTTAATATTAAAATGCTGTTTTAAATTTTTTTTTTTAAATTATGGTTGAGTTTGAGGGGTTAATAAGGAAACATACTGTATTTCATTTTAATTCATGGAAGGCTGTAGTTGTCAAATCTTCATATACAGAAATAACTTAATATACAGTAGTATACATTTTCAAGTTCACGCATACAGGACATAATCAACTTAATGAATATAATTGATTAAAAAAAGTTTTTTAAATCTAGTTCTTTCATCTTTAGTATGGTAGCAGGTAAACATGAAATATAATAGACAGCATATAACATTGGAGCTGTAAAACCTAAAAAAGTGCACTATATACATTCATGTGGGTCGATTATGAAAAATTCTGATTATTTGAATAGGGATATTAGTTCTAATGGACCACATTGTATTATTGTATTAGAAATTACACTTGGAAACTATATTTCTCAAGGCTAGTTACTACTTACTATACAATTAACAACCATGTGAAATCTTGAAGCAAGCAATAAGTCTATCATTTTAAGCCAGTTCTGAGTTTGGTTTTGGTCATAGCTGCCAATTAGACAGGTAGACATATGGCACATAAAACAAGCACTGTTTAGAGTTGCATGACTCTTTTATCTTCTTGATCATCATAATGATGTAATTATTTTAGCCAAGTCTGGAAAACTTCAATCCAGGTGCTTAGATTGACCTCTAGAGCACAGACATGACCTCTCACATTCCTTTTCCTGATAGCCATTGCACACATTTACACCCACTGTCATCAGTGTGGAGATGTGTGTCAAAGTGAGAAATAAGCATCTCTGTTTTAAATACATTTTAAAATACATTTAAGGATAAGTACCATTGAAGATGAACATTTGCTCTGTTCTTATATGTTTCATTTTAAATTTCATCTCAGGGTCAGCCTGGGCCTTTAGGACCACCTGGTTCCACTGGATCTGACGGGTTTATTGGGGCTTCAGGGCCTGTGGGACCTAAAGGAGAAAGAGGGCATGGTGGTTATGCAGGACCATCTGGACCCAAGGGGGACAAGGTGAAATTACCCTTAAATGATACAGTAATACACATGCTAATAACTAGCTGGAATGTAACATATTGTTATAAATTGTGTATTACGTTATACGTTACATTATTGTATTGTTATCATGCACAAAATGATAAGAAGCAGATGAGTACAGGTGTTGTGTGAAGACAGCTGTTAAATACATGTTTCTTCACTGTTTTCACTAGGGTCCAGTTGGTGTTCCTGGTTTTCCAGGTATCAATGGTATTCCTGTAAGTAACAAGTTCTCCCATTTAATTGTAATTCTAAAAAAAAAAAAAAATGCTAGCTTCTTGGTGACTTTGAAGTTGGCTCTTCATTGGTTTTATTTTACATAAACTATGGAGTCTTCTATTACAAATCATGTGAACACAAAGATATCTTAAAATCATCCCATTGATATTTCTTCATAGTAGCTGCGGTTCTAACGTCTGTAACATTTGGTTTAATGTCATGTTGAAACAGGGTCACCCAGGCCAGGACGGATCACCGGGACTGCCAGGAGCAGACGGCTGTAATGGAACACAAGGTGACCCTGGTTTCCCTGCCGGCTTACCTGGGAGACCTGGCAGCCCTGGACATCAGGTAAGCGTGTAGAACGATTAGCAGGAAGGACTTGATGTTGTTCATATTTAGAGCCGTTAATGGCAAAAATACATTAAAGTCTATTCCAAATTACAGCTAGAAAGTAACCACATTTTATACAATACATTATTTCTAACACCAATGTTAAGAATTTCTCAGAAACTGCACTGGCTGACAAAAAAAGTGCTCTATTGGTGTTATGATTTATGATACGGCAAAGAGTTTTTAGTCATAAATCAGCTCAGTGTTATCTGTTTACTCTTCTTCGATTCTATAATTCTTAAAATATGAACTGGTTTATGGTTTATGAATGCACTGTTAACATGAAAGTTTTGATTTATTATTTTTTTTATTAGGGGTTACGTGGTGTCAAAGGTCAAAAAGGAGAACCACGATTCGTTCCTACTTCTTCGGTAACTCTACACCTTTCTGTGCACTTCTGATTTTACTGATGCTCTATTTATATTAAAAAATTTTAAGATTAATATGTGAACACTGTTTTGTTATTTATTGTAATTACAAGCCAATGAGATGCATACAAACAGTACATACACAATAAACACAGACGCTGTCTCTATAGCTGAAGATAACATAATTTTGTACTGTAAAGAGTACAGCTATCGTATTAGCTGGCTGACATGGTGACTACGAGTGAACAAACAGTGCTTTTGTAAAGATGCTTTATGGGAATATATTTAATTAACCTAGAGCAAACAAATCCAGAGTGTAATAAAAAAAAATCTACTTCCACTTTCTGTCTTGTACAACTGCCAATGTCTATCTTAATTTATCGTTCTTTCTGTTTTTCTGTTTCTCTCTCACTTTAGATTGTCGTTGGTCTTGTTGGTGAACGTGTAAGATTTTAATTACTTATGCTGACATTTAATACAAATACCATTTTTATTCCTTTTTAATCATAGCAGTTTTTAGTCTAGTTATACAAAAATTGTCCATATACATTTTAATATTTTGCTGCGTTAAAAATAAGAGGATTGCAGAAAGTACACAAGGTAGCAAGGTAACTCACCTTGTAGCCCAGTAAGCATACAGTAACTTATCTTTCCCTTACATGCAGTATAATAATTTTACATGTCAATCACTCATATGGTAGTATTTAGTTTACTGCACAGAAAGGAACCTGCATATCAACACATAATGCACGAACATCAAGCACAATAAACAAAGTGTGAATCACTCTCCTTGAGGCCAAGGAAACTATTCACATCTGTCCAACATGATTTCCCCTTTAGGGTTATCCTGGTCCAGTTGGTCTCCCAGGTCCCATCGGCCCCATCGGTCTACCTGGTTTCCCTGTAGGTATCCTACTTGGAATTGTGTATTGGTTATATACACTGTGTGATCATTCTAGCACAGAAAGAACTTCCATGTAATAATATCTACCAACAAATAATTTTTTCCTCTTTCTTCAGGGGCGTCCTGGTCCTCCAGGTCCACCTGGGCCAGATGTAAGTTACAGAATACATGTACCACAAGGTTTAAGTGAAGGAAGATGAGATTGAAATCTCATCTAATTTACAGAAATCAGACATTTTTATTGAAATCATTTGCTTGGATAGTGTGTCATTTTCCTACTTTTACATTTTCCAAGTAGCTTTATAATTATTATATATTTATATAGCATTAATTCAGGTAAATGAATTGAGATACAGTTTGAAGCAAACAACATATTTAAGTATTACAGAATACACTGTATGTGATGCATATTATAAAAGGTGACATATGACCATAGGATTGCATTCTTTTGTTTGTAATAAATGCGACTCTCTCTAGGTGTTCATGAACATTAGACCCTGGAATGGTTATGGCCTTTAAAACAGGTTGAGCTACAGAATTGTTAACATTTCTTCTTTATTTTCTAGGGAAACCCTGGTCAGGGTTATGAAGGAGAGAGAGGAGAGAAGGTATTTTATTTATTCCACTGTTAATTCATTCACACACAAAAAACACCATGTACAACCACTGTATTTCTGTATTTCTTAAATTAAATACATATTTCTCAATCATCTGATATATATGTGATGCAGATAGATAGATAGCTCACTAGATAGATAGATAGATAGATAGATAGATAGATAGATAGATAGATAGATAGATAGATAGATAGATAGATGTAATTGTTTGCTGAAAATAGATGCAGATATTACACCTGCAGTGCTGTGCAAAATTTTGAGCCATCCCCCATATCTTCATAATAAATTGAATTTAATGCTGTAGATTAAATAAAAGAAATTGGAACAAATGTTGTACTGCAAAGTACCTAAAGATATAACTTCAAAATTGGTTGTTTATGTAACAATCTCAGCAGCAACCTCATTTCCCCTCTTGTCTGTTCCAACCACTCACCATTTAGTGGCCTGATCGTCTGTCATCATCTGCACCTGTTTCTCACTGTTTCATGCCCTAAGTTTTTTTATGCTTGATTGATTCATAGGTCACTGAATGAAACGGGTCAGATACAAGGACTGGATTGAAAATTTAAGCCAAAAACTTGCCAAAAATGAGCACCAAAAAGGTCCTTTATGAAGGCTGGAAAACTATTCCTCAAGACTACTTAAAAAATACAAGAATGCCTGGCTCTGCGGAAGCAAAATATGAAGAAATTAGGGGACTTTTGCCCAGTATTGTATACTAGATATCCAGATTTGATCCAGAACTAAGTGCAGCAGGCAGAGAGTTAAGTCTTGGCCTTGGTTATGTCATATGTCAACACTGTCAAAAACAGAAACTGATTACAATAGCTGATTCAGCTTTTTCATTTCACCAGCAGACTAAAAAATATTAGTTGTTTAGATGGTGTTTTTACATTATGCCTTCTTTGAAAAAAATACCATGGTATATTGATGGTAATGCATGGTATTTCAAGTCAACAATGGTTCTTGCCACAATACATATAACTGTACCATCATGATGTTGACCAAACTACCATCCCAAATTTATTTATCAACATCCTTGATAAATCCCTGATATTCCTCATAGTCAAAGATTATTGTCAAAATTTCTGATTTCTGACACTTATTTACATCTCTTGCATGCTTGAATGGAGCCATTTCACCTCTGAACAGTTTTCACCATACACTAATCCAGCTTTTCCAGCAATCCAGAGTTTGCCAATCTCTTATCTAAATTACGTTCTCATCTGTAAGCAACTACATCAGTATGTTTGACATTATCTTTAACAAAGATAAGACTACAGTATAAGTACTTTTCACTTTTTTGTGAATGCCATCTAAATTTTATGTAATGACTACAGTTGGTTCACTGTATATGGCACAGACAGTCATCACTATCGTCATTGTAATGGGTTTGCTTTAAGCTTGTGGTTGAAGGCAGGGCATGGATTAATGTACACTAACATTTCTAACACTTCTAACACTCCTTGTTGCCTTCTAATTATAGGTAAGTGTATTGATTAACACCTGAATTAAGTGTTTGGGAATCATCAATCAAGCTCTTCCATGTAATGCATGCAGTGAACCTTGATATCTTGATTTGTTCCACTTTTATGCCAGTTCAAAGATTCCATAACAACATGGTATTTCATTTATATATTATTTAAAAAATAATAATAATAATTATAGTTATATATATA
>JAQMYL010000001.1:15345361-15359629 GCA_030014365.1 Clarias pachynema
GGTCATGAAAATAAAGAAAACACATTGACAGATAGATGAGAAGGTGTGTCCAAACTTTTGGCCTGTACTGTATATATTTTTAAATGTATAATGACATATGTGGTGTGTATGCAGACTGAACTGAAAGTAACAGAACTGAAAGTTTTCAATAACAGTTCATGAAATCTGCTGCCCGAGCAGGAACCCTAACGCTGGATGAGTGTTGCAATATAGTTGTAACTATGTTGCGATGACGTCCACTGTTGGTTTTGGTTTTGAAAATTAGAATGATTTTGATAAAATGCCATTGACTTAATGTTGAATGAACGACCTAAAAACAATGAAATTGTAATCTTTATCAGGACTATTTATGCTGATTAACATCAATTCAAACAACATTCGACTACATCCTTGGTCCCTCTACTGGGTTTAGAGTTCCAATCAGAGAATGGGACGGACACAACAGCTTCCCATACACAGCATGTGTATCTCTTAGAGTTGTAACTCTCTTTTTCATTTTCTTTTAGAAATATTACTGAGGTGCATCTTAGCTTCCAAATTACTCTACTGTAACATAGTGTTTGCTCATCGTCCAAACTGCATCATGTCCGCTTTCCCAAAACATATCTCTGTAGTTAAACATTTTGCTTGTTTTAACATTTTAGCTGCTTTATTTGTTCAGTATCACTTTTACATATTTCAGTGAATTGCTGTTGTTTGGTATTTTTATGGCATTTGTTGTTATGTACGCGTCTTTACTAGCATCAGCAGCGTGGTCGAGTGGTTACCTGACAAGCGCCATCACCGTGCCAAATGGAGTTCGAGTCCCATTCAGGACATCGGTTTGATATTAATGTTGTTTTGAAGTCATATTTGCAGCATTGTGTTAGCGACATTCATTTAACGTTAATCTGACATTGTTTTTTCAAATTAATTTGAAGTTTCAAAAACAATGTAATACCAGTGTTGTCTCAACATCTGTAAAGTTGCCAAATTAATGGCAACCATAATGTTCTGACAAGCAAACATTCCCACTGTGGTATTATACTGAATAAAGGACAATGTGAAATGGGTATGAGTCAGTATCCCCAAGGTATCCCTTATCTTTTCGAAACATGAAGATGTTTAGTCACAGCTGCCAGTCATACCAACACACTGGTTTATTGAGTTTTGGAAGATTATAACACTATAGCACTTAAAGATGCTGAAGCTATATTTTGACTCAAATGTTTGGTTAGGTTCAGAAAATTGATAGGAATCTTTTTTAAAAATCGCCTAATCAAATGTGTTTTATTCTACATCATAGGTACGCTGGAATATTCGGAGACCCTCTCGGACATGTCATATGTCTTCATCAATGACACGTCGCAAACGAATGTGCCGTTACTGCAGGCCTGCATCGATGGAGACCTAGCGTTCGCCAGACGCCTTCTGGAGACAGGCTGTGATCCTAACATCCGTGACAACAGGGGTCGCACTGGACTTCACCTAGCAGCAGCACGAGGCAATGTGGAGATCTGTCGCTTCCTGCACAAATTCGGAGCAGACTTGCTAGCCACCGATTATCAAGGAAACACAGCACTGCATCTGTGTGGACATGTTGACACCATTCAGTTCCTCGTCTCTAATGGCCTCAAGATAGACATCTGGTGAGGTGTTTAATGTTTCTTTCATTCATTATAAATTTACTTACTAGCTCAGAGTTCTCTATAGCAATAATATATCATCAGTGAACTGCTTCTTCTTCCTTTAATATTGACTTAACTCCAAGTAATTCCACTAGAGTTGAATCTCAGACGGTTTAGAAACAATCACATATAGAAAAACAGTGTAAATGGTATAAATAGCTGCAAAACCCCAAAAGTCTGTTTCTCCCATCCCACATTTAATCATTGTCTACAATAATGACTTTTTGCTATGTGAAGACTCTAAAGATTTGCCTTTATGCTTTGTGCAAACTCATGTCTATTTTTTTTCTTACACCAGATTGGCCTTTGTTGGTTTTGTAACAGATGCACGGTGAACGTAGGCTGTGTGTTGTTTGTGTCTGAGCAGTAATCATAACGGCTCGACTCCTCTGGTGCTGGCCAAGCGGCGAGGCGTGAATAAAGATGCCATTCGGCTGCTGGAGGGTCTGGAGGAGCAGGAGGTGAAGGGCTTCAACAGAGGAGCTCATTCCAAACTGGAGACCATGCAGATGGCCGAAAGCGAGAGGTGAGCGGGAAGAGACTCCAGCTGGCACCACTTTCAGTAGCCTTTGCGTGATTAAAAATCTCCCCCAGGCTGGGATATTTATAGATACATGGTAGGATACCTGTTGTGAACATGTTCTTCTTTTCGAAACAGAAAGTCTATGAGTGTTCTTGGGATATTCTTATGTTCTTATTTCTTTCTATTGAAAAGGTATCTAATGACCTACTGTATAGTATGTTGTATTGTCTTATTCATGTATGTGTATTATTTGTTGATTCCTAGTGCAATGGAGAGCCACTCGCTGTTGAACCCCAACCTGCAGAACAGCGAGGGTGTTCTTTCTAGTTTTCGCTCCACCTGGCAGGAGTTTGTGGAGGATCTGGGCTTCTGGAGGGTTCTCCTGCTATTAGTCATCATCGCCCTGCTCTCCCTGGGCATTGCTTACTATGTGAGTGGGGTACTGCCCTTCTCTGCCAGCCAGCTGGAGCTGGTCCACTGAAAACCACCAATGTACTCAGTTTCAAATCTAGTTCTCAGATCCAGCAAAGCTGTGTTTTATATGATTAAATGATTGTCTTCATGCAAATTAGACCTTAAGTTTCTCTTCCCTGGCTAATGCTGTGTAGAATAAAAGAATGAAGGCATGTATAGCTTGACAGTCTACTGTTGTTCAGAAAGTCTTAAAACAGTAAGTATTTAAAACATGTGGGGAACATCTTATGAGACAGAAATTGTTTCGATTACAGTGTATTGTGAACATGGTTTTAAAAAAATCTTACAGAATGAAGCCCTACTTTAAAAATGATTGTACATTTCTTAATATTTCTTTATATGTCTTCTTAGTAATACATCTGGGACAAGGTTTGGGAAAGTACATTTGGCTTTAATTTCTGGAGTAGAGATTGAGCCGTTCCTCACCAGAATCAGCCAAATTATATACGAGGCATGAGAAACTGTGTACATTTAAAAGATTTCACTCATAGTGCTTTTTTTTTTCTTAAATACATTTCTTCTGCCCACATGTTAAACAAACAATGTTAGTTGTCTAATTTCTCTTTGAAGCCATGCGTGCTATATTACTTTATATAATGCATTGGCACATGTAGATGATCAGAATACAGTTAGGACAGTACAAATGTATATTTTTTACTCCTAATATTTCATCTTGTCATTAACTTGGACTTATCTTTTACTGGCTTGACTAATTTCTGTTTTGTTCGAGTACTTTGTGATTGTTACATAAAACTTTGTAACTAAAAAAAGTTGAAAATTAATTTTTCTGCCTCAATATTCATCATGAGTGAAATGTGGAACTCTGATGATCTATGTAAAAGGGCAAAAAAAATTCCTTGACTTTGAAAAATTATGACTTAAGGGCACTTATGATCCCAGGTATCTCCTTTCAAAACGGTTGTATATTATTGCAGCATGTGTTTGTAAGATGCTGTACTTTCCGTTGTGTCTGTGCAAATGTCTTATTTTTCCTTCCTCCTTTCAGTTTTTTCATCTTTCTTTTTCTTTATCAATTGTCTGGAATAACATTGCAGTATTTTGCAGCAACCTCTTCAATATTTTAAGAACACAAAACTAAATGTGGCATCTTTTCCATGTAGTGATGATGATCTTAATGAAGATGATGCTGATTACTATATTGTGGCTGCAGATGGTGACTAAATTTAAACTGATCAGTGTTTAATTGAAGGCTCTTTGTGGTTGTCTTGGGAGTTGTTTATTGTTTACGTATCCTTTGGATATTTTGTAAAATATTTCAAATGTGTTTTAACAGCATTCACTGTTATTTACTGTTGGAAGCGTTTGTTTCCTGATGATGAACTATTAAACTACCAACAATATGGAATTCAATTACTTTGTTTTGCTGCAACACTACAAATTATGTTAACATGTGAACTAACTGGTTGGGGCAGGGGTACCTCGGTGGTTAAGGTGTTGGACTGCTGACCAGGAGATCGTCTACATCTAGGCGTTTGGCAGACGCCCTTATCCAGAGCGACTTAAATTTTTATCTCATTATACATCTGAGCTAAGGTTAAGGGCCCAACAGTGGCAACTTGGTGGTTGTGGGGTTTGAACCTGGGATCTTTTGAACCATAGGCCAATGCGTTAACCACTGAGCTACCCCTGCGCTATTGTCTGGCTGCTATTGTCTGGCTGCTATTGTTGGACCCTTGAGCAAGGTCCTTCACCCCCAAGCGCTCAGATACAATCGGGCCTCAAGCTGGCAATCAAAAACCTGTAAGTAATTGTCACAAATATAATGGACGTACTGAACAGTATCTCCATGTGGGCCTGCTTGTAAACTAAACATTCTTACATTTGATCACACATCGGAAGAAATGGTGTCGTTCACATCAAGTCAGCTCTTTCAGATTGAGAGCTGATTCCTATACTGTGTATACATACACCATCCATCCATTAATCTAGGAGCCTCTGTAGTCCAATTAGGGATGATTATGGTATTGTATTTATTCTCATTTTCACAACCAGAGTAGGTGGCATTCACACACTACAGGCAATTTGTGAATACCAATAAACTCAATCCGCCTGTCTTTGAACTGTGGGAGGAAACTATAGGGACCATGCAGACACCATGCACATGCGGGAATCAAACTCAGGACCTGGGAGGTGCATGGCGATATTGCATATTGTAAATATCCTACTAATGAGGCACAGACATAAAAGACGTTAAAAAAAATAAAATAAAATAAAAATAAAAGTATTTTATGCTGCGCCTTCCTGATTGATAAAGTGGTAGGAAATACGCGTTAAAACAAATGTAATGTTATTTCTGTTCATTTGAAGGTAGATTAGGATTATTTATTTTTTTTTAAAAAACAGCCATTTCTTTCAACCAATGTTTGACAAAATATTGGCCGATTAAAAATTAAAAATTAAAAAATAAAAAACATTTTAAATGAATTGTTTGTAAACCGAAAGAGTCGACTCTTGCTAGTGAGTCAAACGTTCACTAGTACGAGCTGTTAACGCCTCTGATTTACCCATAATGCTACCGCACCGGAAACGGAAGTAAATATTCAAAACAAATCTGCTGGCTAGCAGTCCAAAGATTGTTGTATCATTCCTGTATTTTGTAAACCATGGTGTCGTAATAAAGGCTGAGGATTGTTTTTCTATCATGAATCTAAGAGGACTGTTCCAGGATTTTAATCCCAGGTGCGTAGAAATGTTGAGTTAGACACTGGAACAGCTGTGATGTAATAATTGACATCCAGAGATGTGTGATGTAACCGCGCTAGCTGTGCGCTTTAGTATCAAATTGTGTGTCTGGTCAGTTTGAATAAACCAATTTACGGTAAGCAGTTACGAACTCGTTTACGTAGTTCTAATTTTATATGTGGACAACTACGCTATAGATGTGTGTGTGCTGCTGAATAAGACTGTATAACATTATCGTTGTCAGCATACAGTATAAATAATGCAGTAACATACATGTTTGGCGTTTTACTGAATTATTTCCAGCCAGACATGTTTCACACTCTGTGTAATGCACTGTAGTTCCACTAGGGAGAAAGTAGAGATTAATTTGTCATTACAGTTGATTAATATTCGCAAATCAGTATCAGAAAGAGCTTTATTGCCAAGTACGTTTTGACATACAATGAATTTGTTTTGTTGACAGAAGAAAAAAAGAAGGGGGAAATTGTGGTATTATCAAATAAATATCAGTGGAATTGCAGAGTGTATATATATATATATATATATATATATATATTTTTTTTTTTTTTCTCTCTCTCTTTTTTTTGCACAGTGGGGATAAATTTGGGGGAGTTTATTTGTAATAATAGTGCACATTTTGTAATTTTTCTATCTATCCACCCACTCTCTATCTATCTATCTATCTATCTATCAATTATTGCTGCCTCTCTCTATTTTCCTCACAGCAAATTCCTTATATATGCCTCGCTTTTGCTGTTCTCCATCCTGCTGGCTCTGAGGCTGGATGGAGTGATCCAGTGGAGTTACTGGGCCGTGTTCACACCCATCTGGCTCTGGAAGCTAATGGTTGTCATCGGAGCCTCTGCTGGGACCACAGTGTGGGCTAGTCACCCGCGCTACAGGTGTGTTACAAACACAACAACAACTGCTTAAGGCTGCTGTAAGCGGTGTTGTCAGTTACAGCGAGTTGAAGCCCAATAGATTTTGACCTTTTCATTCAGTTCAGTTCCATTTACTCAAAGCTCCCACTGTAACCCTCTACACATGGACTACACATGCACGCACACATTGCAAAGAACAGACAAGATCTTTGACTCAATTCCTGATCGGAAAAACTAGCAATACACCATGCATCTGTAGAATTCTTTACATTGCAAGTGCAAAGGCTTTTTTGAGCTAAAAGGCTACACACACACACATGCTGCGATGGACTGGTGCCCCATCCAGAGTGTACCCCATCTGTAAACTGTGCCTGAACAAACTCACAGCCAGACAAATATTGTTTTTTTTAGTACAGTTAGACAGTTATGTATCTAGTACAGCTAGAAATAAATGGGCCTGACTATAGTACCTGCAGAGGTCATGGTATGACTGGACTGACTACATGATGTATATTACAATCTGATAATATAAGAGAAGTTTTTCAGAGAAGCGAAATAACTACAGAAATATGAGCTGAAGCAAAGTGACCATGGTTTATTTTTACATTTATTTATTTATTTATTGTAAATATAGTCAAGTTTCTGGTAATTCTGAAATTATGTAATAAAATGAGCTCTTCAGTTCTGCGTTACACAATTAACAAAAGAGCATCTTTTTAAATTGGAGAGGTAAGGATGTAAACCTTAAAAACCATACATTTAAAAAAAAAAAAAAGATTTTTAAAGAAATTAATGACAGGTGTACTCATTTAAGTTGTTTGTTTTTAGCTGCTGAAAATTATTATTGTTTTCTTTGTGTCCAGAGCGGAGGGTGAGACGCATGTGGAATTCAAAGCCATGCTGATAGCAGTGACCATTCACATCCTGCTGCTGATGTTTGAAGTCCTGGTGTGTGACAGAATCGAGAGGGGTTCCTACTTCTGGCTTTTCGTCTTCATGCCCCTTTTCTTTGCTTCGCCTCTCTCAGTGGCCGCATGTGTGTGGGGGTTCCGCCATGACCGTTCACTGGAGGTGTGAAATTATCACGCATATTCACAGTCACAAATATTGAGGAAATTATTCCTCTTATTACCACAGCAATTTTCAAAATGTATTTAATCAGTTCAAGAATGCCATGTTGTAAATATTGTGGACTGTGTGTACGGAAAATTACAGTTAAATTGCAGCAGCTACAAACAAAAACTCAACGACTTTGACATGTCAGAAAAGCTTGAGTTAGGACTTTATCATTTACGGTTACAAAGCACTGACAAGAGACTCCTTCTAACAAATATACTAATATAATTTTTATTTAGATTAAGGTTTCCTACTATGTAAGTGGTTATACTTGATATAAAGCATCTGCTATACAAGTCGCTGTGAATTAGCATTTACTGTCTAAAGAATAAAACATAGTTACAGTGACCAAGTTGATATAAACCTGTGATTTGTCTTGTACCTGGCACTACTGTCAGAACTATCTATTTGTCTCCTGCTCTCTGTATAATATTACGTATTTGTATACACACACGCGCATTTGAGATTAAAACCTTTATTTCTCTATATAATCTCCTGCTACACTAAGGTAGATTCCACCAATTATCGAGGATAAGGCTCCAAACTCGCTGAATGATCAAGGGAACCACTGCAGTGTGCTTTGAGCCACCTCGGCCGGCACGAAGCGTTCAGTTGTGACTTGAATGCCCGTTAACCCATATACTGAAAAAAAGAAAAATTCCTCAAACAATCAGAATTAATAATTTAACAGCATTAATATATTCGTATACTGTACTTGCTACCTTCCCCCATTGCACTATTTATTTGCTTAATGTTTTTTCAAATAAAAGTGACCCATGTCTCTTCTGTCCTTCTTATTTCTTCTCTCTCAGTTGGAGATAATGTGCTCGGTCAACATTCTGCAGTTTATTTTCATTGCCTTGCGACTGGATAGAATCATCAACTGGGACTGGCTGGTAAGGTGTACTCATTGAATGATATTAAATCCTTAGGAGATTTTTTTGACAATTATGTAAACAAATAATGACCCCAGTAAGAGGTGCCATTAAAGAAGGAGATGGTTACTAGGGCCCCTGGGTGACCCTTAAAATTGCTTTAACAGTGGAATAATATGGAAGGATTGGTGTTAGGTTTTTGGGGGGGCCAGAATCTCTAGCAGCGATCCTGATTATAAAATTATTGATTATATGGCAACATTTCTAGACCTTTATTCTCAGTCTATTACTTTTGGAGCCTTCCAGTCCAAATCCAATTTTAGCATATCTGATTGGAATCACTTTGGAATCGGATGGTTTTCATATAGTCTAAACAGTAAAAAAAAAAAAACTGCACCAAATCAGATTTTTGCAAATCGGATTGAACTTAGTTTACCTGGGTAAATACAAAATGCAGATTTTAAATTATTTCATTTATTAAGGGAAAAAGCTGTCCAAACCTGCATTGCCCTATGTGAAAAAAATAATTAACCCCCCCCCCCCCCCTACCTCATTCAGCGATCTAAAGAATTTCAAGAACAGATGAGAAACAAAATAATTGACAGGTGTCAGTGTGAAAAGGGTTAGCAAGCCATTTCTAAGGCTTTGAAACCACGGTGAGAGCCATTATCCTCAAAAAGTAAATTTGGAACAGTAGTGAACCTCCCCAGGAGTAGTCTGAACAAGGCATATGTGTATGCCGTCAAAGATCTGTGCAGCAGTCAAACCTAACAATGTATACCACGCCAACTATGACATTGTTAAAACAAATGTTAGCTGTTAGTTAACTGGCTTGCTAAGAAAGCAAATTTCATTTGATTGTAAGTGGTTAAACTAATTCAGCCAGAAAAGACATAACCGTTAGTTCAGGAACACTTGAAGCACCCCGCAGGAGCAGAGAGTGCTATTTTAAGAGATTCACTTTATTACAAAAAGTTTGACATTCATGAAAATCTGCAATTAGGAATTTGTAAAAAGCATTATTCTTGTTATTTGTCTGATAATATAAAATTGTTAAAATCATCGGTCAAAGAATATTATTTCTGTTGTGTACTATGTAGGTGGTGTGTGTGCCACTGTGGATCCTCATGTCATTCCTGTGTCTGGTTGTGCTTTACTATATAATTTGGTCCATGCTCTTCCTGCGCTCTGTGGACATCATTGCCGAGCAGCGCCGCACCTACGTCACCATGGCTGTCAGCTGGATAACCATTGTGGTGCCACTCCTAATCTTTGAGGTGTCTTAACTTCTGCTGACTCTCACCTAAGAAAAATACCAGTGTTGTCAGCGCTGAAAATCAAGCTAACATGATTGTCTATCTTGGCTGTCTTTGTGAGACTAATCTGCGTCTGTTTTCTCCTTCAGATCTTGCTGGTTCATAAACTGGATGGACATAACAAATTGAGTTATGTGTCTCTCTTTGTACCTTTATGGGTTTCATTGGTCACTCTCATGGCCAGCACTTTTGGGCAGAAAGGCGGGAATCACTGTGAGTAATTATATATTCTAATTTTTACCCCAAACAATAAGTATACAGTGGAACCTTGGATTACGAGCATAATTCGTTCCGGAAGTGGGCTCGTATTCCAAAAACACTCGTAAACCAAATATAATTTTCCCATAAGAAATAATGGAAACTCAAATTATTCGTTCTACAGCCCAAAAAAATAAATACATAAAAATAATTAACACAAAATATTAAATAAAAATAAAACAAAGTAACCTGCATTTACCTTTAAAAAATTTTTTTTTTTAAATAAATCCAGACAGATAAGTGTTTCCGTTTGTCCCCTCAGGCGCCCCCTTCTCGTCTTACAGTTACCCTTCCTCCACTCTTTTCACACACACGCACGCACACAATGGAAACACTGTTTAATCCGAAAAATTTATAAGAAATCTCTCTCATGATACTCGATTGAGCGACACACTAACAGAATCACTGCTGTAAAGAAAAAATAAAACAAATTAATCTGCACTTTACCTTTGAAAAGAATCACGACAGAGCAGTGTTTCTGTGTAGAGGAGAGTGAAAGTGTGTATGTGTGTGTCTGTGAAGGCGAAAGTAGGAGGTGTCTGTGTGTGTATGTGTGTGTGGCATGGTGTCCATTGATGCGCACACACAGACACAAAGAGGAGGCTGAGCCTTGAGCAGAGAGAGAAATGGATTTTTAACCTCTCAAATGAGTCTTGCTTTTGCTTTATTCATCACACACGCTGTACACACACGCATACAGACACAAAATAAAATATGTTTTAAACGCACACACATGGTCACAGTATTATAGTAAACAGTACATGCATGCACAGATAGTGAGAGACTGAGACAATATACCACTAAGACCCAGCAGGGGAGACGATTACCCACAATTCCACAGCACAAGAGAGAGAACAACCGTTGGCTCGACGTCAAAACAAGAAGCGCATGTGTGCTACATGATACTCGGTACTCATTTTCAACAAGTCAAAATTGCCAAAATATTTTCTGTGGCTGAATCTCTGAAGACAGTGTGCTGTGCATGAACGATACAAACTCCACTACAACAAGGTTTCAATCTATGATTCAGTTTAATTTCAAGATGGCAGATTTAAAATGAAGCTAAACAGGAAAAAGAAAAATGTATGTAGTTAGATCCTATAATGTATGTAGGATTATGTGGATTCTGGAATCAAGCAGTTTTTTATAAACACTATGCTAATCCTAGGTAGGGTCTCTGTTTGCTTGTAAAACTTGGGTTCTTACTGGCATGGATTCCTCAAGATGTTGGAAACATTACTTTGAGATTCTTTGACATGATCACTTCCCACAATTCCATGAGGGATGCAATGAGGATTTTAGGTGCGCTCCCGTTGTACCACATCATGTACCAAAGATGTTCTACTGAATCCAGTGTTGGTGAATCGGAAGACCACTGAAGAACATTGAAATTTGGGTTTAACTGGTTTGTGAAACCAGTTAAAAACAAATACCGGTTAAAAGATGGATAAATTGTGCCCATGAAGTGATGCACATGGTCAGCAACAATTCTCAAGTAGGCTGTAGCATTCAAGCAATGATTGACTGATAATAATTGGTCCAATGTGTTGATAAGGAAACATTTCGCTCACCATTACACTACCTCCCCGAACATAGACTGTTCCATGAATTCATGGCATTTGTATAATACTGCTGTTGTAGTGCATTCTCCTTGAGATTCAACGTGTTATGCATTCTGCACTGCTTTTCTGATCACCACAGTTTCTGTCAGGTCAAACCAGTTTAGCCATTCTCCTGTTTTTGCTTTATTTTACCATTGTGTATAAACTCTAGCCATTGTTGTGTGTAAAAGAGAGGGGATATTATAGAAATACTCATACCAGCATGTCTGGCACCAACATGCATGCCTCAGTCAAAATCATTGAGATCATGGTTTTTCACCCTATGATATAAAGTTTTTCTGATGCTACTGGCTGTATCTGCATGGTTTTATGTGTTGCACTGCTACCACATTGGGCAGCTGATTAGATGAATAACTCATACAATAATAAGATCTGACAGAAAAAGTCCTTCAAGTTGTACTTGGGCTGATTAATGTTTTATTCATGCCCTTTTGGCTGCAATATCAATGCTTTTAATATGAGAACACTACACTGAATGTCACAGTTCTAACTTTAAATTGTATATCATTACACAGGGTGGTTCGGCATCCGCAAAGACTTCTGCCATTTCATTCTGGAGCTTTTCCCTCTCCTACGAGAGTATGGCAACATCTCCTATAACCTGCAGCACGATGACTCCGACACCTTAGAGGAGGCACGGGCTGTCCCTGAACCTTTGAAAGTCGCCCCCATGTTCTTCCACAAAGGAGTAGAGATAGTGCCATTCCCTGGGAAGTACTTTGACCCTCCCCCAAAACTCTCTATAGACATACCTGACTGAAGGTAGCTGCAGGCTTTACATGAACTGTACAGACGTTCCAGGAGGAGCCTGGGAACCAATACTTGCTTTTTTTTTTTTTTACTGTTATAATTCAGGTATATTTGATGATGTATATGTCGAGGACGAAGTAGGAAGTGATAAAGAGCTGGTATCAATATCAAACTCATCAATCTGCCTGAAGATGGAAATTTAGCTGCATAGTATGGAACTGTAGAATAGCTTATAGTGAATAATATCTCCATAAAGCACTTTCATTTCATTTTTGAAAATAAATTTCTCAGGCAATTTTAAAATGTAAAAGTGCTCAATCCAGCTCCCCGGTCTACATTCAGCACAGGCCTGCTGATTGAGATCCTAAGGCTTGGGTTGTTTTAATTGTATCTGCTTTTTTCAGTGGCATTTCTGTATTCAGCTTGTTATTTTGTAAAGAGAAGTTTGATGAGATTTTAGACACTGAATAACATTTCTTTCAAAATGACAATAGAGTTATTGTGGGTTCTGGGATTTACACACATTCCCCAACCTGGTGAGAATGTGTTTATAAATGATCACATCTGGTAGGAAGTACACAAACTATTTTTCAACACTGTATCATGACTTAAAAATGGAAAGAAAAATCAAACCCTGTAACTGACCAGAAGTGCAAGATTGAGACTGTCCAAGCCTCATACTGACTATCCTGACTGCTGTCTTTTGACCGGACCATATCTGAGTCTAATCTTTCATGTTTCCTATGAGTTAAGGTTAATGTAAGAAGCTATGCATGTGTATTTTAACACTGTTGCATGTAACTGTACAGTACACTGTTCCTGTAATTCATATTCTTTTTGTTCAGAGTAAGAGATTATTTCTTTACAATGCCTGACTTGTCTGTTTTTGAAAATGATTGCGCCCTAACTTCACTAGTAGTTTTTAATATAAAAATGCATCTAAATTGCTAAACTACCTCAATTAACTAATAAATCACCAAAGTCCTCATCCTGTCCAAGGGAGATGAAAACACAACAGGCAACAAATTAAATAGGTTCAATGTCTTTATTTGATTAGTGACAGAATATTAAATATGTGAATATTTTTCATTGATATAGTATTTATAGAGTTATTGTGCTGAAAGGGTCTCATAAGCTTGTTCAATTCACTTTTATTTATACAGTATAGTGCTTTTAACAATGGCTATTTTTACAATGCAGCTTTACACAATCAAAAGAAAATTAGGGGTGTTAAGATGAAATGTGTAAGAAAATATATGAAATCAAAACCATCAGATTGTCCCTGATGAGCAAACCAAGGCTGACGGTGGGAAGGAAAAACCTCCCTGAGATGACCATATGAAATAAACCTTAAGAGAAACCAGACTCAACAAGGAACCATCCTCATTTGGGTTATGTTTAATAGCAATTTATGTTAAATTGTGTGTTAGGAGGCTGGAAGTTCAGTGTAACTTTAAAAGTGTTATATGGTTACATGGACTACTGAATGAAATGTGTCAATATTAGTGATGGCGAGATGAAGCTCTGAAGCCTTCCAGCCAATTGGTTCACAAAACGATTAATTTCTCAAAGCTTCATTTGCACACAAACCCCCCTTCTGGTCAAAGAATGTAAGACGAGCAGATGTGTTCGTAATCATTTTACCAGTACTGTGTGTGATCCTCTCAAAGCTATCTTGCCCTAGTTCGGCATGGGAAGAATACACAATTTTCATTAACCTATGCATTTTCTATTGTGAGCACAAGATAATAGCCCATTTAAACCATCTGTTATTGTCTCCTCTTATTAACGTGCTTGTGTTTCTTTGTAAATAGTGTTATTGTAGAATACAGTATAATGTATTTTCGTGCCTGTTACATTTTGATCAGTGTTCCATGGCAGTAGCACACATACCAGCGTGATCCTCCTCCATTACATTAATATTTATAATAACAATACTACCCACGAATTGTGTAGAGATTCCTTGGGCTTTATATCGTTGTGTGTGTGTGTGTGTATATACAGTTGTGTTCAAAATAATAGCAGTGTGTTGAAAAAAGTGAGTAAAGCTCCATGTCCATATAATAACTTTTAATTTAAATCA
>JAQMYL010000001.1:15381446-15394855 GCA_030014365.1 Clarias pachynema
AAAGCAGCTTTACACAATCAAAAGAATTATTTAAGTTTGTATGGAATGTGAATGTGTATGAATCAAATTGGTCAGATTGTCCCTGGTGAATGCATGGACTAACTTTTCTGCATCAGCAAACGTGAGTGCTGGACGCAGTTTTGCTATATTCCTGAGGTGGAAATAAGACGTTTATAGATTAAATATGAATATTTATTGAGTAAACTTTATATATAATCTGTGCAATACATAAATCATCTACAATAATAAAAGACTTTCAGCGATTTGGGCAAAATGGGTTTACATTCATCACATGTGGCTGGAAGAATTTGTGGTATTCACTGAGACACAGGTGCAACAACATGGAGCTTTCTGTTTTGTAGTTGCAGGACTACTCTCAAATATTTCCACTAAAAAATATGAACACACTACCAGGCTACAAACCAAACAATAATACCAATGTTGTTTCACCTGTGCTATGTTTCAGCAGTTGGACATGAATCACACTGCTGTGTTATATAGCTTCCCTTGCTCTGCACCCTAAACACAAGCTAATTTCCAGGTAATGATTAATGATGGATAACTTAATGATGTAGAACACAACATTTCTATAAAACTCTACTCCAAATGCTAATATTTTACTCCAAATACCTAGCACGTAGCCAGTTAGACCAAACCTCCAATGCTGCTTCTAAGAGGTCAAGAGTCAGCAACAGGAAAATTGCTAAAATCATATGATTTTGACTTATAATTTTGATGTTTCTTTCTCTGTACCGGTCGATATGTCCAAACTAAAAAATATATATATTATTAGTATAATAATAAATTCATTATCATGTATATTGTTTAATGGTTTAATAAAGTGACATCAGATTCCATCAGGGTTATTTTATTAAAAAAAAAAAAAATCAAAGCACAATTCTTTCATACAATCATGCTCACACAAACATCTTTGTTGAAAACAAATTTACATTTATATTTATTATATAAATTATAAAAATAAAACCTCATAATATAACATCTGTACATTAATTGACATGGTTTTTATTCAGAAGCAAAAACAGGAAACGTAACACTCAGGAATATTAGTTCACTCTTTAATATTGATTTTAAGAGATCAGTAAAGTGTGGAATGGAAATAGTACTTCATTTTTTAATAATATCTTAAATATGTACCTGTGATTATCATGCTACGAAGTGCTGATGGTAGACCACATTTTTAAAATGAAACACATACAGAGACCCCTGCTGTACACAGCTGCACACTTTGTCTCCTGAGTGTTACATTTCCATTACATAAAACTGTCACGCTAACCACAACAAAAACAACACTAAACTTAAGGGGGAGGTCACAGGAAGTCAAATGGCAGTGACAAACCTAAAAAAAAAATCCAGACAACAATTCAGACTGTTACAATGGTAAGGATTAAATGCCACTACAAAATAAACAGCAAAATCTTTACATATGCACAAACATGTACAATATTTGTTATAGACATCATTATGAATACCAAACCAGTTAAGTTAGGAGTTATCTCCACTTTCTTGGTACAAACACAACCTCTATCCTCACTGAGTTTGGACAAAAACTTTTCTCCTGGATTTTTTTTCCCTGCTTTACTTTGGTGATTATTACGTTTCATCCCAGAAGACGACTTCTATAAGGAAACTGAAACATTCGGCAGTAAGGTAATTTTCCTCTGAATGTCATCAGTACTCAGGTAAGAGTAGAGTTTATTTTAGGTATAAATTAATATATATATATATTAAATTTTATTTATAGGCTGTTATATTTCACCTGTCACTCTTATATGATCATATTCATGATACCCCTGCATTCAGCACAGTGGTTTTGCTGCACGTCTTGAGATCTCATGTGGGCAGGTGGCAGATGTGCAGACGTGGTTGTGTTCTCCATCCCACCCCTGAAAACTGGACTTCCTACTGAACAATAAGAGTGTGTGATCTTGAAGGTGTGTCAAACTTTCCTTAAAGCTGATGGATCTTTTGGTGTTTAGTAGTCAAATATAGTTTGGTTTGACTTCTCACCTCGTGAGAGTCCAAGACGGATTTGGATTGTTCAGTCCTGGGCTAAAATAGCTCAGCAAGAGGTTAAGCATGCACACATGCCACATTCAGTACAGGGAGTGTGTGATTGTGTTGAAGGAGGCGAAACACAGTGGTGAGAGCAGTTAACCAAAGCTTGCTTCTAACACTCTGGTCAATAAAACATCCATACACTTATGAACACCCTATGCTCCATACAAGCATAAGAATAGCTCCCGAAAATTCTTATTGGGTGTGTGTATGTGTGTTTGTCTTTGAAGGCCTGCCCATTTGCCTTCACACACCTCCTTAAATGTTTGCTCTTCCAGATTTGCTACAACCTACCACATGAATGTATAGGTAGTGAGAAGGACGTACATGTGTTTTTGCGTACAGTTCTGTGCAAGTGTCCTCAGATGGAGCTTTCTTCACACTGCGCTAAAGGCGCTCCTCTTAGCACATGCAACTTAGCAAGTTCCTCCTCCAGTCCTCCTAGTCCGTCCCCTAGTTCACTGAGTCCGTCCCCTAGTCCCTCCTCTTCTCCTTCTGGCCCCGCCCTCTCCCGGCCAGGAAATTCTTCCCCAAGGACTGATGTATCGTGCAGCTTGTGTCCACTTGAATTGGCAAAAATATATCCACACTTCCGCTCAGGAATGTGTCCTCCGTGTCCATTCAGTGTCCCGTTCCTTTTCTCTGTAAAAGGAGGCGCATCAGAGAACATACTGGCGCTGCTGGGTGACTGGGGTGTGTCCGAAGAGGGCAACAGGTCCCGCCCTTTTTCTGAGGTCGATGAAGAATGACCGCTTCCTCCTCTCTTGAAACGCCGGTGAAGTAAACACACAAGCAAGCCGCCAATTACAGCGCCAATAAACAAGAACATTATGTACCCGACCATAAATTGACGGCTGGATGCTTGCTTGATGCTCAAAGTGGCACTCGACTCCTGGAGGAGGATTCTGTATGCAGCCCTGGGACAGTGTGGCTCTCGCCCGGCTTCCTCGCAGAAACACACATAGGTGCCGTTGCTTTCCGAAGTGACCCGTACCTCCAGGTCAGAGAGGTGCCGTCGCGTGTGTCTTTGGGGTGGGTGCTGCCAGTGACAGGGACGAGGCGAGACCTGAACACAGGGCAGCATCACATGCAGCCCCTCTGTCACATGCAGTTCTTTCATCTCAGGAGAGCAACGATCTGCAAAGAGGGGGTAGGGGTAGGCGCAAAGGCAAAAAAAAAATATATATATATATATATTACTTTAATGTGGCTGTAAAAATGGTCATATTAAATATAGTATTTGACAGCTGGAATAAAATAGTTCAGCAGTTAATTATATTTCTAAATAACAAGTAAAAAAAAAAGCTGAGGATAAAGTCCAAAACATATCAAATATCAAATCATTTTTAAAAAAAACAGCATCGAATCGGGGCGGCATCATTTCATCTCTATTATATAGAGAAAAATAAACAGAGGTTTAAAAATGAAACCAACAAATCAGGTGTTTTGATTAACAAGAAAAACAGATTCTTACCTTCACTTCTTCCACACCGACTGATTGAATCTTCACCAAGTCTGGAAGAGCAATTATAAAGACATTAAGTGATGAAGAAAGGGCATGTAATACAACTGTGTATTGCTCATGAGTGTGTTTGTGACTCACTCTTTGATGGCCAGGCCGCAGGCAGCCTCTTTCTGTCTCCACACACAGCCGAGTGGCTGTGCACGCGCGCACACTTCACAGGTAGTGTAGAGAGAGCAGCCTTCTGTACGCAACTTCACCAGAGAGTAAGGAGAACCGACCAAAGCCTCGTCCTGAGGAAAAGGTAATGGGTTCAGGTACTAATCAAATAACTAATCTAACTTGGACAGTATTGAATAGTTTTCTCAAATGTTTTCTAACTCTGTAGAAACAGCAACATGATCAGTCACTCTCTTTCTATCCAGGTGTATCCGTGTGTGTGTACCTTGTATAGAAGGATCTTGTTGATGGGCTCTGAGGCTGGAAAAAGAGGGAGTTCTTGCAGAAGTGTTGCATTCGGGCCCACTACTGCAATTCTGTGAAGCTCTCCATGATCTATACCAGAACAAAGTGTGATATATAAAATCCATTTCATGGTGTCATGCACACACAATCATATACTTTTTTTTGTTTTGTTTTTTGTTACCTGTCCCAAGATGCAGAACAGTAGCATTAAGCTTGCTGTTGCCGTTGGAGACGGGGGTCAGAGTTACAGCCAGTTTGGTGTATATAACTCCACTCCTGACCAGTAGGGGTGCTGACACTACACTGTTCTCCATGAGAGGGTGGTCCCGCATGAACGTCAGCACTTTATCAGGCAGCTTCAGGGACGAGTCGTAGCCCTCTGCTTTAAGAGCGCTGTTTAGACACTGTGGCCGGAAAGAGCGAGGGAATGAAAACGTTAAGTTGTCTTAAAAATATATATATACACAAAGTAGTAGAGGAGGTGATGTTGCACACCCTGGGTATCAGGATAATGTAAAGTGCCCAGTAATTAGACACACATAATTATATAGGATAAGTATTATAGGATTACACAGATTATGTATCTAGATTAAGCAAACATTAAATATAGATTAGCGTGACTGTTGTTATGTACCTGGCCTGGTCTGGGTGTAGGCACTGGCTCTGGGTTCATCCAGTTCTCACAAGTCTTTTTCAGCTCTTTAAAGGGGCCATCCATCACCTTAGTGATGTCCTCCAGACTGTACATACACACTGCAGACATTTCCTCCCTCTCCCTACACACACACACACACACACACACACACACACACACACACAGTTATATCTCATCAGATTGATAATAAGTGCAGTTAGATGTAGATTTGATAGACTGACACAGACTTTACTGATACTGCAGCATTACAGTGGTGGTCAAGACACAAAACATTCACACATAACCATAAATAAAATAAGACAGCATAGTGTGAAGTGCAAAAATATCTCTCGGGATGGGATGATTATTTAAAAAAAAAAAAAGTTGTAAACAAGGCACCTAGCTATTTTGAAAGAAAGTGCAGGGGTGCTAATTAAAGTGTGCCATGAGGTAGTTACTATTTCTAATAGTAATAATACAGAGCTCTAGCCACAATTCATCAATTACTAAAAATAAGACAGAGTTATGCTAAGTGAAATAATATAAAATATATATACTGTATACATTAGAATGTATAATAATGTATACACAGTGTAGATGTAAAAACTGTGATACAGATACAGAAAAATTTGTTGTCGTATGTAATTCTAGTAGTACTCAGTATCCAGAATATCAAAATATGGTTCAGATTTAACTTAATGTGATTTGACTTGATCCGCACTTACCATTGCGAGGTGAAGATACCGTAGAAGTGTGTGCTGCTGGGGTCTCCTGGCGTATGCTGTTTGGTAAAGACATCAGTCAGAATGTTAAAGCGCTGGCCACTCCCTCGATCCTCACACACCAACTGAGCCTTAAGGAATGTTGTCCAGCGTCTCTGTAAGGTCTTCATGCCTCCGACATCAGACTGAGAAAAAGCATGACGTTAGTATGTAGACACGACTAACTGAAAAGTAAGGAGAACTTGAGTCTGTGCGCAAGAGAAATCTTTACTATTTCTCTCTCTTACCTTGCACACTCGAGCCACCCTGGGCACTTTGACCTTGGTGTAGAGGTCATATTCTTTGGCAACCTCAGTAAAGAAGAAATAGATCTTGTCATCTTCTCCTGTCGGGTTGTTCTTTTGATCCTCTTGGATGAAGGCTGAGCTGACGAACTCTGGATCTGCACCAGATTAAACAAGTAAAGTTCATTCATCTTCAGCAACAACTTTATTCTGGTCAGATACACCAGAGCTGCTAACACTGGGTCCGATACAGGGGACACCAGGCACAAAAATCAATTATTATAAACCTGTGGAAAAAGTTAGGTGCTAAACTTTTAAATGTGCCTTGGTTTTCAATTAACTCAAAGAAAG
This sequence comes from Clarias pachynema, assembly GCA_030014365.1. Classification (NCBI taxonomy): domain Eukaryota; kingdom Metazoa; phylum Chordata; class Actinopteri; order Siluriformes; family Clariidae; genus Clarias; species Clarias pachynema. The sequence goes on from JAQMYL010000001.1 coordinate 15,387,441, forward strand.
GCTGGATTTGGAACAGGTACAGGAACTACTATACATCAATTTCCACCTGTGCTACCCTTTCATTCTGAATGCACCCAAAGTATTATGCAGAATTCACAAGCCAATACGATTTTCCCCAATTGTGATCTTATATAAAAAGATCCCTCCCCTCCCCTAGCTTGTTGTTCAGCCGTGCATTGCCTCATTTACATAGAGGCAAAAATTGGTAGCTCAGTGGTAGGTGTTTCGCCTGCCATGCGGAAGGCCCGGGTTCAATTCCCAGCCAGTGCTCAAACCCCCAACCACTGGATGCAGTGCCGGTCCCAAGCCTGGATAAAATTGGAGGGTTGTGTCAGGAATGGCATCCGGTGTAAAACCTGTGCCAAGTTGTTGAGAGGACCGGATAGTCCGCTGTGGCGACCCCTTGCCGGGAGCAGCCAAAAGACCAACAACAAAAATGATACATTTGGAGAGGAGTGAAATAAAAGAATTTAGAGGTAAAATTAATAAATTTCTGAGGGGTACCCACTTTGAGAAAGCTCTGAGACCTGTCCTAATTTTTTAAAGAAATAGTAATATATGGAATCTTTAAATGAAAAGAAAAAATAAAATCCAGACAAACAACAACCCTTGCTCACAGCAGCATCGTTCTGTTCTGGTACTAATGTAAGAAGCATCCTGCTGTGTTCAAATGTCATTTTAATACTACAACTAAGCTCTCATATTTTTCATGACTGCATCATCAGTTCATTATGCATGTAAAATTGATAGAAAAAGTGATGCATTTTAGCTTATGGATTTAATCATTACTTATCATAATGTAAAAAAAAATTAGGGTGGTAGAACTGCTGACCATAAGTTTTTTTTTTTTTTTTTCATATGCTGAATAAACATAAGCAGCAAACAACATTCAGCCTATATTATCAATAATGCAGAAGGTTTTTCTGAGTTTATTTATCCATAGGGATGGTTCAGCAATTTTGCACTTTTCCTGCTTTCCCCCCCCACCATGCTGGAGGCAACAGTTGCAGCTGACAGGGTGCTTGAGGCCATAATGGCCGAAGGTCTCTTTAGCTACAAGATGCTCATCGTTAAACCCCTAGATTACTATTAGGTTTCCAAATGTCAAGCTTGAACACAAGTATGTATACAGTATATGCATGATGTGCGTGTGCGAGTCTCACCGCTAAGCCAGTTGATGGATCGTTCAGTCCGGATGCGCTCTTGCTCAATGCCTGTTACTCTGGAGATATCAAAGAGAGTTCCTAGGAAGTTACTTGTAGTAGCAGTGTACAGGATTCCCCCTGAGAGAGAGAGAGAAAACAACAAAAGGGAACTAAAGGGATGCAAAAATAACAGGGAACAAAACTGCCATTTTGGGGTGCTGAAAAGAACATGATTTTCAATTATTCAAATACTAAGGTATTACAAAATACAAAAAGGCAATAAATTGTCTTATTCGTTTTTATACTGGTATAGAGTACTGTGGAAAGGTTTTGAGCCATCCCTCATTTCTTCATATGAGCCAGAATGTCTTGTATTTTAATGCAGTCTTTATGAATAGTTCTCAAGCTTTCCTGAAGTACTTTATTTGGCTCTCATTTTCCGTCCAGTCCTTGTACCTGTGTGAGAGGAATGCATTTGTTTTTTAAGCCCCACAGTGACCTATGAATCATTCAAACATGAAAAAAACCTGCCTAACTTAAGGCATAAACCAGTGAGAAACAGATGAAGGTAATGACAGATGATGAGGCCGGTTCTTAGTATACTGATGTTGATGAAGCTTGAGTGGTTGGAACAGACGAGAGGGAAAATGAGGTTGCTGCTGAGGTTGATGCATAAACTAAAACTAATTGTTTTAAACTATATCTTTAGCCTATATATCTAGGCTATATATTTATCTTTAATTTAATCTATATAATTTTATTTTATTTTATATGAAGAAATGAGGGGTTGATTCAAGATTTTTGCACAGTACTGTAGCTCTCACCTCATCATCTAATGTGTGTTTTTCATACCTGCCATTACTGCAGTGTAGTGTTGACTGGGCTCAAAGGGGCATTTCCCTTTTCCAGTCTCCATCTTCTGCTTGCCATCCTCTAATTTTTCCAGTGAAAAGGTTGAGATATTCTGAATGAGACATAAAAATAAATTGTATAGAGGAGACCACATCTGAGCACTGAAGTGTGTGAAATGGTGATCAGGTTGGAAAAAACTCATCAGTCCTTCTGCCACCACACTTTCTTATTCTTTCATCATGAACAAGCCTGTTAATATATCTGTATGACTGTCATACTGTATCAGTGTGTCGTTGCCGATGTGCATCTTTTGTGTTTGTCATACACGGTGATGTCTGTCATCTAATGTTTGAATAGCCGTGGGAGCATGCCAGTAAATTTATTTGTGGACAGATGAATATGCACACAAACACAATAGCATGCAAACACACTAGCACGCAAACACACACTTACCACAAAGGCACACTGGGGGTCGAAGGCGTATGTGCCACAAGCATAAATGCGTCCATCTCCCAGGAACTCCAGGAGGCGGATGTAATTATTGCAGTCGGCCTGATGGGGACAGCAGAGCACAGACTGAGCAACAGACTACCATGCCGAGGAGTAAAATGGATTACAGTTTATAAAGACTTTATATTTATACAGGAACAAAACATAATTGCATCAGATGCATTACATGTAATAAATGAAAGAACAAGAAATAGAATTAACACCAAGCACATACACTCACCAGTCACTTTAACAAGAACACCTGCACACAGCCTCATTTATGCAGTTATCAAATCAGCCACTCATGTGGCAGCAGCACAATGCATTTAATCGTGCAGAAACAGGAGATACAATTGTACACAGAATGTGTTTTAACTATGGCATGCTTGCTGGTACCAGAAGATGCGACCAAGCGTGAGTATTGAGTTTTTGTGAAACTACTGATCTACAAGCATCAACCAAATTGTCTTTAGAGTTTACAAAAAAAAAAAACATCCTGTGAGTAGAGGGACTGCAGGCTAGAACACCAGAGGACAATGAGCAGACTAGCTTAAGCTGACAGAAATCCTACAGTCAAAGCGTATAAAAAAAAAGGTCATTTGCTTTATGATCTTAAACTGTGCAGTTTCGATAAGTCTGGCCCATTATAGCCTCAGATTCTTGTTCTTGGCTGTGTGCTGAAGCCCTTCCACTGCAAGCTTTGAGGTTTTGTTTCTCTTCTAACCACAATTGTAAAATGCGATTACATGAATTACTGTATCTTTCATGGCAGCTTGAATCGTTTTCTTCTGAATCATTTTTCTCATGGCAGCTTGTCATTTTCCTCTGATGGCTCTGAAACACTCAAACCAGCCCATCTGGTCCAATATCCATGCTACGGTTAGTGTCGTACAGATCGTGCTTTTTCTTCATTATATTTTTCACCTGAACATTAACTGAAGCTTTTGACCTGCATCTGCCTGATGTTTTGCCTTGCGCTGCTGGCGCAACATAAATGCCTGATTAGATACCTGCATAAAAGTGTGTTCCTAGTAACGTGGACGGTGAGTGTACACAGCATAATAACATCGACATGCATAGCATTACATGACAAGATCATTTTATTCCCAAAATTATTCTGCTTTATCAAGATAATGATTGGCTAAACATGCTTTTTCATCCAATGTGTATCCATTTCCAGCACAGTTCACCTCTACAACGTGTTTGAACTCTTAAAACCAAAGAAAAACGTCACCATCACTGGAACGGCGCAGTGTTTACTCACCATTCCTAAACTCAGTTCCCCTGAGGGTGGTGGCCCTGGCAGGGGCTGTTTGTAATCACTAACCTGAGACAGTTTTTCATTTATTTTTAAGCGCAGAGGATCAGATGTGAGTAGCAAAGAGAACAAACCAAACGTTGAGACGATGGTAGTAGCGCTAAACTACTGTGAATGTTTTAAATGAGAAACCAATCAGGGTAGAGCAGTTCCTGATTTTAATGTGATTTGAATGAGGTGTGCGTGTGTAATTCAAATGAACAGCATGTCTCTCTCTCTGTCTCTCTCTCTGTCTCTCTCTTTCTGTGTCTCTCTCTGTCTCCTTTCTGTGCCTTATATGCCTTTTGTTTGCTTAATCAGACCCTTTGATCGCCACCCTCTGAGTCTCTTCCCAACTGTCAGTCATTTGCAGCCCCCCCAACATCACCCTGGAACAGCATGGTGGGTAAGACATGGAGCCACTAAGCGGCCTAATTAACTCCCTCACACACATGCTGGCCCCATGTGAAACTTCCCCAAATGTGTGTGTGTGTGAGAGAGGGAGGGTAGTTTCAAGCCTTCTAATTATCCTTTCTTAATAACAGCAGGTAAATGATCTATTTTAATATAGCCGGGATACATTTATTTATTTATTTACAGTGGAATTACATTTTGGATGAAAAATGATATGGTGGATACACACTTAAGCACACACACATAAGTAAGTACACATCAACTTATATGCTAGTGAGTGTCCTTAAGGATTACAAAGAGTACTGACACACACATACACACACACATAATATATATATACTCACCTCAGTCTTTCCTTTCGTCACACAGGATTTGCTTTTCTCTTCTGGAACATTCCATACAATCTGTTGATTGAGAGAGAGAGACGTGGAATTTATTGCTTTCGACCTAGGCTTGTTGTCTAGTACATGATAATTGTCCTATTTTGCAGCAAAAAGAGACACTGCCGGCCATGAATATGCAAATGCTTATTTGGGCTTATGAATGCATTAATATAATTAAACAGGAGTAGGCTGAGCGCATCACATTATTCATTTATCCATCACATACATAAAATCTCCTAAATGCAGAGATACAAATCTAAATTGCTCATACGTTTATCTGTACTCAATATCAGTCTGTGATTGTGTCCATCAATTACAACTTTAAAACCTTCTTGGATACTGTGAGAACACATAGCCGTCTGCAATATGTGTATCCACTTGAGAAGCAAATCATTTGGCCTTAAACTCCTTGGGATTTTAAAAATAAAAATAAATAAAAAAACAAACATTTACATTGCAAAGCAGCTCTGATACATTACATCATTTCTTAGACTCACCAGTCAAGCTGCTCTTCCTCTTGACTGTTTGTTTTTCTTTTCTTTTTTTCTGAAGGACAAACTCTAACTTACCGGCTTATGTGCAAGACATAAAACAGTAAAGAAGCCTTTGTGGTGACTTGCCTATAATGGCACTGTTAAATCTGCCATATGATACTTAATGGAACATGATATCTGAGCGAGTCATGCTGCCACGAGGCAACAAGCTCATCCTGAGCTGAGCCATAGAGATACCAGACTTTAATAAAACAAGAGCTGTGGTTATGCTTGCATGTGTGCACACATACACATACGCATACACACACACACACCATAATGGGGGAAATCAGGGGTGGTTGATGGAGGTAGGGGTGTAATTTGGTTAGTGAAATGGACCAGAAAGAAGAGATGAGGTCATTGGTAGGAACAAGCACGCACAGTTTTTTTTTTTTTTTTTTAATGAAAAACAATTTGCCTTCATCAGATTAGTAATCTCTTTTTCACAGTATTCTTGCCCTGATGACTATTTGGAAACACAACCATGTATAATGTTCTTTACTGAGAATCAAATCATGTTGCACCTGCATGTCAACACCTGGAATAAAAATAGACCGGTTCAATCCACTTCAAATAAAAAAAAAAATCTTACAATGTTATAAATGAATAAACGAACGAATGAATAAATAAATAAATAAATAAATAAATAAATAAGCACTCTGGAAATGATCTTTGCCTAATTTCCTGTGTTATTTGTGCAGCAGATTTCACAGTTGCTCTTTTAGCCACATCCCTAATGCTCATACAATCCAACAGGCAAAATGAAATTCACCTTAGGAGACTTTAATTTGTTGGTAGTATCCACGGCAACAATCATGTCTCGTGCCCCCAGGTAGAGTATCCCAGACTCCCGGTCCAATAGGAAAGTGCTGATGTTGGCCACGTCGTCCAATTCCCACTGGGTCACCATGGAGCTTGCCACTGAGACAGTGAAAGAGAGAGAGAGAGAGAGAGAGAGAGAGAGAGAGAACAAGAGATGGATAAATGGAATAATATTTCATGGCAACCCGTGACTGCTCCATACCTAACTTAAACAAACACACATTATTATATATGTTTGACTTCAACCATAAGGCCTAATCCCCTACCTACAACAATGACATACACACCTACTGACTACATATACAATGAGAACAATAGTTACACACTCATTTAGCCAGTGATGCGTAATTCTGTGGAGATGTACGGTATCAGCACAAGTGTTTATATTGTGAATACATTAGAGAAAGTGTTGATAGTGTGAATAATTAACAGTGTTTAATTTGGAGCTGCATTGTAGTGAGCCAGCCTAATGAAAGAACTCTGCTAATCTGTGCACTTCCATTAAAAACACATAACACTTCAATCAGTTTAGAAAGATACACAACAGTGACTCGATCGATACAGACAGTCCTTGTGAAGTAAACATTTCTCTGATCGCCAAAAATGTTTTAAATTCAAGAAAATAATGGTGCATTTAATTATTGGTGCAATTATGAATTCCATTTTGCCCAATATATACAGTATGTTAATAATTTCCATTATTGTATGTAGACGTTCTTAAAAATAAAAGTGAGATGGAGAGATTCCTAATCCTTTAGACTTTTGATGATATTTCCAGATTGAAGTGTGAGCTCAGCCTCTCAAAGCCTCTTAAAGTGGGGAGCTCTCAGGCCAGAGGATTTAGCAACATAACAGGTATCTGTATATATGATTAAATCATTAAAATTAATAATTGTGTTCAGAAATTGTGTGATGTTTTTGATTTGCAAGCTAGATTTCCTAATGTTCATGTAGAATTGTTTGTAAATGTCCTGTTTTTTTTTTGTTTTGTTTTTTTAAACATTATTGAGGTTGCGCCTTAAATTATGGTGGAGCTCCACAGAGGAATCTGTAGAAAGTACTGAAAGTCAACAGAGCAATTCACAGCCGGCAACTATCTTTAGACATCTGCAAACACACACTACTGTCTTAAGGGAAATTTCAAATGCTACACAAGGCTGAGCATTTTATTCCCATGGATGTTTTTTTAAAAGCAAACACAATGTTACAGTAAGTGTGAGAAAAAAAGAAAAGAAAAAAAAAATAGAGAGCACGAGGTGAGATCTTTTATTTATTGGTGGGGTGAGCATGACAAAAACAAGGAGAAAATAAATATGCACGTCATTTCGGTATAAAGCCGTGTTTTGTCTGTTTGTTTTCGCAGGACGGAAAGTCGATATCTTGCTTACAAAGTGTGGTCGGTATGATTAATGCAGAAACATAGTGCCAGATTAGTTATCGTTCTCGTGTTCTCACTGTCTAGGTCCGCTTGATCTCACGA
>JAQMYL010000001.1:15396306-15412888 GCA_030014365.1 Clarias pachynema
GAAAAAAAGAGGTTTTACTGTTGCTACCTGCCATGTTTAGTCTCTTTTTCTACATGATCAATGGGAAATCATATTCAGGAGGACAAAGAACATGGAGTCATTTAACAATAAGATACTGCAGGTTGATTAAAGGAGCTATTATAATGCCAAGTACAGATGCATAGTATTGCTTTATATTTACAAAAAGGCATAACATCATGACTTTCATTTTCAGATAAATGATTACTAATTGCACTGCTATTGGTTCTTATATACATATAAATGTAATGCAAACTACTAGGGTTGTAAACAAATAGCTTTATATAATTGTAATAATTTGCTAGAAACATGTTTCTCCTGTGGTGATTGTGTGACAATGAGTCAGCTATCCCTCTAATTAACTAATCCAATGCTAATACCAGGTCATTTTTCACGTACCTGTCTCAAAACTATTAAGTTATGTAAAAGAGTCATAGTTTTGAATTCTTGTTATATGTTGGCACATTTTAATTTGAACATCTGCTATTACACAACCATGTATTATAAGGTTTTGAACTTTTTTTTATGTCCCCCATCCCTATCCCCGTCCCCCCAAAGGCAAAAAAAGGTTAATTTAAAACCTTATAATTAGTATAATTAGTATAGGGAATGTTTTTTGTTGAAGTTGTAAACGTTGTTAAATGCACACACTCCGAAAAACAGGACAAAAAAAAAGCAGTGGTGCTATACTTCAAAGGACTTATGCACCGTGTGTGACTCATTAATAGAAATGCAAAGTATTTACTATGGAATGTGTATTTGTATTACTTCCTACAGTTTCTGTTTGAGAAAAGAGAAACGCACAAATAACTATTATCTTGACTGAGTGGGGAGAAAGCAAGAGGGGGGGGGGGAGGGGGTTCAAAAAACAAATTAAAGTAATGATCCATTTCAACTGTGTCGTTAGAACCTTGTTTGGATATTAATCCTAATATTAAAGTGCACTGACACATTGAAGGATTTTTTCATGTCAATTTCAATCCCAGATTGTTTTCTTTGACTTCACTTCTGTTTTTATTTATTTATTTATTTATTTGCATCCATCCATCCATCCATCCCTCCATCCATCTGTCTCCTAAGAGCTTGCCAAAAGGACCCACACTTTCACCCTTCTTCCTTTTCCCAACCCTCAATCCTGGACTGACATTTCAGATTCGGGTAGAAACGAACAGACAGAGTCAGACGTCAACTCTGTTCCTGAGGAAAGGTGTGATGTCCTTGTGCTAGACGCATTTCTGTCCCTCTAGGAATGCGTGTGTGGCGATGTGATTTTAAGTCCTTAGGGCTACACCATCTTCCACCCATACTTCACATAATTATACGACTTCCTCCATCCAGCAATCTATCAGTCATGTAATGCGACTGCGAGAGATAAATAGGGTTTGAGTGTATACAGAAAAGCAGGAAGAGCTATTTTTTCGGGCCCTATTAAAACATGGAGATACTCAGCAGGTGGTGCACTGTAACAAATAGCGCCAAAACTCTCACAGTTTCCAGCGAACACACACACTGTTAAGTCCGGAGCAGGGGTCCGTGATGGCAGAGGAACAGAGAGATGACACTGGAGTGCTAAGCCCAAGTACTGGCCTGCCATGGAGGGAAAGGCAGCCAAAGCCTACTCCACTCTGCTCATTAATCATTTATTCAGTCGCACTCCATTAATCATGAATGAAAAACAAGCAAGAGACAGATAGAGAGAGAGAGAGAGAGAGAGAGAGAGAGGTGGAAGCGTAAAACATACTTGGTGTGACGGCAGTAAACAGCGGTGGGATTTTAGCTTTTTTTTTTTTTTCTTCGTTATACATGTTTCCTGCTGCCATCTTCCATCATACATCTCTATAATAAGTAATAATCAACTCTCTGATTTTGCCCGACTTCTCCTCAGCATGCTGCTCTTTATTCCTCCCCATCACGTCAGAATCTCATACGGATGCCATCTTCTTCCCTCTCCGTCTACAAAATGCTCCCTACCCCCACACGCCTGCTGCTGCATAAAGCCCCACAGCAAGTTGAGTGTGCTGTATAAATGCTTTCTGATTGACTCCGACTGCGCAGGGGCTGTGGGAGCTGATATTAGAAAGAGAAAGAGTACAACATTTATGAATAATGCACCCCAAACCAAAAACCTGTCAATCACAGAGTGGATGGGAATAATTAACACTGCAGCACGTTACCGAGTTTAATCAGCACAGCATTTTTGATCAAATTGTCACCAATTCAATTCTAGGCACTTTTGGAGCGACAGGACGTGATCGAATTTAAACATAGAATTAAAGAAAATTATACAACCATGTCCGCCATCAACCCTGGAGAAAATCCTGACTGACATCCATAAATATGCAAATAGTCACTCTGTTGCTGTGCAAGTCGTTGGGAAGAAAAACGAGTCACTGAGGGTATTTAAAATCCAAATATAAGAACAGTTTCCTGTTTAGCCCAGGTGCTGCTCGGCACTGTAATCCACCAGATCGGAGCAATTCCACAATCAGCACCATTACAGCAAATAACCTGTGTAACAGACAGTTATTTATCTACAGTGACTCTACAATAGGTAGCATCTCTCACCACGGGTCATTGAGAGCCACCTGCTACTCCTAATTGCTCACAATTCAATTCAACTTCCTGATTTAATCAGCACTACAACATAACACACACTGACAAAGACAACTGTTTCGTGGGAAGGTGATCAGTCACTGCCTGTCATTTTACTCACAGCCCCGGAAAATAAATAATGCATTAACTCTCGGCATCAACTCGAGATCTGTTTTTTTTTTTTCCTGGAACATAAACCGAAACTGGATGCAGCAACCAACACAATAGGCTTGTGGTTACCATGGAAACGAGGGATGCTGCTGACTAAGGCTGAATAGAAGATGTATGAGGCAAGAAAGAATAGAGAATAGTAACAAGGGGTATTTGAGAAGAAGGGAAAAAAAAAAGATCAAAGTCTGGCAAAGGAACAGAGGCACAAATGTGACGTCTCATGCGGGCACAGCTCTCAGACATGCTCCATTCCTTGATAAAAGTATCAAGAGGCTTTTGTGCAGGATTCATGGGAGGATTCATATTTCTCTCTGGCAGGCAAAAGAGTGAAATTAGTTCTTTGACTGTTCTAAAGCGACAGACTTCAAAAGTGTTCGATTGAACTCAATTACACCGTAATCACCTCTGAGGCATTTAAACTGCTCTGGATTTTAAAGTGAAAGACAGAGCTGCAGACATTTTGAAATTTCTTAACTCTGACGACACCAATCAGGCGCGAGTATACATGCACTGCCACTTGGGCATTTTTAACTCCAAAATGTCCACCGGTCTTCATTAAAGTGCCATTAGCCTGTGCCGTCTTTCTGTTCATTGTAAATAAAAACTCTCGACAGGTGAGTGTAATGTGTCCCTCAGCTCATTTATAGTGAACGTGAACAGGTAGCACAATGAGTGTGCGCGTGTGTGTGTGCGTGTCAAACGAAACCCAATCAGGCAAGACAGAGACGGTGGCAGGAGTGTCAAAATGGGTTGAGTAGGTGTGATGGCTGCTGCTCCACCTCTTTTCTTCCCCGTATGCTGCAGTCACAGTGCTTTCCATCTTGCTATAGGCATCGCACTATTTACAACTGAATGTAAAAGTCTCAATCACATTTTTTTTGAATGACAGCTGCATGGTTAATAGTGATTATATGTGAAAGTCAAAATTTGTTCTTACAATTAAGACAGATATAGTATGGCTTAGCTAAACTAGTTAGACAAATATTGTTTTTATTGCCCCTGGTGCATGCAATCATGAATTCCTGGTTATATATTCACAGGTCTCAGCACACTGCTCCTTAAACATAACTTCTTGTACAAATGCAGTTTCATTCATTTGCGTGGGTAAAAAGCAGGCCCTGGATGCCAGACCACTATACAGTATATAGTAGGAACATCTGCATACTTATTTTAAGTCTGATGTGTTTGAAGATATGAAGAAGGTAAGAAAAATATACTGTATTTAATAAACCCCTAACCGTAACCCTAAGGAGCATGATTCTGTGATTCCTAACAAAACTTATAATATAGCCTTATTGTTCACGGTGTAGGTTGTCCAGTTGTCTAAAATGATCTACTACCTATTAGCAGCTATTCTGTGACTCTGTTGAACTTTTCTACGTTTATCGCTCCAATGCCACCCTAACACATGGCCACAGAGAGAGAATAAATAGTCTACAATTAGACTTGTCAGCTAACCCTGTGCATGCACACATACACTTCTATGCTTCTTTGTTTCTCTGATAACCTGTACTGACAGCAGGTCTCGCAGGGGGAGGCTATAAAAACAACAAGGTACTTATAAGGAAAGCCATCACTCTCTGAGCTAGTCAGTCAGTCTAGGATCACAGGGTGTGTCAGGAGCTACAAATGAACCTGTCTGTGTGTGTTTCTGTAAAACAATATATGTTGGGGTCAGGGAGCAAGGAGCAAGAAAGGAAAGGACTGTACATAGGGCAGGAGGGCAGAAGGTACACCCTTTTTCTTTTATTTCACTTTGTACTCTCTGTTTGGTTGTTTTCTCATCTGTATAAACAGCTTATACACAGTTAACACAGATGCATCATTTGCTAAAAGAAAAAAATCAATCCAATCATCCATCCATCCATCTATCTACAGTATCTCTCTTTTTCTCTCTATGTGTAACTATTAAATGCACAGTTTTTAATTGAAACATTTCTCCCGGCTAACACCAAATAACGTCACCAATTATCTCATTAAGTGGATATTTGCCAATATTTATTTATCATATTGGCAACTTCGCACAATGTTTTACACTATGCGTATATGACGGGTAAGAAATTGCAGCCTTTTGCGATAAAAAAATTGCACAAGGTCTATACTGCAATTTAGATTTTTATGCAATTAATCATGCAGCTCAAACCTAGTCCAATAGTTTTACTCGGGTCTGATAGAATAAGCCTGAAAGGACAGTGAAGAAACCACTTAGGCAGGTGTGTTTTGCTAGAAAACAGTGTGGTAATAAAATATCAGAGCCTGTTTGGCTAGCTGGTCGTGACTTCAAGATGGCTCACATACACACAAGTTTAAGCCTCTAAATGAATGTGGTAGTAAAAGCTTGCTGTGCGTGACTGTCAGAGATTTAAATGATCACAAAAGGCTCACTTGTCGACAGTGACCACTTGGAGAATTCTGCTCATTTGTGGCATGCTTCAGAAACCATGCATTTCACATGCTGAACGTTTGCCATTTTACATATTTGTTCAGAATATTTAGCAGTAGAGTGATTGAAAACGGTGTTGAAAACGGCCACATTTGGCCTGTGAGACTTGTACAAATGCTTGTAGCATCTGTGCATAAACACACACACACAGACACACACACCCCTGAGGAGAAGAAACACTTGATGGCACATCTGATGTCTTTAGAAGTACAGCGGGGTGACATAGTGGTTAAATAGCAGCTTCAGCTGATAGCACACCCCAGATAATTGTGTCACCAAGACAAACTGGACAACAACATCCATCTCATTAGGGAGCTCTGTATCTCTGTTGTGCAGATGAGGGTGTTTCCTGGTGACGTTAACCCTTTATTGCTGTTGAAGCAACCTGGATTTACTTGTACTTGTTTTATGGGCTACCTCTAGTCCTATTGTGTCTTGAGACACAATTTCCTTTAGACCATAGAAATACACACACCCACGCATTCACATTTACTACTCATAACATACTTGAGGAACTGATATATATCACCCATCCTGGAATGTCCTCTTTGAAAGTGTGTGTGTAGTGCGTGTGTGTCTTTCTACTGTCTAATCAAGACACAACAGGACTAGAAGTAGAGTAGCCTATAAACCTACAGAGTAAATCCAATTCTAACAGAAATATACAAGAAGATACAGAAATAAAAGTGACCTTCACTGCCTACTGTTAGTACTGTGGCTACTGTACACATACACACACACACACACACACACACACACACACACACACACACACACACACACACACACATACACACACACACACACCAACAGGATGTTCTTTAGCAGCTGGCTTCTCATCAGTCATTAGGAGCACAATACAGTGCAGCATGACAAAGGACTGGAATCTCTTACAGGACAAGAATGAATGAATTTTATCTTGGTTTAGAGCAGAGATGATGAGATGATCTGCGAGTGCACCGTGGTGTTGTGCGTGGATGTTTGCGCAGCCGTCTGCTTCATACTTGCATACAGTACATGAAAAGTGAAGTGTGTCATCTTGCAAGCTGAATAATTCTCCATTACACTGACAGCTACTGTACAACTTCTGTAGATTTACAGTATTATTACACTTTACATTCCAATATGCCACGACACGTTCCATGATGCAATAATGTGATGATATTGTAGTCTGAGTAACAGGCATGAAATGCTGCAAAAGATAATGGACAGATACTCACTCGTGCTATTAATTTACAACTGTCTGGCTGTGAGATTATCCTAGCAGAGGCATTTTATTATGAAAAGGGAACTAACACCATAAACAGCACTAGAAGTGACATTTTAGAAAGCATTATTCATTAGTTTGTGTCACCAGCGATTATATATAACCTTTTTACCAGAATACACTATAAAAAGAAGAAAATGTTATTGTTTACACCCTGCACTTGAGATGGAGTGAATGGGGCGATGTTTCTTTTGACGAACCTCACGGAAGATGTGTCATAACATCTCATCAGAATAGGACACAACCGGACACATCTGCCTGCCTTGATCAATCATCATTCTCCTGGAAGCTGACTGGTTTTAAGGGACTACATGTCAGTCTGTCAAGTGCGCCTTCAGAGAGTTTATACACTTCACACTTCACCTGTGCACGTCGGTGGTGGAAGGAATCATCACCTTAGCAGGTTTGCTTTCAAGCATATGAATTAGTTTAACTTTTTAAATTTGAATTTTATATCTTACTGCTATGCTTGCAATTTTTTCAGGCTTCTATATAATAATTTTTTTAAATTTATTTATTTATTTATTTTATTGTGCCATTTAATTCGCTTTTATTTCTGCCAAAGGAAATCACTTTATATGCTGCCAAGTGCCAGGAGCCAATTGCTTTCACATATGGTAGGGTCAGGTTTTAAACTGGGCCGTAACAGCGTTCCAGCATCTTTGATAAATAAATAAATAAACTACTGGTTTATATAAAAGATTCTACAGTGCTCGCTCATCGCCACTCATTGTCTATAGCATTTTATCCTGTATACAGGGATGGGGAGGCTGGGGGAGAGACTTAGGGCATGAGGTGGCGTACACCACGGACACACTTGGACATCCTGAAAGGAACATTTATTCAAGCAGGAACTGAACTTTTTTTAATACTCTTTCAGAATCAGATCAGGACACCAGCAATCTGGCTGCTCTGTAATTTTATAAGACTCACAAGCACTCTCGTCAAATGAGCACATTCTCTCCCTCTCTTCTTTTCTCTAATGTACACAAACAGACCTCTCTTGTTGCCATCCCTAAACCCCTACTGTTATCTGCCACCATCAGTGAGACATTCATTCCAAACACCATATTAGCATTCCTTCAATTGCTGCACCTATGGACCACTTAAAGCTATCCCACTCACTCCACATTATGCGCTAGATGCATGCAGCCTCAGCCCAGCTATGGAGACTTTAAAAGCGCAGCGCTCTGACACTGTGTCAGCCTCCTTTGTATTTACTGCTAGTCTGGGCAGTTAGCGTCTTCTCCAGGGAGCCTGGATTTAGCAGGATTTGGACTCAGTGGGAGTAGTGGAGAGGGCAAGGGTGAAGGCAGAGTGAGAGACAGAGCGACTGCAGACAAATTAAGGAGTGTCTTTGTGGGGAAAGGAAAGACTCCTTCTGCTCCCCTTCCAACGTGCCTGGATTTCCTTTTCCTCATCTTGACCCTTCCTCTGTTTTCAGGATGTACTGTGGGCTTGTGGATGTGATAAGCATGAGGGCCATCACTAATCACACTTGCCCTAAATTCTCCTGTGCCCAAGAGGATTACAGCAAGGAGCTCAGCCGACAGCTTTCATCTGTCCCATCTTAGCAGGAAAACCTCACCTTTTAAGGAGACTCACACCACCTTGTGTGTTTACTCTAGACAAAATTTCCAAGTGATCAATTAATGTATGCGATATGGGTAATTTAAGAGCATAGAAATTTCCAAAACTTTGTTTTTTTTTTGTCACTGATTTAATTTTGGATTTTTTCCCCAAAAACTTTTTAATAATATTATCCGATGCCCATCCCATTTAGACGAAAGTTACAACCCAGGGAGATCACATGCTTCCTCTGAGACATGCAACACTATCTGATTGCTTCTTATCTGCTCATGCACAGTTAGGGAGCAAAAAGTGCTCTCAACCCCCATTAGACCCCATGTAGTGATTACGCAAGAATACAAGTTCGCCATCCCTCCGCCATCTGAGGACATGACCAACCTGCTCCCCAGTTCTCCCTGCTACTGATGGTTGTAGAATTACTCAGGGTACTAACTCGCAATGTCCGAATGACTGATTCATATTTAAATATAAACCATCTTGATACAGAATTGTTGAAAGTTAAAAGGATTACATACACAGGCAAAGTGATATTGTTCCAGTTGAATTTTGAAGTTTTAAGCATCTGACTTGCCATTTCAAAACCTTTAAAGTAATAAACCTTACATAATTCAATAGTTCATTTATTCAGGTGGAGCCAGAACATTTGGCATGAGACAGCAATATGCTGGAAGGAACATCGTTCTATTGCCAGGCATCATGCACATTCAATTCTCACACTCATTCAGAAGCAATTTAGCATAGCCAGGCTATTGTGAAACTTTATGTACCTTACGTTTTTCTAATAATGACAACAGAGATTACATAAGAATGCACAGAGCTTACAGCGCATGAACCAAAACACACTGAAAAGGATATGTATACATAATCAACATGTGTTGTTAGCATAATACCCATAATGTCTTGCGGTGTGTAGCCTATAGGAATAAATGGTAACTAGGTCATTGGAAAAAAAAAAAGGATGCTTATAATTTCAGAATCTTCCTGGCAAGATTTAAACTGACCCAGTTGTTGCTCTTTAATCTCACAGGCAGCACTAGATCTGCTGTACACACAGCATATATCCGTAAACAACCTTGCATAACCAAACAGTCGCTCCTTTCCAGCTTCAATTATGCCAGGTTCTTCACAGATCCCCAGCAGGCCTGATGATCTCCACATGTGACCTGATTAAAACACTTTAATGACAGCAGGCTTGATGAATGAATGTGAATATAGGTCATTTATCCTGTAAATAACGAAGGTTTCAATCAACAGTAATTTGATAAGCATGGACATGCTTGCTTATTACGTTCATCTGTGTAAAACTCAATCATCAGACAGTTTTTGACACAGATTATAAAAATGTATATGTTCTTACGAGTAAGCAAGCACTACAGGTTTATAGGGAACTTTTAAGATATTTAAAGTTGATGTGCATTTCATTCTCCGCTTCATTATTCTTCAGCTTGTCAGTAAAAGGGTTTTAGTTATGGATCAATCAATAGGCCGTCACTGGTTAGTCTTTGTCACTGGTTATCGAAAGTTTTTCCATCATTGCATCTCACCACAGATCAGACATGACAGATGCCACAATGTTTTGATAAAAGTGCATAAAAAGGAGCATTACGATCATGTCTGACTTATGTAACCTGTCAGCTGTAAGATTGAGAGAATGTCTTTTTGGAAGAAGCATGAGAAATCCAAAAATAAGAGAGCAAGAGAACAGAAGCTTTTGGATGATGTTCTAGTTTTTGATGTTCTCCTTCGGGTAAATGGTGCAACAGGCAACCAATAGATCTTCACCGATGCTGTAAGACATGTAACAGATGACTGTCAAAGCAAAAGTTCTTATATTTTTATTTAGCATCGCTGGATTTCAGAGTTCAAAATCTCACAAAGCTTTAATCATCTGCCTATGTATCGATATTTGGGTTAAAATTCTACATAAACTTATAGACTCAAGACTCTCAGGCTCAAAGGCTTGCGTCTTGTTTCCTTTGAAACACACCATAAATGTGTGAAGACAATGTGCTTTGGGGAAATGTCATCAAAGCTTATTCTTGGAAGAAAAGCAAAAAACAAACAAAGAAATAAAACTGTCAGCTGACCTGACGAGAAGTATATGACAATGTCTGTAACAGTAAGCATAAACCCTGAAAAATGTTAATGTTCCACTGATGTGCTCAGCTGAAGCATATAACACATTTCTGCTACCATAGTCCTGTCTGAAATATAAAGATATCTGCAAAAAAATAATTTAAAAAACTGTCACAACTGGACTCTCTAGAATTACTGCTGTCTCAATGACTTTGCAGAAGCTTTCTCATGTCTAAAATTAGACAAATGGTGATAATTACACTATTATGTCTTAATAAAGGTTTTAAAAGCCCTAATTGTTCCTATTGGTATTTTTCCCACACTGATGAATGATGGAGACTATAGGGCCAAAAGTTTGTGAACAACTAACCATCACTTTCATACTGTACTGTATGTGCTTGTTGAACAGCTCATTACAGATTTATCCCTTTCACAATTATAGAAACCTCCACTCCCCTGGAAAATGTTTCCACTAGATTTTAGAGCGTGAATGTGGGGATTTGCTCATTCAGCCACAAGAACATTAGTGAGGTCAGGCATTGATGTCAGGCGAGAAGGCCTGGGGCACGGTCAGCAGTACCATTTAATCTATGTAGGCCACACGGGTTTTTCCACATCAACATTGGGAAACAGTAATTCTACAACATGCAGAAACATCCTATATACGATTATGTCCCATCATTGTCGTAACAATTTAAAAATCACATACATATGTAATGATCAAATTGTTCACATACTTTTGCCCATAAAGTGTATATTTTTTCACATGCAAATATATAGTAAAAAATGTATATATTTTGATAGAGAAAAATAAAAATAGTTTTTTCCTTTAATTGTCCAAGTATTAATTGTGAAGTGGCAATAACTGTTGACTATAAGTGTAAGTTTCATAATTGTAAACAGCTATAATCTAACTGGGGGAAGTGCGCTCTTTATTTTGACGGGCATTCTTTCTCTTTCTCTTGTGCTCATTATATGACACAATTGCATGGTGCATGTCACATAACATGACATTTTAATCAACAACTCTTACAAAGTATGCATTTCATGATTGTTGGTAATAGCACCTTGACATAATAGACGTATTTATCATTATTTTGGGTGGGACTTTTCCCCCCTTCAAAACAGATGGGAATTGTAGTTATTTTAGTTATCATAGAAATCATATAGTTACTATAGAAATCAATTTTTATACCCCAAGTAAACCATCCATGATACTTCCTGCTTTAAAATCATATATCAGTCATAAAAATTTAATTTCCTGCAAAATGGAGCTGTCCAGGGAGCTATATAGACATATTTTCATGCAACCTGGGGCCATTTGTATGGCATGGTAACATAGAAGACACCACATCCACCCAGGAATATTTTCTCAACTTATGAGGTCATTATGGGAGGGCAATCTACAACACACACCTTGTCTGAGTGGTGTCTAGTCATTCTGCCCATCAGCGTAAATTATTTACCTGCATCTGTTCCACTCACTTCCTCAGAGCCGATGACGTTACTGATAAGAACCCACTCCCAAATGCACACACACACACACACACACACACACACACACACACACACACACACACACACACCCACACACACGCACACGCACACACACGCACTCAGCAGATGGACCTTATTGTGTGGCAAAGATTCATTTTCAGGATCAAGGCCCCATTATATTGTCCCTTCCCCCACTTTTCTGTCCTTCTGTCCTCGCCCTTCCATCTGATGCCTACTGGCAGTCAGATGGTCTGGTTGGCATACAGATAATCTTAAGAGCCACACATTATCTTCAAAATACAATCTCCAAATTGTGTTCCCATTAATGATCCACCTTGTGTCCTGTAACCTTGTTTATCAAAGCAGGTATCAGAGATGGTTTGGGGGGGAAAAATACACACCAAAGCTGACTCATACCTGACAGTCTACAGGCTTATGAGCCCTACAGTTTGCATTACACTCTCGCAAGAGTTATCTGCTAGTGACAGGGCAGGAAGGAAGAAATGGATTGGGGAAAAAGTGAGTAAGATACACAAGGACACTCAAGCACAGGAAGAATCAATGAGGCATGACAAGCATAGAGATTATACACAATAAGTTCCATATCCTTACTGGTGTGTTTGTATACAAAACATTCTCCAAAACACAGTACACTGGGAAACCTGTTCAACAAGTTCGGTCAGGTGAGAGGGAAAGAGAGAAAACTGAAATCATTCCTACGTAGGACTGACCTAACAACATGTCATTTGCAGCGTTATACTATTCTCCAGTCTCTGATGCCTGTAGCTCTTGTAAAAAGTGCCTTATGGATTTATCAAGTATTGACAGACTACCTTTTAGGACCACTCACTGACTCACTGACATTTCCTGCACTCTCATATTAACATGATCGAATGTGTTCAAATAATTAAAATTATTGAAAGTATTGGGGGGGGGGATCAACATGAGCTATATGCATGCAGAGTGATCCTCAAGGTCATGAATACAATTCGATTGTTCACTTACCCATGTTGTCTAGAGTCCGGAAAGGTTGCATGCAGAGGAGAGAAAAAGAAAGAGACAGAAAAGAAGATATTAGTCCAGTAAAATACATGGATATGCATTTGTACACTGATCCACATCTCCAGAGAATAGCTTGTTCAAGCGGTTAAATACATTTTCACACTGCTTGGTCAGGTATATTTAAGGATTTCATAAGGCTGACATGTCAGAAAAAGGTTCTAAAGAAGAAGAAGAAAGATAAAATTTTGCCCCGAAATCGATTTTATTTCCATTCTCTGTTTAATTTAAAGCTGGGGGAAAAAATCAAATGGAAGATTACACACTGTGTAAAGTTTAGACTAATGACATAGGAATTCTTTATTGGGTGGAACATTCCAGGTCAGATCTGACACACACGAAGGTGACTGCACACCTTATGCTGAGGTTTAAGGTTGCACATTTTAAATAACCTAATGGACGAGTCAGACAGACATAACAAAAGCCACACACACACATAAAAAAAAAAAAACTTTTTTTTTTAAATAAAATGTGGTCACATCTGCAGTACATTTGTGGCCTGCTTTTGTATGTGGTAAAAAATATGTGGTTTATATTCTCAGTTCTCCAGGGACTCTGGGTTCTTTATAAGACAACTACAAAAGAGATTAATCCAATTTGCGCTATACCTTATTTCTCGTTGTAAAATTTCATAGTAACAAATAACAGAGTGAGAATCGAGCGGTAAACAATGACCGTGAAATAATGAGAGAGCAAGATGTAGTCTCTTGTTCCACGGCAACAAACAATCTCATATAACATCGCATGGATGGCTCTGTAAGACATCAACACTGTGCTGTGCTTCTTGATACTACTATACATGATGTTTTATGACCGAAGAAAACATTTGTGTGTGTGAAGGAGTAACACTACACACTATTTTCTAGAGATTTCATGGATCATCTCTTCGGCGGGATCGAAAACCGTCACACTTCAAGAAATAAAAACAGAGACACGTGTCTGTGTGTTTTAGTTTTTATATACATATGTATGTGATCACTAAAGCATATTTTATTTGGTTCCAAACCATAAAACATGCCCAAACCATAACTAATCTCACGCCTCGGGTGTTGAGCAAAATGTTCCCTTCCATCTGCAAAACAACCCGATTCCTGCTTTCACAGCTGGTCTGCGTGTAATCTAGGGGTGGAGCGGTACGCAAAACTCATGGTTCTGTACTCACCTAGGTTGTGAAGTTGTCGGCACAATGAAGTGAAAAAAATAATATGTTTTTGATATAAAAAAAATTTCTTTTCAATTATGATGAATTTACTTTGGGAAAATATAAACTTCTAAACATGTAAACGGTGTCAAACTGGCACATAAAATATGCATGAAAAACTTATCTAGGGATAATCTTAAAATAGGTTAAACTACAATTATGTCTGACTTATGTAACTTGACAACACTGTCTATAGCAAAATTATTATTATTATTATTATTATTATGTTTTAACTAAGGAATATTTAAAGGATATTTTAAAACATTATTGGCAATATTGGAGATAGCACAGTTACTGTTTTTGCACAACGGCTTCTTTCTTGACAGAGTAAATGAGGAGTATGTCTATGAGGATATAAAATACTACCGCAGTAGATGTCAAGTCTTTCCATCCAAGTTTTTCCCTATTTATGCAGAGTGACGTCAAATAAACACATTGCAGAGCTTCAGAAATAAACAGTAAAACTTCTTATCTTCAAATGAGCTATACTGTGTATATATAAATATTAGTTGTAGACCACTGACTATGCAAATCACTGCTTTTAGGAAGAAAATAAACATCACAGCTGACTCGCTTGCCGGGCATGTTTCTAACAAAACCTGAACGTCCGGTTTCCTGTTTAGGATGTAGGATGGAATGTTGTATTATTATTTAAATAAACTTCTTCATCTGACTTTTTAAACCTATACAAATTTAAAGTTACATTTAAATATTTAATCCTTAGGGACTTAATCCTCTGTTCCATTAATTAGAATTACATGAATTAACAGAGAAAAGCCATACTTGTTAAAGCCAGACTGTGCAAAAAGCTAACCGAGTGCCCTCTACTAAATGTTATGAAATCAAAAACAAGTACATTGTACCCGAGTATCATCATATACTGAATAAAAGGCCTTTGGCTTAACACAGGCTTTCGGGTGTGTTTTAGAGCTGTTCAAATGAGCAAACCTATGCATATAAAACATGATCGAAGGATCTGTTAAAATAACTACTCTCTATTGAACCCTATACTCATTTACTCGTGTAATACTATAACTCTTATTTGCACAATCCTTTCAGCAAATCCCTTTAGTGTCACTCTATTTTCACTATACGTCTCAGCTGCACAACACACTTTACAGTACACTATTTAGTTTAGAGCGTAATCGCAACCTGCGAATATGTCATTTATCCTGGATGTTACTGCATTTGGATACACAATCTTACCATATTTTGGCACAATCCAAAAAGAAAACCACAATACACGTAATGTCTCTCATTCGCCAGTAAAGCAGCAGAAACCGACTAAACAAATATAAAGTGATGTGGCAGAAGTGTACTTTTTATTGTCTGATGACTAAACACTGGAACGGTTAAGTGCATTGCATAATAAAGGTTTGTATGCCACTTTAAGTGAGCTTGTGTAATTTTCCTACACATATCATGCTTTCGCATATGCAGAGCAACACAAAACTCATGCATGGGCACACGTTTAATGATGCAGTGCATCACAGTTAGAGCCCAAAACAGCTCTGCGCCTAGTGAAAGCTCTGCGCTTCTGTCTCACGCTGCAGCATATCGAAGTCAGGTGGCATTGACATTTGAAAGCAATGGATTCACACAAGGGCGCTGAATCCTGCTTCACATGAACAAGTGCTTGCAAATAGCACCAAAAGTTAAGTTGGTTGGTTTAGTCAGGTGATGTGCCGGATTTTAAATAATACTTTTAATACTTTTTAGATGCTCATTTCTTTTCTGTGCTTTCTTTCTCAGAAAAAAAACATGCAACTCTAACAAGAAACATGCTCTACCATAAAATGTTCCATATACTGTTCAAAAGTTTGGACACAACTTCTAATTGCATGGTCTTTTCCAATTGTTCTTTTTTTCCTACATTATAAAGCAATGCTGAATGCATCCAACATTTGCAATAATCTCCTTTGAACAGTTGATATTGATATGTATCTGCTACTTATGCTCTGTAAGGTCTTCATAACGGCTCTAAAGGTGATGTTAATTGGTAATTTCTGAGGCTGGTAACTCTAAATGAACTTCTCAGCAACAGAGGTAAATTTTAGGCTTGCTTTCCTGGGATGGTCTTCATGAGAGCCAGTTTCATCACGGTGCTTGATGGGTTTTGCAAATGCACTTGATAATACTGCAAGAACTATTCCAGAAAGGCTGACCTCCATGTCTTAAAATAACAACTGACTGTTGTTATTGTTGCTTTATTACCTAATGCCATATGTGTTATTTCATAGTTTTAAAATCTCTAATATTGTTTTAGAATGTAAAAACATTTAATTAGAAGGTGTGTCCAAACTGGTACTGTAAACTGTATCTGACAGGAGAGCCTCCACTGATGTGTATGTCTGTATGTTATACACTGCAAAATATTGGCAGGAAGGCTACAGTAAATTAAATAACCACTCTAATTAACTATGGTGATCAGAAAAGCATGTTAACATTAACTGAAGCTCTAACTGCCTGACTGGATGACTACATGAATAAGTGTGTGTACTGTATGCACATTCCCATTAAAGTGGATGGTTAGTTTATCACTAATTAAAGTATCTGGGGTAACCTGGATGAGGCCTGATATAAAATAAGCTCATCAGGAGCTTGCTTGCTTACTCACTACTTGCTAACTAACTAACTAGATAGATAATAAATAAATAAATAAATAAAT
>JAQMYL010000001.1:15412988-15442988 GCA_030014365.1 Clarias pachynema
CATCAGGAGCTTGCTTG
Organism: Clarias pachynema; assembly: GCA_030014365.1. Taxonomy (NCBI): domain Eukaryota; kingdom Metazoa; phylum Chordata; class Actinopteri; order Siluriformes; family Clariidae; genus Clarias; species Clarias pachynema. Next base: position 15,413,006 of record JAQMYL010000001.1, read on the forward strand.
CTTACTCACTACTTGCTAACTAACTAACTAGATAGATAATAAATAAATAAATAAATAAATGTTATAGTAAGGTTTGGTTTAAATTTATTTTAAAATTTTCAGTAAGCAAACACTATCTGATCAGAATTCCGTAACAGAGGTTGGTTAAAAAGTCTCCTGGGACCGCATGTGAATCTCAAGTGACTCCATGTGGAATCATGACCATAAGAGACAATTAAACCTTTCATGCATGTTTGAGTTAGAGCAAATGAAGCATTAAATATGATTTTTTTCCAGAAACTTGTGTGTATTAATAAGACATGAACCACTGAAAACCATCTCTGTCTGTTCTTTCCATCTGACTTACTGATTGTCATTCCTTTCAGCACTTTGGTCGTCTCCCCTCTCTAGTTCCTCTCTGCTTCTCTCAGTCGACGGCATCCACACTCCACTCCACACTGCCTCTCATCTCACAGTTCCCTTGTTCCCTCTTTCCCTACAGCTCTGAGAGGATCCATTATCCTCCAATGTCTCCTCTCCTGGCAGGAAGCCTTTCCTCCCAGGACACTCGTCCCTGTCCTTCATCAAGTCATTCACCATTCTCCATACAAAAAGCTATGGAATACCAGCTGGGATCAGTCGGGGATTAGCTATTAGTTCCGGACTGTAAAAATGCGAAGTTGTGTCAGGAAAACTTTTGTCGTATTGCCCCTGCAATCGCAGGTCTGAAAATGCTCTCAGCCAATCTTATAGTGGCAGTCATTCAGCACAGTTAGCAGCTCGGAGGGGAGAAGTGTTGTGGGTAAGGAGCATGGTGAGAGGAAGAGCAGTGTGTGTCACTCAAGAGTGAAAAACAAGACAATAAAGCAAGAGGGGTAAGACTGCAAAGCATCTAGTTTTATACTTCTATAGGCTACATTTTAAAGTTCTGCACTTTAAATATTATCAGTTTCCAACTAACAGGACTTTACTTAGTATATATCGATTGTTTCCTTTCATACACCAACACAGTGAACCATAGAGACTGGTATAGCAGTGTTAGAATTTGCCATGGTACAGTTTGATATATATTGTCAGGAAATTAAACCGACACTATTAATATCTCAGGATGAAAAACTGCATCCGCATGACACCAGATCTCTCTATATCTCAAATATCCAACTAAAACATCAATGTCACTTCCTTGTTCACCTTTAAGTAGTTCTTAGGTGGTACTTTTAAAACTGGAGCTAGTTTAGTTGCAATAGAGCATGAGAAGAATAAGTACAAAAGAATTTATGCAAAAACAAATGAACACGACAAAAAAGATCAACCTTAGTCTTCACATGAAGTAGTGGAACATTAATTAGAAGCTGGTGGCTGCAGGATCTTTTCTAGTTTGTTTGTTTCTCTTAACTTTCCTCCCACCTGCCAGCTCCCACCCACCGTCAGCTCTCGCCTATTATACCACATCTACCAAACGTACTTCCCCAGACATGTAAATCAAATGACGCATCTTTTTCCAACTGTTTCTAAGGTTACATCGCAGGGTGGCTCAGAGGACAAAACTGCCTATCATCTTAAAAACAACATTCATAAAACAAATCTCCTGTCATAAGAGCTGATGGCAACCACAGTCAAACACCATCTCCATTTTCTCCATGGTCTCCCCCAAAAAAAGCCTGGATTTATACCTGGACTCTGAACCTAAACAAACAAAAATCCCATATGATATAATTAGCTACATAGCAAACACTCTGCTTAGCCATTTAGTTACATAAATACAGCAAAGTGACACAACTTAAAAAGTATAACCTTCAAGGACCAAAAGTGCCTGTTTGTGCATCAGCGCTTTTAGACTGACAAGATCCTCTGTAACTAACAAGGCACGTTCAAGTCAAACCAGGACTTGCACTTTTCTTATGAATAAAGGCATAAAACTGATTGACATTTAAAGAAGACCTCAAGCACAGTACAGTGATGAGACTTATTTGAATGGTGCAAACCTTTTAAACAAGGCTGCACATACATGAGTAACCACGGTCGTCCCTCTTAAAGTTCAGCGATTAGAACACCTGATCCTTGAAAATCTGTGAATAACTTGATACAAACTTTTGGAAGAGACGCATGTGTCTGTGTGAACTGTACACACAATCATTCACCACTTGCATGTTACAAAAACTTGGCTGAGAGTTTTTACCATAGAACCTGTTCAGTCCTGACCTCGATCCGAGCCATTTCAACATGTTTGGGCCATTAAAGGAGTTCATGTGAGGGCAGCGTTTCAGACATGAAGAAGGCAGTCTGATCGTGGCACCAGCGTACTGAAAAAACTTTCTACCTTAATGGTATCTAAGCACCAGTGCAATGCTGGTATAAGTGCATTAGTGCAGCAAGGGATTATATACAGAAATAAAGAGAGGTTTTATGCTCATAACTGTGTTCTGTTATTCAGCGCAATCAGAAATCCCGGTTTAACTGGTATAACATGTACTGTATACCTTTTGTGATTATACATCCTGAGAGAAAAAGAAAGCTGCAAGCCAGACACAAATTACATCTTCTTGTGATGCAACTAGATCGTATAGAATACTTCTATTTAGACTGGAGCTAATATTTAATACATTACCTAACATTTAATAGCCTAGTTCGTTAGCACAACTGAAACATGCAACTCTGCAAGCACAAAAGGAATTTTCTTTGTCCACGGGGTTTGATAATAAATATTTGATGTGTCCAATCTTGTGAACCAATTTAGATGCAGTAATATGCAATTTGGGACGCAGGTTTTTTTTTTTTTTTTTTCCCCACAATACTGGATCTTCATATTTTTTGGTGTTTTTATGATCACTAATATAGACATCCGGGAGTTGCCTCTATTCAAGCAGCACAGAATGCAAGAACGGCTGTCAGCTGGAGTGTGTGGTGTGGTGGAGTGCAACTGTTCGCAGAAGACATGAGGCAACAGAAGGCGATTATCAGGCTGCGCTAGCTCTTTGACACCGCCTTGGCCTGTCACAGCCCTTAAAGGCACTGCTGAAAAGGCACAACCATCAGACCTCCAACAGTGTCACCTGAAAGAAAATGCCAAGCTTCAGTCATGGTCTGTAGATGGTTAAAACGGGAAAAACAAAACAGAAAAATGATCCCGTTAAAAATGTTTACCACACAAACAGCTTGAAGCGCGAGGGAATCTCTTATGCGAGAGAGAGAGAGAAAGAGTGAGAGAGAAAGTGAGAGAGAGAGAGAGAGAGAGAGAGAGAGGGAGTGAGAGAGAGAGAGAGGGAGTGAGAGAGAGAGGGTGATGAGCAAGAGAAGGAAGAAGGAGAGCTAAAAACTGGAGGTCAGCAGGGTTTACAGATGTAGTTGTGAGAAAGACTGTAAAAGTGCAGATAAATGCAGCTCCTGAGGCATGAGCTCATTGTCCCTGAGAGAGAAATAAAAAAAAAGAGCGTATTATACAGAGATGTGTATAAAAATAAACAACAAGCTAAAAAAAAAAAAAATCAGAACTCAGTGCTGTTGGCTATTTTAGATGACAGCTGCCGTGCACAGATTTCTTTATGAAAATATTTTTCTGGTTACTGATTTGTGCAGAACGAAATTAAGTCTTCTCTAAAAGGCTGCATTTAAAGCAACATTCAGATTTCATTTAATCTTTCATCTATAAACTTGGCATCTTCCTACTAAAACAATATAAAAGGGAGGCTGATGATCATGAGTTGTTTATAAAATATATCACATGAAGTGCAGGTGCATTATCACAGGGCTTCAAGAACGAAAACATCCCAGAGGAGCAGGAAGACACAGGAGTCTTTGTAGAAGCTAAGCAGAAATTGTGGCGCGCACACACACACACACACACACACACACAGAGACACACTCAGACACAGAAACACACAGAGATAGAGACAGAGACAGACACAGAAACACACACACAGAGACAGAGACAGACACACACAGACAGAGACAGACACACACAGAGACAGACACACACATACGGACACACAGCGACAGACACACACACACACAGAGACAGACACACACAGAGACACCATACTCTGCTCTACTCTAACTACTACAATGTACTACACATAAGTCATGTGCAATAAAGATTTAAGCATCTCTATACAATGTTAGCACAGGTGAGCCAATCCATATGGTTTGTGTTATTATTTACATTTAAATTAATATTCACAGCATTCTGTAGCTCCACCCCTGAATAACAATTGAGTACATTAACATCTATTAATCTATTATTGCATGTTTAACTTTTCTCATATTAGACAATTATACAGTACACTGATCAGTCATGACATTAACATCTCTGCCAGGTGAACTGAAAAACAATGAACACCAACTATACACTAGCAATCTAGTGACAGGATCACGGGCACCCAACATCATCCAGTGCACCACAGCCTACTATGCACAAATAAAAAAAAACAGTCTCCCCAGATCCTAATCTGATCGAGCCCTCATGGGATGCCTCCGGCAACAAGTCTGAACCACGGAGACTCCACCTCGCCTGCAACCCAGAACACCCAAAGGATCCACTGCCAACTTCCTGGAGCCAGACATCACAGTACACACCTAGAGACCATGTGCACTCATGTCTCAGGGGGGCCAGAGCTACCCCAGGGGCACAAGAGGAAACCATAGTAACTTAGGTGGTTTTAAACGTTATGGCTGACCGATGTATATTTTACGATCATTAAACTATATTTACTGTATTAGGAATTCAACATTCCTGTTACAAACAGTGTAAATGGGTTGATATCACTCCGTTAATGATGTTAATAAAACTACAACATTAATCAGCAGCCCAAGAGAGAAAATGCCAGCCGCGTGGCCTTGAGACAACCGATTTGTAAGGATTATACTGAAAATGCAGTTTTTATTTATTTATTTGTACTTTTTTCTGTCCACTACAGCAAAATTGCCAAAGAAAACTCTACCATCCAGCTGAGCTTTGCGATTGTCTCTGCCAGCAAGCAGTTTCCAACTGCTGATAATATTATTATGCCTTTCCAGTATCATCATCATCTCAAAAATCAAACCTCAAAACCTTAAATGGTTGAAACTCTTTGTTTCTTGATTTTTTATTTTTTATAATGTTGCTTCCAGCTGGATAAAATGTTTATTGTATTTCATTAATAGTTACTAACATCAGCATACACACATCCACACCCACAACCTGAGCGTAATCCCCACCCCACCCCCCCTCCTTATTCTTGCGTTCCAGACACCCGAACACCCAGTGTTACATGACGTACAGTAAACCAGACACAAAAGTCATAGGAAAGGGCAAGATGAAAACAGAGGAAGTTAAAACAAATAGCTAGTTCTTACAGACGATGAGCTTTCAGGCTTTATGGCACAAATCAGGTTCGACTGGCCAGGTGCCGGATGTTCAGTTTAGCACTATGAACTGAAGCCTCTTACACACACACACACAAACAACTTTGTAAGCCTGCAACTGTGACAGTTATTCCTCTCCACTGTATTCTTTCAATGGTGTTAAACTGTTATTAGTACAGATGCTCAACATTTGACTAATAAGAGATTCAGTCTGTCAAAATTCCATGACTGAAGACTGCGATTGTATCTTTCGTCATGTTTTGACCCTTAAGACAGCCTTCAGAGGGGTTTTTTTTCCGTCTTCTCAGAAGAACACACGATGACTGGTTATGTTCCTTCGCTCTCTGAACAAAGCCTCTTTTCACACTCTTTCACTAGACAATACCCAGACACACACGGTCACAGAACAGGGCTTAGTGCTGTGTCTGAATCTCTCTTCATTTTAATGACAGATCTGTGTATCCTTTTGTACAAAGGAGTGACAAAATACAAGCATGAAAGATAACAGACTAAGGAGCAGGATATATAGAGAGAGGAACCGCCAAAGTCAGATCCATCGGTTATTTAAATATTTAGATCTAAATGAAGTGGAAAGTTAAGATGGCGCAGTGTCAGGGTGTTCGGGTTCTCTCTCTCTCTCTCAGGCTCGTGCTGTCTTGCCGTGTAGCCAAATGGAGAGTCTGGAGTTGACAGTTTAGCAGAGGCCAGGACTCAGCCTTAAAGAACGAGCAGCCACATAGTGCAATGGGAAGAGATGGTGAGAATGTCAGAGCTGTGGCAGAAAGAAAATAAAATGCTGAAATTTGTGAGTTTCCTCACAAACCATCTTCAGCTGTGCCTGATTGGGGTTGGGGCAGATGTCATACTGGGATTCTTATAGCTATGAGAGACAACAAACCCTCAACCCCATCATACGCTCACATTCGCACACCTTTTAATGCTCCCAAATGTACTCACACACACAAAGACACAGAGCAGATTTCCCCTCAGGACTGATGACCTAATATTAAACAAGGATGTCAGAGTGAGACATGTACTCTGACTCTGCCAGCTGGATACTGGCCCAGGACATCTCTCTCCACGCACACACCAATCAGCTTATATAAATAATTCATAATGCACAGTGAAGGAGAATGTAGAGAAATGGTTCCGGTAAATTTAAGATGGTAAAAAATAGCTGGGTGCAGATAGGCTTGTATATACTGTATGTGTGTGTGTGTGTGTGTGTGTGTGTGTGTGTGTGTGTGTGTCTGTGCCTCTGTTGGTGTTTTTTTTTTTTTTACACTTGTCCATGCACTTATCATCACTGACGTGCATTGCTATTTTCATACCCATTGCTATACTTTATTCATGCCATCGTATGGTAAGGTGTAGGTGTGTCACACTGTAGGAAAGTTGACAGGAATCGTTTATCCTTCATATTCCTTTTTTCTCTTATGCGTTATAAGCTAATTACGCTATTTACACACACACTGCTATCACATCCTGAAAGGGGTACATTTTTGTCTTTATTTATTTATTTATTTATTTATTTTACAGTCGAGCAGAGCAGTTAAAGAATTTCCTTTAGTTGTCTCTGGAGCCTTGGGTTTTGGAAGAACATACAAACACATTACACCTAATTTTAACACATAATAACATTGTTATTGCCCATAATATTTTAACCACTGAGAGGTGAAGTCAGTAGTAAATGTCAGGATGCAAACATTTTGTTCCTGAAGTTGATGTGTTGGAAGCATTAGAAACGGGCAAGGGTAAAGCTTTGAGCAACTGGGACCAAATTGTAACGGCTAGATGAATGGAATAGAGAAACTCCAAACAGCTCTTGTGGGTTGTTCCCGGTCTACAGTGGTAAGGACCTACCGCAAGTGCTACAAAGAAGGAAAACCGGTGAACCGGTGACAGAGTCATGAACGGCCAAGGCTCACTGATGCACGTGCGGAGTACAGGCTGGCCCATGCAGTCTGATGAAATAGAAGTATCACAAATTGTGGAAAAAGATGGAGAATGGGCATATCAGCATCAGAACTGCAATCAGAACCAAGTACGCCCTTTCATAAAACCAGTGCCCCCTAAAGGCAGTCACATCTTTCAGCAGGATAATGCACTTTTACCCACTGCAAAAGTGGTTCAAGAATTGTTTGAGGAGCACAACAAGAAGTTTGAGATGTTTACTTGGCCTCCAAATTCTCTAGATCGCAATCCAATCGAGCATCTGTGGGATGCTTTGGAAAAACAAATCTGATCCATGGAGGCTCCACCTCAGATCTTTGAGGATTCAAAGGATCTGCTACTGACGGCTTGTTACCAGATACCACAGCATCCCTTCAGGGGTCTAGCGGAGTCGATGGATCAGGGCTATTCTGGGGCAGAATGTGGCCTTACTTAATATTAGGTGGGTGAGGAGAGAAAGAGGGAGAGAGAGAGAGGGGGAGAGAGAGAGAAAGAGAGAGAGAGAGAGAGAGATATGTACTTCGGCTTTTATCATTATGTTTTTTGAGTCATGAATGTAATTAAGGGCAACAGATGGAGAATCAACTCTGCAACAACAGAAAAACTTTGTCAGGGCAATTAAAAGAGACAAGGGGGTGGACTCAATGTTTTGACCATGCTGTGGCTATTTAAGCATTTATCAAAGCTTTATGGAACTCATTCGTTAAATTAATTACAAAACATCATTCATGCCACTTTGAAAATGAAATAAATGGCAACCTTTGATGAGACTCTCACCATGGCTCCTGTTGATTAGCTCTCCATCTGTAAATAACAGGGACTCCAGCTTGGATGGAATTGTTATTATAATTTAAAAAAAAAAAAAAAAAAAAAAACTTTTTATTATACGCAGCTTATAATAACACAGCTCCTTTGAGTCTTGGATATCATGGCCTGATTCATAAACCAGTGCAAAAAAGGAAACTCTTTCAACTTCCAACACCTTGAATAATACATTTTGTAAAGAAAAGCCAGACCCAGGTTGCTTTGGTTTTACTTGCAGGTTTATAATGCGCTAATAATCAGAGCGACACCTTAAAGGGAATGAAAGAGATGTTTGTCGAACTTGAAATATTTAACTAGTGAACATGCCGACAGTCTGTTTATTATAGTATTAAATAGGAGAACAATAGCTATTCAATATTTGACCACGAGCCTTTGCAATTTAGGTTCAAAAACCGATCATGTGACTAAACAAAATTGCTTCTACAATATCCTTCTAACATTTCAAAGTATAATGACGAAACACACAAATTGCTCTTGCAGTTTGGTAAACAAGGGCATTTTGAGGATGTTCTGCTCTCAGACACTCCCAAATATGAAATGGCTACTTGTTGCTCTCTGACAGGATTATCGTGTGTCTCGTTGCTATGGTAACTTTGGTTCAGATTACATGTAATGTGCATGTAAATGAAGAATTTTTGGTAGACAATTTGTTCTGTCTGCAATCGACATCAGTTTGTTTGCATGTAAACTCAGTCGCTGATACTGTATTTACATGTAAAACCAGTTTATAAAAAGCCCTAGGATTATTTTCTCTGTTCTCAGAAAACGTTTCTGGTATTGTTTATTAAATATGGATTACAATTCTATGCTGCTTCTCAGTCTGGATGTCCGGTAAGGATGAGGGGTTACTTATGAGGCTGGGGAAAATTTAATTTAACATCAATTCCGATAAACGCCAAATGCTATAAAGCTGCAAAGGACTGTGATAAAATTATTCTAAAGGGTCACAGAGAGAAAGGACAAAAGAGAGAGAGAGAGAGAGACAGAGAGACAGAGAGAGAGAGAGAAAGAGAGAGAGAGAGAGAGATGGCCTGTTTCCAGATGGCTGCACTCTTCCTGCAGAGTCATGTTCATGCTCAGATGATGATGGTGATGACGAAGGTTTTAGAGAATAGTAGCGGCTGAGCTACTTCACGGCTCACTAACGTTATTGTATATAGCTTGTAGGAGACATTCATAATTAATTGTACTATGACATATACAGCTATATTTGACAGACACAAAAGGCTTTTTTTTATTATTCTGAAAAAGTACAGAAACAAAACAAAGACATTGACATTTTTGTTCTAGGCCATTCCGCTGTAGACTGACCAGGACTCTCTTGTAAAAAGATTTAGAGTGCGCTGGCTAAGGCTCATCCTGCTTGGTTACACAGTGTGAAATTACAGTCTAACACGCCTGGAGAAGTTTGGAGACATGTTGGGGAATGGCTGTCTGACAAGCCGAACTACACAAGTAATACTAAAGCTGGTGAAGACCATCTGTTAGCATTGGTATAATTTATAAACACTAACACTAGCAGTGAATTAGCTAGATTAGCTGTAGCACCAATAACAGGCCTCAATGGCAGTAAAGAAGCATTAACTCTGATAATAACAGGCTGCACAGAAGGCTGCCTTACTAACAATAATAATGGTGCAAGACTGAGAACATCTATCCTTTTATTTATAGGGAATTGTTGTTCAGAATCTGAGTGTACACTGTTGTGTGTGTGTGTGTGTGTGTGTGTGTGTGTGTGTGTGTGTGTGTGTATCTAAGTCTAAGAGGGAGAGAGATAATAGTGTTTTCTGGAATCCTTCCCATAGATCAATACAGCTTTCCTTCAACTTAATGCCCCGTGTCACATGACCTGTGAGTGGATTTCTGTTCCTGAGCCAAATATCTCAGGAAGAGTGTTGTGGGTGGAATGATGTGAACATTCTGCAAACTTTACCACCCTCAATTTTTTATTTTATTTTATAAAAATGCAAAGGATTAACACTTGTGCGGTCAAGACAGATGGAGAACTTCCTAAGGGCCAGTTATATCCCCCTGGACTACAATACCCATAAGCCCTCTTGACGCCCACGCACACAAGGCCTTAGTAGTAAGACAGCTATTACACTATCACAGAAATACACAGAGACGGGATTAGTTTTTGCTTTAAAAGAAAGAATTTAGAGTACTTTACACCATTTAAAATGCGCAAGTTTACCTAAATTATTTAAAGATTGTGATTATTTACAGTTTGTAGATTCTTAATCTATTCAAGGTCAAGAGAATAGATTTTTTTTTTTGCTAAAAGTCAATATTTACTAAACATTCTGTAGTGTGGAAACTGGCAAATGTCACTTGAGAAACCATAATCATGGTGCTATTTGTGACAAAATGATTAAACAGTGACTGCTTAAATTAACTGTCCTCTTCTAAATTTATTTAATCCCAAGTCACAGATGTTCATGAGAACAAACTACAAATCTTACGTGTCTGAAAGACAACATGGGACATGTGAATATGAATGAAATTTTGTTACTGAAATCTACTATTCATGGTTTGTAGCAGTTAGGGTTGTCCAAATCCACAGAACAATCCATATAGTTTAACACATGTTGACAAATCTCGTCGACCACTTCACTTGAGTACCTCGAATTTTTCTCTTTTATTGTGTAACGAACTAGTGACATCTTCTCCAATGAGTTGACAATTGAAACTCAGCTCTAGCTGTTTGTTACTTCAAAACAATTCCTAAAACTTGTTTTCATGTTGATGTGATCTTTTTTATTTTATTTTTGTGTAATAACTTATTTAAGCTCCTCCATTAGAGAGTTAATTCAAATTCTAGCTGGCTTTCAATTCACTATACGTGCTCACTACAAAGAATGACTCTATAAAACCTATACAATATACCACACACCCAGAGGGGGGAAAAAATTCTCATGTGATAGTACTTTAATAATTCAAATAGCATCTTACTGTATAATACAGTACACTGTGGAAAACATTTTAATGTGGATTGTGCGTAATTTCTAATGTCTTGATCACACACACACTATATTATAGTTATCAATCGACCACGACACAAGCTACTGCTACTCTCTCTCTTACGCTGACTAGACGGAACAGAAAAACACTCTCAGCAAATGTGCTTCAGTAAGCCTGATGGAGAAGCATTCCCACAGGAAAAACATGCAGACACAATCCTCTGGTCCGCCTTAGGCCTGTAGCCAGATCTTTCCGATGTACGGCCACTCATCAGAGCTTTTTAGCTAACATAAGTTAGTCAGCCATTAGCTCAAACCATAGCACTGAAAATAAAAGAAAAGTGCTTCATATCCTCATACTAAAAGCACACTCACTATGAGGCCACTTCACATTTAAAATAATGGAATCCATTAGCTAATAGGAACCCTCTATACATGACAATATTCCATCCCAAAGGATCTCTAAAACATGCATGAATGATCCTGCTAGTTACTGTACTTCCCGATGTGCACTGATGATCGATTTAAACTTACGCTTGCATCCGTTACCATCAAGCTTAGCCTTCTTTTCTTTGCTTAGGGGCAAACCAGGTCAATGGGTCACACGGTGTTTCCCACATAGCCGTAGCCCTGTGGCATCATCAACGCGACAGGACGCTGGATGGGAAGTGAGTGGGCGGGGCTTTTTCCTTCCTGGACTCTTCTCAAACACAATAGCTGAACTTCCTAAACACAGACTAGCATGCTACGCTGTTATTGGAACTCACAGGCTGAGAGAGCAGGAAAGAGGTTTAAGAGGAAAACAACTGCTGAGATTATAGTGATTGTTTGGAAAGGTGCGAGTATGAACGAATACACACACACATACACACAAACAAACAATTTTACTCCAAATGGTTTCCTTAAGCTTCCTCCCATTAGATATTAACTCAAATCCATGCGCTGCCACATGCCGTATGCTAGGACCCTTCTTTAATCCACAACGCTAGTTTGGTTTAATTCTGCAGCCTGTAGCTATAGAGCAAAGTGTTTGTTCAGTAATGACACTCATTAAGCCAACATGGGGGACTGGAATAAACACAAATACAGTGTGTTGTTTGTTGCAATTACAGCTGGCCCAATCTTAGCTTTCCTCTGTATCCAGGATCCTCTGATATTCCACATAATGACTAGATATACTGTATATATAATGCAGTGCCACTATCTGTATCTGTTTAGTGCACCGAAGCGTCATTTTTCTTATTCAGGTTTTTACAAAAGATAAATCCTACCCCTCTTCCCCCAGAAATACTTGAAAAACTCCCAGAGGTAAAAATCCCAGCCCTGTCAGCATGGTGTGTGAATTCTGGCTTTGACATTTCCTCTGCTACCTCACTTGAGAGACATGCGTGAAACTGTTTATTCAATCCCACCTGAGACATTTTCAAACAAATTTATCTGGAACCAGTTCCCAAAATATAGAAGCGAGTAGTGTAGTGGCCTAATTTCAACCACTTTGACCTACACCAAGCAGTTACTAAGGATGAATGAATAGACGATGGTGCCACTGTACAAAGACTCACGTTACACTAATGAACGCAGCATCTCTTTCTTTCACTGACTGCTAAAACCTTGCTTGATTGATTTTCCGTTGCATCCTATGGGATCCCGGTAATGCTCCACCTCTCTAGTGCGTCTCTTATTCATAACTATACTTAGATCAGATTAGAACACATTATCTGTTCATTCAGAATGATGAATTCATATTCAGTTACACCCCTCCGATACTGGTGTTCTTGATTCAAGTTTTTCTTTTCCAACCAGTTGTGCCACTGGCAGTGTGGACTGAACAATAGGTGGCTTTGGTATAAATTCTAGGCCTTACTCATAATCCTATCAGGTTTAAATAGATGGCTATAGGCTAGACTACTGAAAATGAAACCATACACAAACACTAATCCAACAGGTTGAACAGGTTAAATCGTTCCTTAGTGATTCACCTGTTCGCTAGCTCTGCTATGTTACCCAGAGGGGTGATGAAAAATCCTCAAAGTATCTCCTACAGCACGGAGAACCTGAGGGACCAGTTCCGTAATATGTAAGCAACCATATGTATAAACAAAGTACTGTATGTTTGTCCTATGTGTACATGTGTGAGCCAGTTAGTACCTCTGTGTGTCCCTTATTGTTAGGACAAAAGACCCTCATGTCCAAGGAACCATGCACACCAGATTCATGTGTGGGTTTGTGTAATTGTGCATGTGTGTTATATAACCAAGGCAATGCAGGGGAACCATAAGCCCTTTGTATGAGCATGAGAGAAAATGAGAGCAAAAAGAAAGAGAGCATAGAGAAAAATAAAGACATGAGAGAACAGATCAAAAGAAAAAGAAACAGGAGTGGGCGATAATGGACAAAATTTTGACATGAAATATATTACCATCCACTTTCTGCTACAGATGTAAGAAATGAAAGATTTGTACTAGTAATAATGAAGAATCTTAAAACACACAAAAGAAACGATGTTGATGATACTGATCTAGGACAATAAGCCCAGAAAAGTGCAAGAAGTTTCTAGGACTGGATATGACTTTCTGTAAACACGCTCGCATGACACCTGCATGTTCAGATGAACAGCTTGCATATTAAAAACCAGACCAGCATGCCCTGTTGAGAATACAATCTCAGATATAAATCCACCAGCTCGGGATAGTCACACAGGAAGGATCTATAGAAGTGCCTTATAAGTGCCCCATTACACAAAGAGACAGCTGAGCACTACATTATTATAGTTCTCAGTGTCCCAGGATGCATCTGGTCGGATTTCATTGTCCACTAAATGGTTAGCTTTCCCTTACTGCTGCACGTAGTGACCTTCTCCTCAGCCGCTTGTTCTGACTGGCCATCCAGACGGGTCCATTACCCAAACAGCAGGGAGGGGGGGTTAGGACCCTTAGGTCCAGCTAGATCCAATTACACAGGCAGGACAGAAAACTGAGTTTACCCTTCATGCTGCCTCTATATTGGATGGGAGTCGGAATGAACCCAGGCTGCTAATGGACAATATGAACTTTGATGACAAAATGCCATCACTTTCTATTAAAATCATGATTCTTACTGACTTTCTTTGTAGTCATCATGTTAAAGAAGAAGAGAGATATATGCAGACATGGTTACAATTTAGGCAACACAACAAAGACTCATTTTTGTTATTTTGTATTCATTTATATACATACATTCACACTTTAAAACCACTGTAACATACCCGACTAACACAATAACAATTATAACTAATGGCATGTGTGAATCTTCTTGTGTTGTTATAATCTGTGAGCAGCCCTCTTCTTTTTTTTCCCCTCTTGACTGTTGTCATCAGGCAGGTCAAGAATTCCTAAATCCGTTCCTTAATCTCTTCTGTTCTTGCCTTATCTAATCTGCAAAGCCCCCCTCCCTCCAAAAAAATCCTAATCCCTTCATTTTATCCTACCTCTCATCCATTAGGGCATGCTGGAACTCGCAGTCTGATGACCCTCTTACACGGAGACATGTTTATCCATGACAAGGTCACATTTATGTTGGTTAAATAATGGAGTAACCTCGACGTACTCCAGGATAATAGAGCACAGGTTGAGAAGAAAGTACAGAGGGTGATATTAGAGGACTTTTGGAATATTTTGCATATTTTAACACGACCTGAAAAGCATATATTAATATATTTATATTTATGAATATTGTCTAAAACAGAAAATCTGCCATTACAAATGTAGTTTATTTCCAGTTCTATTCTTTACATTTCCTATACATTATTTTCAGGGTGTTAATTAAATGATCCGGAGGGAGGGAACAGAGGAATAAAAGAAACAGAGAGAAAAAGATGGGCAGTGTGACCGTGTGTGTGTGTGTGTGTGTGTGTGTGTGTGTGTGTGTGTGTGTTTGCCTCTTCAAGCACTAATGCAGCCTGTGCCTCTGTACACAAGATTAATGACATTGAGCTCAGCTGGCAGTGTGTGTATGTGTGCGAGTGTGAGTGCGTGTTGTTTTGACTCCATCAATGTTTCTGAGGGTGTGTGCATGCCTGACAGCTCTTTTAATAGTATTCATAGTGCAATTTGCAATTAAAACTAATAACATCACATTGTGCATTTTGCGTGGGTGTTTCTTTCTTCTGTTAAAGTAGCACTACACACCAAAACACACATACACAAACAAATTGATTGTTTTGCATGAACTGCTGATCAGATCAGCCATGAAAGAAATTCAATTCCTGTGAAAATCTGTTATTTATTAGCCTGAAAGGTATTTTCACACCTTCAGTAACCTGTTGGTGTTTGTCTTCTAGTGTGTAATGATATCCAGCAATAATCAGAGATTTTCCCACCATTAAACAAAGGCGAGGCTGGCTGGGTGTCAAATGGACTCTCTCTCTCTCTCTCTCCCAGTCTCCATCCATCTTCACTTTAACATGCTCACACATAAATGCACATTTTTAGAGGTCACTGTAATGTGAATAAATTTGTACAGTACTACTTTTACACCAAGTAGAAGGGATTTGCATTTCTGAAACACTGTAGATGCATTTCATATTTTAGCCGACTAGAAAAACAAGCAAGCCTTTTACAGAGCCAGGACCAACATCCTGTAACGCACTGTAAAGGTTATCTCAGTCAATAATTGACTCGAGCACTAGTTCAGTGCCTCTTTCCCTTCCTCCCTCTCTTTCTACCTCTTTCTGGCTCTCAGGGAAATTCCCAGAGGGTAGATCGCTTTGCATTTGTGTGTTGTATGGAGCAGCAGAGAAAGACAGATCAGCACATGGCTTTCCTTAATGTGTACGCGCATGCAATCTCACACGGACACACGGGCACACAGCCCTTATATACTGTAAAACTACTATAGGACAGGAGAGCAGTGGTGTCCTTGAGCAAAGTCACAACAGCTCATCGGACACAGGGGTATAAAAGAGCTATAAAACAGGACTGGTTTAGTGACTTAGTGACTACAAATGACGGTTTTGCATTATAAGCACCAGAATGCTTGATAAAAACTAACCGGTGGTTAGTTATCAAGGTAAATTTTATACTGTAAATCACAATTCTCAGCTGACTGTCACTAGGTAGCGTCGCCTAGTACCGCTGGAAACAAAGCTGTTTATGCTTACTGTAAGACCTCAGAAGACTAATGAGAGAGTGTGACAGAGGCACAAAACACTAATTGTCTATGGAAAAAGCCTAGGATTAAGAACTGCTCAAATTCAGAAGGCATGACACTACAAAGGGATTATTATTTAACATTTCTGCTGTGTATTAGTGTCTCTGGTGACTATCCTCTATAGCCTAGTACAATTTAACCACATCTGTTCAATCTGAACACTTCAATTTTTATAAAACTTAAGAAACATGCATTACTTAATGGTTATTTCTTAAATACTAGTTTGGTGTGTTAAAGAAACGCTTATGTGTAATAACTCAGGGTTAAAGTTAAAGGCAGGCTTAGCGTTTCATAAGCTTTAGCAAAACACTCTCTAGAATATTCAAGCCCCTGTACACAGAAAGTAAATTTATATGTCACAAAATTCCAATCAGTCAGAAGAAGGACATGTTTGAAGAAGGACAAATCAGGTGTTTATTTTAAGATGACATTTAAAGGAGTGGCTGGTAGTCTTATTGTTTGGATTTTCAACTTCAAAACTGCTAGCATCAGCTAACTGCCACCAAAACCTGCTAACTGTACCTTTAAGAGTTTGTGCTAGTGATTAGATAACTGCTCTGTGATTAATTACCCCAATAACTGCTCTGTTGTTTCCCTGGACTGTACCTTGTCTGAAGAGTAACTTTGAACAAATTATGTTAATTGTTTGTTAAGTGAAACCGTAAGTCAAAGACGCTGCCCTTCACCCTAGGACTGTCATTATACAGTATGCACCAGCAAGACTACCAAACGATGAACAATATTTGACATCAAGAAATAGTCCAGTGCACATTATTATAGTGATGGTGGCTAATTGGTTAGCACAGCCACCTTGCACCTTCATGCTTGGTTTGTTTTCTACATTTATTGCCGATTCCAAATTGCCTGATGAATATGATGTGAGCGAGTGTATGTATGCCCTGCAATGAGCTGACACCCCATCTAGGGGTGGTATACCCCACCTCACCACAGTGAACTCGGAACACAAGGTGGTATACCCTGAGTTGTCTGGGATAAGCTCCAGCCCCCCCACGGCGCTAGACAGTTTAATCGATATAGACAATGAATAACTGAAGCTGAATACCTGTACATCCAAATCATATTAGACAATTATTATTACAACTTCTTCAGTGATTGCAGAACAACTACCAGAACAAGTAGTTAGTAGAGTGAGTTGTGTACGTGTGTATCTAAGATATGGAAATGTATGGGTTGGGTAATTTGAAGCCGAAATATTTCCTCCATTAACTTCCTCATTTGCTTTTTTTTTTTTACACTAATACTTCCTGTGCTCTGTCCCAGTACTGTATATCACTCCCTTATACCGCGACAATCTCCAAGCTTAATTTCAGTAAGTCGGATCCGATTTGCTGGTGTGAAGTAACAGCTGCTTACAATTCTACAATTACAATCTGTTCATGCAAAACAGACATTTGCCTAAATCAATTACTTCTATCATTTTCCTAGGAGTTGCTGCTCAGCCTTGCGACATGATCGTGGCATGAATCTTACACATCAGCAGGGCAGAAAAGCCATAGTAGATGTGTTCGTTTTCCTCACAGACAGAAGACCTGCACAGATCCAGCCGCCATGCACCTGTTGTTTGCGTATTCAGTTTACATGGCAGTAGGTGAATCGAAGCTGGAAAAAGGCTTTCAATTCATCAGGTATAACTAAACCAAATCCCACACAAAGTACTCATCTTTTCCATGGAAAAGATGAGTACTTTTTTCCAGGGTAGCATCTTTTCCATGGAAAAGATTAACCTAAACACAGCAGGGTAGCAGCCGCCACTTTAAAATCAGGTGTTTTTTCTTTTTCTTTACCCGAAAGTAGGCGTGAGTTCCTGTTAGAGATATGATCCATCACCACCGTATTTTTTCCTCATAAACTCTACCTGTGTTTTGAGGAAATGGTAGTTTCCAAATATTCATTCAGCAATAAATCTTTTGCACAACTATGGAAACTTACATAAGTAATAGTAGTGCTGGTTGACATGATCACAAATCAATATCAAGATTTATTAAACATTTTAAATAGAATATGATTAATGATTAATGTTTTTTTGTTTGTTTGTTTTTTGTCCTCATACTTCACTGACAAGGTTTGTACTGTAAATACAATGCATGTTCAAAATGTTCCATCATTTCAGATGGGTCAAACTATTGGGCTGCATTAAGCAAAGAAAACAACTAAGGAGATTGAAGTTACTGGAACTGGGTTACTAGCCTTTCAAAACCTGAACAAATCCTTCAAGGATAGTGCTGAACCATCAACTTTGTTGTGTTCAGTGTGGTCAGAAAAAGTATGAGGTGAGCTCACTTGTTGAGCTCACAAACACTTGTTGTATATGTTGCATGGTACAAAATCAAAAGTTTTTTGATTTTGGATTGGGACTGTGTGGTCATAAGAAAACCACTTGTTAGTGAGGCTATTCAGTTAAAGGCTTACATTTGTTAGGGAACAAAAATATTGGACTTTGGAGTAATGGAAAAAGTTCACATTAACCCTATTCCTTGAAGAAGGGAGTTTGAATTGATCCTATTCCAGAGCAATGGGCGCATCAGGGTAAGAATGGAAGCACATGAAGCAACGCACCCATCATGCATAGGACTCTGGAGGGAGTGTTACGGTACAGGGGTTATTTCAGTTCGTCGGGTCTAGACGCTATGTGGCAATAAAATAAAGTCAACTGACTATTTGAATGTACAGAATGACTACATTGTATATTTTCTTTCCTGATGAGACAGGCATATTCCAGGACTCAAATTGTTCTGGGAGCATGAGGAATCATTTTCACGCATGAACTGGCATTGGTTTTGATTATTTGTCTAGCCCTAAGAAGTAGTACTTAAAGTTCAACTCAATTACCATACTTGAAGTCAGACATTGTTATTGTTGAATATTACTGCAGTGTGTGAGTACATCAGGTATGTTTAGTAATGCATGAAGAATAAAATACTAATTACTCACAGCTCAGCATCCTGAGCTAAAGGAAGTACTGACTGTGTTTCCTGTCTTAGAGAGCATTAAGACTGTGTGTGGGGGGGAAGGCCAATGAGGATGTGTCATGTAAAGTAAGGGGGCCAGGAAAAAAGAAAAAGAAAAAACATCTCACTGGGTCATCTACTGTATGTGTTCAGCAAATAAGGTTTAATAAACAAAACCAGGCTAAAGCACAATAAAAAGTCAAAAGGTCTTACCTCAGCTTCTTTAAATGCAAGATCAGAGAGCGATGTGATCTCTAACAAATAATTAAACAGACTCCGACTGACCAACATGAACAGGTGTTTTTCCAGTCTGGGTTAAGTATTAATCAAAGTTGACCAACAGTGTGTCTCCACAAATTATCTTTTTTATTATTCATAAAATAAGAAGGAAGCGTTTATCTTACAAGTCATTTGATTGGTGAATCATGTCAATGAGTCAATAATGATGGCTCAACGTCTTCCCACGATATTGCAATACGCACCCGAAGGCAAATGAGGAAAGGTTTTTAAGGAACTGAAGCAATTAGGGAAACAAATGAATAACCTAATCAGGATCTACAATAAAGTCACAGATGAGATTTCCACTTGACATTCATAAGTATGTCTTATTCTACCATGTATTTGATGTTATATATGTATGTATGAATGTATAAATGAATTAATAAATATTATTTCTGCCTGCACCTTTCTAACTCTGTCTGTGAGGTACGGTATTAGGTGCATCCCCTTCCATTTTATCTTTGTAAATAAATCTGATTGTTTTTTCCATACGGTGTTACGCAAACGAGTTTGATCTTTTCAGATCAAACCTGAGATACGTTTATAATGAGAACAATCAGATCAGAATTCATGTAGTTTTCCAGAATACTGCTCAACACCAGTGACTATATTTTTAGTCAAAGGATGCTGATATAGTTTATATGTGGAAATCAATATCAGCCAATGAGTCATGTAGTAAAGCTATTGCTCAACATATGCATGTGGCAAACAATTAATTCCAGGTGTTCCAGGGAATCCATGTTTTTAAATTAAAGACTGATATGGATCGCTTGTGGTTACAAGTATGAATTGTCAAGACTGACGGATTTGCCATGATGAAGGAATTGGAATTGTGCTGGGGCATGTAATGTATTCTTTGTTTTGAAAAGTGCTTGGGGCAAAAAAAATTAAATCCTGATACATGTGACAGAAACATGAAATCCAGAAAAGGATGCCTGATTGGAATTTATAACCATTTGGATTTGTGAGTTTTGTAACATGTGACATTTACTTGAAGAACCAACTTGAGAAACCAACCCCATCTATAAAACTAACCTGATTTTCCTTGTCATTTTTACTGTTAGCTATAATATAAAAGATTTTTACCAGACAAGTGCTGGGGACATGTCCTGGGCATATATTATATTGACAGTTCGGTACACACCATTATCTTTGGTACAGTCTGTTGATATTGCCTCCAATTGCCCCCTCCTGAACATGTCATTAGACAAAATTGGTTTATATCAAATTCATCCACTGTATAAAAAGGAAATAATGTAGTTTTCGCCAAAATAAATGAATAAATAAATAAATAAAAAATTTAAGTCTGGTCAGTTATAATAAAACAGGTCTGTTAATGAAAAACCTAGAATCCAATTTAATTAAAACCAATCCTGGTGGCTCTCAGATCTGCTACTCGCCTTCACTCATTTGTCACCTCCATCCATGTTTATGCTTCTTATGCTTCCTGGTCGCTTCTTTCAATCTGACACAAAGCTTTTAGTTAATAGGAAGTCATAACACTAGATCAAAGCCTGTGTATGGTTACACGTCCTCTCGCTCGCCATCAGGCTTGGCTCGGAACGCTTTTCACTTTGCCAGAGCAAAAACACTTCAATTTCTATAATGGGCTCGGATAATAATGCCAGACCATGTTTACCAAGCAGCAGCCACACAGACACATGCAGAGAGAAATAGAGGCTACAAAATTCTTTCTGACATACTGTACTCGTACACTATAGTGTACGCTGGCCTACTTGGCACCAGCGCAACTCATTGATAAAATAAATAAATAAATAAATAAAAATCTGCATAGGCTTAATGGTGCATGCATGAAAAATTATTTTTTTTCTATTTGCTCTTGAGGCAACTAAAGATTTCAGCATGATGTGACGAACAGGGGGCATAGCATCTGTCTCCTAAAATTATTTTTATTATAATAATTATTATTATTACATCCTAATTCAATTATTGAATGTTTTAGTCTCATTTCACATAGGACTGGACTCTAGACAAGTATGGATGTACGATATCAATTTACCCGTTTCCCCTACTGTGCCAAGCTGCTTTGGCAAACATCTACCAGATGCACCGGGAGCCACCTTTGTCTCTAGCCAAATTCGGGAAAGGGGAAAGAAGAGATTTTCACCCTGGTAGACTACTAAATCCCCCAGTATTTCACGAGCCATCTTATTTTAATTACAAACCCAGCCTCCAATTAGAGGCCAATAAAAGTGGGATGAAAGAAAGAAGACAGACCTAACAAGGGACGGATTTTACACCCCTTGGTTTCCGCCATCCGAAACACACACCACAGAAACACACAAATCCATTAGTCAGGGCTTTTCTGATTTAAACAGGGTAGCTGTGTGTGTGTCTGTGTGCACATGTAGAGAAAGAACTCCACAGCTTTCCTTTGTTCTCTCAAGGCTGCATCCTGCCATTAACATCTCGATGCACATGCTGGGTTCTCTTGCTGGCACTACCATGTTTGGGGTCGACCCCCAAATCATAGTGACAGAGAGAGAGTGAGAGACAGAGAGAGAGAAAGAGAGAAAGAGAACAAGAAGGGGGAAGGTCTTTTGGGGGAAAAGGGGAAAGAGAACTCAAATGCCGAAACCTGGCTTATAGTAAAGCATATAACAATAATTTCACCAAAGTAAACGCAAACCACTCCGTCCTGAACCATTCCTATAAAAAAAAAAATTCTCAGACAGATCGATATAATTTCTTTGCACCACATTTTTAAACCATGTCAGGACAGGCCCAGAATCAATACCCTTCCAGAACTTCTGTGCAGGTTTCAACAGCATCTTATTTCATCCACTGCCTCGCAGTGTCATACCTCATTTATATCTGACCAATCGGAGCAGGTACGCAACGCATGTACTGACGGTTCTGAAATACAGCCACTGCATCATTCCACAAATGCATGTGTGCTTGTGTGAGAGAGAGATTTAGGGTCAGAAACACTAGATTAAAAACCAAGCTCCTGACTACACAGGGGTTTATTCTCACATCCTGTGACTCACAAAGCTCAAAGCACATGTGATCTATACACCAAACCCTCTAAACACATTTCCATCATGTGTGTATATTTATTATTACAATACAAATACATTCACCTATCCCACAACCTGCCAGGCAAATGTGCAAAAGGACTGAATTTGTCATTGCTCAGTTAAACTTGGTACTGATTTAGAGAACTGCCAAACAGAACAAATTCTGTGTATGTGTGTTTATAGTTTATAGTTTATTCTGCTGCAAACCCAGTCTATTCCTCTCTAGGTGTTGCACAGAACACACACACACACAGCCCCATAAGCTCCTTAACTATTTGAGGCAAGGAATAATTATGTTAGAATATAAATGAAATATGGTAATACATTGATTTCATAATAATTTTTTTTTATACATTGTTGCATGTCAGTGGTTCTATAAATGTGAAAATATTGCTCATAGAGCAGATGAATTATCATTTTGAACCGGTTTTATTTTATTTTATTTTATTGGTAGACACAAGAAGTGATGTTACATAGCGTGATGGTATATGCAAATCATTGAAGGGGAAGTGTGATCTTACCCATCTATCTTAATCATCGTTAAAAAAAAGTTGGTGGAACTGACATATGACATTATACCAGTGATCGTTGGTGTAAGGTTGGTGGTCATTTTTATAGGCACTGGGGATCCCCATTTCTTGCAACATAAATAAATAATTGTCTCGTCACAGAAAACTTCCCTGTATCAATAACTACATTTATATACACCTACTCCAGGAGACTTAGGTCACGAGGCGTGGTACACCCTGGATGGGGTGCCAATCCATCGCAGGGCACACATACATACAGTACAAACACTACGGGCAATTTGGGAACGCCTATTAGCCTAATATGCATGTCTTTGGACTGTGCGAGGAAACCGGAGTACCCGGAGGAGACCCACCAAGCACATGGGGAGAACATGTAAACTCCATGCACACAGAGGCGGGATTCGAACCTGGCCGGGAATTGAATCCAAACACTGGAGGTGGAAGGCGACAGTGCTAACCACAAAGCCACCTTGCCACCGATTATTAATGTTATACAAAATAAATACTGAGACTTTACAATGACACAGTTTACGTGGGCCATGTTTGATTTTAAGGTAGGTTTATTCTGTATTACTTTTTCTTTGGGTCAATGTTTTGGTGTAGAATGTCCTACAACATTAAGGATATACATTAGGCCCTGTGACAATGCTGTGGTTTCTGGGCATCTTGCTTCATCAGCTTCAGAAGACAGCTGGCAGTCTGTAGAAGCCAAATATGTAAATGAACGTGTGTGTGTGTGTGTGTGTGTGTGTGTGTTAAATCTTAAAGTCTTAATATTGCATTACACATCCTCCACGCAAGACTGGGTGACAGTAATGACACATTATATGGTGATTAACAAATTATGAGTTATAACACTATTGAATACATAATATAGGTTAAGGTGAGCATGCTGTGGTTTTGGACTTCTAAAAATGTTTGATCTTCAAGGGTTAACCCAGACACTCGGGTGTGTAAATAGTCAGGAATTGACTGACAACCTACAAGAATGTGGCTTATCACCCAGCACGTACGTCACAAGACAAGTGGGTGAAAGACGACAAGTTGGACGTGCATAAAGACCATGTCATAAAGAGTACGTCCTTTCAGTTCACCTCTGTCCAAACTTACAGGCCATGCCTACCTTGTACTCACTTCTATTCACTCATGACACAGCCATTGCATCAGGCAGGTACACAGACAGCAAACAACAGCCAGCGAATGACTCTTTGCTCCTCCTGACACATGATTAAGGATGATAAGGCCAAGACTTTAGATAAGAACTTTGTACGCCTTGCTGTACTGTAAGAATTGTATGGTTCAATAACACTGAGGTAAAGGAAACATGGCAGAAAATCAACCAGAGTGCAACATGACCTCTGAAATTTGACCTCAGCTATGTGAGACCCTTCTCTTGACCTCCACACCATGGAGGTTAGCACTTTCATCTTTCTTCTTTTAGTGAGAGAGTGTTTTTCTTTTTGGGGAGGTGCTGAAAATATAAATATGACCTTCAGGATTGATAATGAAATCAATTTAGAAAATTCAATTAAGAAGAGTGAGCATGTGAGAGTGTGAGGGGGATGTTAACATAAAAAAAATATATAAAAATCAGGGGAATGTCCTTATTCTGCAACACTGTAAAAATCTGCCAAGCAAGAAATCTATTCATTTATTCGGCGGGAAAAAGCAGTTCTCAGGAGGAAGAGTTAGAAGAAGTATGGAAATGGAGTATGAATAAACCTTGACCCTCGTGACAAATTCCACATAGAGGATTGCACTGTTCTACGTTCCGTTAAACACGGCAGTCTAGGCTCTGCTTACGTTAGCTATGGCATTTAATACCAAACAATCATTGTAAAAGATGCTGATTAAAATTTCCTTTCATTTGTGTTTTTGTGCTGACACACCACTCTTAATAGGGTACAGTGTAGGAGTGACGTTGGAGGAGAACGCAGAGGTCATGATCCCGAATATGCTAAGGCGGCACTTAATCTTTTTCATTGTCTGGAAAGGAGTGCGAGGCAAAAACACACTCCTTCACACATTGTTTGTTATTGAGCTGAACACAACTGCCACTGTATAATCCTGTATAAGGACCATAAAGAAAATTGACATAAATGTGTTGTCAAGACATAGAACTATATCATAACTGATGGTTCATTCATTCACATGTGTACTTGTGTTATAGACATATGACACACATATTAAATGTCACACATAATTAAAAAAAAAAAAAAAAAAAAAAAAAAAAAGGCAGGCAATGAGGACAGAATGCATGCCAGCTCCTGTAACTCAAGCATGTGTGTCTGATGAAGACGAAGAAAGAGAAACGCTAAACCAACATCCAGCATAAGGATGAGGGGAAAGTCAGGAATGAGTGTGGAAAAGCCATTCCAGCAGCACTGTGAGCATCATACTGCACCTTTGATGGAAAGTTCTAATAACACTCAAGTCATATTTTTCCTTTTAACCTTGAACGAAATTTCTTGTTTGTAAAACCTCATGAGGTCACTTCTGATCTTGGAACTCCTAATCAGTGTCATGAGAAGGGTATTAGAAACCCAATGAATGATAAATCCAAGCTGACACCAGGAAGAGGTTAAGACAGAGGGCTATATGGGGAATTTTCCATGTGGTCCTTTTCACATGAAACATTGACATCACTACTGATAGTCAGTGATAAACTGCTTACAACAATGTTTAACTTAAGCTATAATTTACTACACATATTAAAAGGCTCAAAAATAATAAGGTCACTGCTTTTGTAATCATTTGGATGCAACCTCATAGGTACTGTGCTGTGGACTGTGCTGTTGATGAGTGAAGCTTTTCCTTAGAGGAGAGCAGCTTGCTTCGAGAGGTTTGTTTGTCACTCCAGTACCGGTGCGAGTAGGAAACAAACTGTGGAACACAGCAAGAACCGCCCTAGTGTAAACACATTCTCCCACAGGGTGTTTAAGCGGAACATGGAAAGAGTCACATGGTGAATCTGGCCATATGGGCACGATTAGAGACTTCATCTTGCAGTGCACTCTTCAAAAAGAAGTAATTACAAAAAAAATACAACCTGATGGCATGGGGGAAACTATTTAACAAAAAAATAAATAAATAAAAGGAAAAATTGGAGATGTTCTGCACCTTGAGAACAGTGATGTGGGAAGCAAGAGAGAATTAAGTGTGGGAAATGAGGGGCAGAACCCAGGGGAGGTTCCACACAAAAGAGGGATTATCACACTTACTTTAATAGATGTCTTTATTACTTGGGAGAAACTTCCGAACTAGTGCAACAGCTCATTTGTCAAAAAATATGACATGAATAATTGATGGTTCCCTGCATAAAGGCAATATTTGAAATCCAGTATTTGCTGTTTATCCATATCATTTTGGTCGATGGGTTCAAATCAAGCATCATGCCTACAGCCACATCACTGCTGTGCTGATTTTCAACCACTCTTGTGTGATATTGCTCAAATAAACACCACATTGTTAAAAGTTGTGGACAGCTTGCCAGTCACACCCATATGTGCTTACTGAACATCCCATTATAGAGTTCATTCCCCTTTTACTTTTATAATAACCTCCACTCTACTAGAAAGGCTTTACACTGGATTTTGGAGTGCAGCTGTGAGGATTAGTGCTTGTTCAGCCACAAGAGCATTAGTGAGGTCAACAACTAGTGTTGTGTGAGGAGGTCTGGTACACAGAATGGAAAAGTGAACAGTATGGTGAACAGAAAGGTGTTGGATGGGGTTGAGGTCAGGGCTGTGTGCTGGACAGTCAATTTGCTCCATTTTGACAATCCACGCTTTTATATCAGGATCCCTGTTAATAATGTTGTTGTTGTTGTTGATCTTTTGGCTGTTCCTGTCAAGGGGTCGACACAGCGGACCATCTGATCTTCACACAACTTGGCATCGGTTTTTACGCCGGATACCCTTCCTGAAGCAACCCTCTCATTTTTGGGGGTTTGGGCATTGGGTGGGAATTGAGTCCGAGCCTTTCACATGGCAGGCGAGAAAACCTACCCCTGACCCCCCATGGCTCAATAATAATGGTCTTTATTTGGTGGACACTCAACCAGCCTGAATCAGAGGACAAAGGTGATTTTGAGATTATTAAAATGCTCTTTTTGAAGCTTTCACTGATATCAGACTCAACAGGAAACGACTTCATTGATGAGCCATGGTGGTGGTGTGCTTGAACAGGTTTGGGCCGCCGCTTAGTATTAGTAATGCCACATCATACAAAAACAGCCACATCTTCCACAGCTTTGGGAAAGATCCTCATATGAAATGAATGAGAGGGACCAGTGTAGACAAACTTTTGACTATACGGTATAGATTTGTATGCTTTTGTATGAAAATGACTGAATCAAGGTGGCGTAGTGGTTAGCACTGTCGCCTTGTACCTACAGGGTTAGGGTTATACTCCCGCGTGCATGGAGTTTGCATGTTCTCCCCATACTTGGAAGTTTTCCTCCGGGTACTTCGGTTTCCTCCCACAGTCCAAGACATTCAGTTGGCTAAATGGTGTCCCCAAATTGGCTGTTGTGTGAATGAGTGTGTGCATGTGTCCACACTGTCCATGGTGTACCCTGTCTCATGCCCTAAGTCTCTTGGGACGCTGTACCCAGGATAAGATATATAGATGATGAGTGAGTGAGTGAGTGAGACTAAATCAAAGCCGTACAAGCTTCTTGAAGAAATTCAGGTCTCCATTCCTCACAACAACACCTGTTTGTGACATGCGAAAAGAATGAATAAACTGTTTTGCCTAGAGACGAGCACCTGACACTGGATACGGCACAAGGTAGAGAAGAATATCAAACTACAGCGAGAGAAAATGAAACTACTAACAGCGTTTCTTGTACATAGTGAAGAGGCGGAAAGAAAAAAATAAATAAAACAAACAAATAAACTACCTGAGGCGAGTCACCTGTCGCGCGTGCGGTTTTGCGCGCGTCAACCTGTTCTACAATGCTAAACCAAAGCAACACTGTGGCTCTATTCATGTGAAACCAGAACAATATAAATTACAACAATACTATTATGAGGAGAGCTATTCTTTGAGTACTTTATTGCGGATTTGGGATGATGACAGCGGCGATGTGGAAGAAAGAAAAAAAAAACCCGAGCGCACGGGAGTGAAGCACAGGAACTAGTGTGCTGCTTTGCACCTAAACAAATGTTGGGTTTTTAAACAAAGCAAGTGAGAGAAGCAGAAGTAAAGTGAAAAAAAAAAAAAGTACGCACTGACCTTCATTGCCGGGGAGAGCTGCTGTCCAGGAGCAGAGAGGTAAACCCAGAGCCAGGAGTGTAGCGAGCAGACAGGTGGCCGGCTTCATGTTCCGCGGATCAGAGCCAGTAAAGTTCAGGAGAAAAGTGTTCACAAAACCCGGTCTCAGCTGCAGCTCATCCTGATGGTTATTACACTCATACACATATACGCGGTATTGCTTCGTCTGTGCCAGGGAAGTACAATTATAATTTTAAAAAAAGGCTTGTGCAAGTTGATAACTTGCAACCCTGATGTATGAAGAAAACTATAAATATCTATACAATTCCACAAAATAATGATAATTATACACACACACACAAAAAAAAAAACAGTGTTGGGTTTATGTTTGACCCTTCGTCCTGGTGGTGTTTCCGCGTCTTGGCACCAGTGTCGCGTAAAAGTGCGCTGTTTGATCCTTCCGATCAAAGCAAATTCAACCGCTTCATTTAATCATAAAAACAAAGAAAGTTTTCCAAGTTGCAACAAAATATCAACAGAAATCCTAATCCGATGCCTGCCACATCATGTGGGGGAAAAAAATCACACTCCTTTATTTCTTCTTTTCTCTGTGGGTACGGTCAGGTCTTCCGTTCGTCCGTCCACTGGAAGTACACACACACACACACACATACACTCACTCACACTCACACACATTCACAGGGTCCCATAGAAACCTCGCTCCTGGTCGCTCTCCAGCAGCAGGTCGAATAAACAGCACAAAGCACATCCGAGGCGCGCTGTCAGATTATAAGAATCAGCTGAGTACAAAAAAAAAGAAGGAGATTGCTGGAAGCGTACTGTACAGGGGGGAAAAGACAAGAAGCGCTCATTTGTCCCGCGATCCCAGTGGCGAGTCAGTAGTCACAAATCCTGCTCGCTCCCTCCACTCAGCGCCCCACCCCGCTCCCTCACCGACTAATCACCTACAGGTAAGCGGCGCACCACGTGACCCAACCCTCCGCACGCAGCGCTGGAGACGATCCTTATTTATCATCATAGCAATAAGTATTAGCTATATTATTTTTATTGTCGTTGTTGTATCATAACAAAAAGCGATAAACAAACAAAAATGCTTATTAACAAGCATTATTGAATTACTATTAATACTACTTTAACTTACAGCAAAGACGTTATTATGATACTTTTATATAATAAATTAGGAGTGTTCAAGTCAAACCGGGACTTTTGAGAGATTAAAAAGAAAAAAAACGCTTATATTTCTATATAATCCCCTGCAATACTCATGCACTTATTCCAGCATATCACAAATTCTAAAATTCCATCAAAGTAGAAAGTTTTCTCATTATGCAAAATCCATAATCAGAGTGTAGAGTGCCTGCTGTACTTCTGTAATGCTGGCCTCCAAGGAACTCCTATAATGGTGAAAACATATGGAACCTGTTCTCTGAGTTTCTACAATCCTCAAAGGATAATCAGTATGGAAGACTAATTCATTTCTTCCTATTAGTCATAATCACAAGCATTTTGTTCCATAAGGTTTACAGGAAAATATCATAATCCCAAATCACTGTATTATTAATTTTAATCCACAAACAACAATATATATATATATATATATAAAATAGAGCGAAACTAATAAAAGAAGGGGGAGGGGTCGGGTTTCATACAACTGAAATGCTCTCCCTGGCTAAAAAGTAGGC
>JAQMYL010000001.1:15447988-15454171 GCA_030014365.1 Clarias pachynema
ACAGCGGATTGTGTTTACCAACAGTGGTTTCTGAAAGTATTCCTGGGCTCATTTAGTAATGTCAATGACACAATCATGACGATGAATGATTCAGTGTCATCTGAGGGCCCGATGACCATGGGTATCCAATCAAGGTCTTCGGCCATGTCCCTTACGCACAGAGATTTCTCCAGTTTCTCTGGATCTTTTGATAATATTATGCACTGTAGATGATGAGATTTGAAAAGTCTTTGGAATCTGACATTGAGGAACGTTGTTTTTAAAGTATTCCACAATCTTTTTATGCACTTTTTCATAGATTTAAAGATCTGCCCATCTTTACTTCTGAGAGACTTCGCCACTCTAACACATCACTTTTTATAGCTAACCATGTTACAGACCTGATGCTAGATGTTCTATTAGCTGAATCTTTTCTAAATTTCTTTGTTGCCCCGTACCAACTTTTTTAAAAACCTGTAGCAGGCATCAAATTTGAAATAATGTTTTTTAGTTTTCATTTTATTAAAAATAAAAATAAAAATAATGTCCCAACTCTAATGGAATTTGGGTTGTAATCAGTAATATTATTATTTTAGGATGAAGCTCACGTACATATATGTCTTTTTGTATGACAGAACTCTCTGCCTAACTTATTAATACCAAGAAATAAAATCTTGTAAGGTGGAGTATCTTTTGCCTTGTGTAGTCTAAGTTGTACTTCTTTCATTGTCAGCCAAATACACTCCCTGTTCGGTAATCAGAGAGTAAATCACAGATGAGACATCAAAAAGTAGATCAGATAAAGATTAAGTTTTGACTTAAAATGATTCCAGCCTGTTAAAATTCATTAATACCACTTCAACCCTTCACTTTTCCCACTTTGTAAAAATATGAACTAATTCCAGTAAAAAAAAAAAAGTGGTATTGGTCTATTGGTGCAGGTGTTTGTTTACAACATTTGTTTGATCACAACATCACTTTTACTCACCAATTTGATTTTACTTAGGGTACAGGTTAAACTTCAGATAAAAAAACCTAAGGGCAAAGTTTCATTAAATGATGTCCAGCAGTGTATTATAGACGCACCCACAGTTTGACACATGCACAGTACACTGTTAAAACTTGCAGTTCACCATCTGGCACAAAACTGCTCATAACTTCACTTCTACTCAATGTGATTTATTTTATGGCCAAGGTTTAGTTTTCATATTGTACATCCCATTTTTTTGGAGTAAGCCATGATGAGTCGCCCTGTCATGTGTGTGTGTGTGTGTGTGTGTGTTTATTGAGGATTGTCCTGGCTTATAGGTGCATTATGGTTATTTCTGTGTCTTTCACATACTCTGTGTATACATCGTAAACTATCACATCAGTTGGCTCTGTTGAGTGACGTGTGTAGCCATGCCCACCTTGAGACAAAAGCGCTGAGTGAGTAAAAAAAAAAAAAAAAAGCTAGATCCTGTGACATAATCTGACTTGACAGATGTACAGACATATAGACAGGCACACAGACAAAAAATTTCCTGAGACTGGTTTTCGGTCCTCCAATGTATGAAACGTAAAGATATCATTGAAAAGACCTAGTTCTGACCAATGTACAAACATTTATTTACATAGATACTCTAATTTTAATGTACCCCAGGAATCCACTTTGCTTAGCAACCTTTAATTTTCTGCTGAACACATGATCCAGATTTTTTTTTAAATATGATCTTCTCACAGCCAAATAGGCTGCAGCTAGAAATTCATGGTAGGAGGTGAAATTATGCCAAAGAGGATGTTAATCTCATGCCAGAATCTCCCACAGACAAATTACTGATTACCACCGAGCAAATAGCAGATTCTCACAAGTCCCTCGAGAGACAATAATCAAGCGCATAATGCAGAAGATATGAATTTCAAAAATCTGCAATCACGGATACCGCTTTAGTTGAAAACTATTTGGTTTGAATACCTGATTAAAATGTTACACTCACTGCACAGACAAATTAATACAATAAATTAATCTGGAATTATTAAAACTTTTAAACTTTTCACCTCTTTTTTATTATTTAAAAAATTAACTGATGTCTGTAAAGCATGTGATTCCTCTTATCATACATTTCCACAACAAAAATAACTGTTCTCATTTAGATATCCTAGCATGTCCTTCGAAAGATTTTTTTGCTTTAGTTTATTTATTTTTTGTGGTTGAGGTATTTGGGAATTTCAAGCTTCACTGCACAACAAAAATACAACTAGAGGTGGAAGAAGGTTCAAATGACTTACAATACAAAGTATGTAAAACAGACTGTGATCCTTGGATACTTTTACTTGACCTGCTGATTCCACTTACAGTATATAGGCAGAAAGTATACCATACTAACCAGTGGACACTGCTAAAGGGGAGGTAATGTTTTTCCAATCCTCCCCTTTCCAGGTTTGATTGGACCTTTACCCACCCACTTTAGTGTTAGATTCCAGTCCTTGACTAAACGGAGCCCAATATGGGTTTCTGTACCGCGTTCACCTAAAGTTTTGGTGTGTTGTGCATTCAGAGACTCTATGTATCACTTTGAGCCACATGTGTTTTAACAATCATGAATTAAACTAACTGTCGGTCGCAGCATGAGTGTAAGTAGTTTGGTCCAGTCTGCAGTATTGGAAAAACCAATGGGCAGATGCCTGCCAAATACCCTCATTTAAAACCAGTCATAGAAGCACATTCAGGAAGAAAACACATTTGATGACATTATGTCATCTTAAACAACACTCTGTCTCATTAGTAATTGCGTCTAAGCCGTTTTGAATTGCCTCTGAACCATCTATGTTCTTTTATTTAGGCTTTAATGATAACTAGTTTCTAACACATTCAATCCCAAATCCCTCTCTAACTGATCAAGGGCACTACATTTGTGTTTAACAAGGAATTGTACACCCTAGCTATCTAGCTTTTCATTTAACACTATTTGGGATTCAGCCACTGGAAGCTGAATTTTCTAAAGTGGAATAAGTGGAAACATAAAGTGAATGTTGTAAGTTTCTCAGGACTGACCAACACCTCCATGCTTTATTCTATTCACCTTTTGGCTACATACAGTAGTACCGGTAAACTATGAAAAATAACTCATCAAATAAACAAATCATAATCTGTTGATAATAAATGGTATTCGTAGAACTGTTGTATAACAGCATGATAACAGTCAAGATCATGCTGTTCTGCTGAATACCAGCATGGCTATGACAGCTCCAGCACTCAGGCTGCACCCTACCTATGTCGGCATCACAGCCGTGCTGATATTCAGCACAATATCACTTCCTTTTATGTAAAATTTCTTAATTAGGGCATATGATTATTGGTACAAAGATTGTTTGTTTTGTGATTGTTGGAGTTATAAACTGGTAATAAACTCATGTCACCTTTCCTAAGAGTTGTAACTCCTATAGATGAAGCATGTTTAACTGGAAATAGATATGCAAGAGTAGAAGAGATGAATGAATGAACAATCAAGGGCAGAGAAGACAAGATGCCTGCTTGGGGCATCATCATTTTGTATAAGGTAAACCAATAATTTTTTGCCAATTTACCATGAAAGACCTGGTCTCAAAATACAGCACTATTTCAAAACAGATCCCTCAGGGATCAACATAATGCATGATGAATATGCATGAAGGAGGAGAGCTAGATAATGAGGGACTTAATAAGAGGCTGTTCAGGAGGACATCTCTATAGGAGGAATCAGGGCTGTGAATGATTGGCATGACAAATCTGATTCCCCAAAAAACCTGCCTGCATTGGGGGAGGATGGCAAGGATGAGATTAACTCCATAAACATATGCAGGGAAACATAGCAATCCTGTGAGAGCAAGCTAGCAAGCCAAGCAAGCAAACCATATGTGCCTTAAATATATAATTATGCATCATGTTCAAAAAAATGATTTTTAGAATGTGTCTTTTGCCCTTAAGGAGGCGATTTGGGCAGATGGCTGCTTTCGCTATTATGCTTCTCTAAATCTCAATCTCAACACTGCACAAAAAGCTTAAGGAGCACTCCAGAAAACAGAGCTTTTATTCCATTAAAAGCAGCTTTGGGAACATTTCTGTGTGATAATAAGCCAAACAGAGCTTTATAAGTCCCAGGAGTTCAGCTGAAGAGCCTGCATTCAGCTAATTGTACTGGTTTTGTGTTTGATACTGCAATGGTAGCGACAGAATTACAAACGGTCAAGTCAGGATAGAGGTCAGTTTTAGAGCATTATATATAGATGCATCTGTAGAGTGAATTTTAATAAAAGAATGCACCAAGAATAGGCAACATCTGGTGCCCCATGGGCAGTTACACTGACTTGCAAGCATTAAAAAAAATACAAAGCACTGACTGTGGGCTGACTGCATGCATGATGAAAGACAAGTCTTCAACCAGAAGCTCTGTCCTACCCACATGCTCTAATCCACCATGGTGGCCACTGCTAGATCATACACCATGTTCTCTCATCTGACACATTCCATTCAACATGATACAACAAGAGATCACAAGGATCGGACAGATCACAGAGAAATAAAGTGTACTCTGAGCTAATGGAAAGAAAGCGGAGGTTTAAAAGAGAATCTAATGTAATTGTATCAAATGAGTCCCAGGCTGAGCTTGATCAATTTCTTTGAAGCCCTAATTGTTAATTAATTGTTAATCATATTCAATAGGACTTTCCCAAAGAATACAGTCGCTCAGACTGATCAGATTGCTGCTTCACTTCTACTTCACCATGAAAGACAGACTAGTTATCGGTATAATTGAGCTTTAAAGGTTGTCTAGCCCGCCTCCGCCTCTCAAACAAAAATAACACTCACTCTGAGTAAGACCCTCACAATGCTTTTCACACATGGAGTGTCCTCGCTCGGTGCTTTGTTCAATTCAGAACAGCTCTCTTGTGGTTGCCGTGGCAATAGCATATACACATCCACGAGAGGCTCGAGCCATGACTTGCCACACTCATGCTGTCACTCAGCTTCACTATTTATGTTAACAGGGTTTTGAGACCCCCAGGCTGCAAGACCTGACCCATCTGGCACCAGGTTGGCTCCGAGCATAGGACAAAGTCTCCTGCTGAGCCAAAACGGGTGGCTTGGAATTTAAAACGTAGAATTCGAGGGCACCAGGTGTTGTGTGTGTGTGGTATTCTCAGCTGAGAGATGGGGCAGGCAAAGGCAAGCTGCTGCTCAGCATGTGTGCAGAGGGGAAGACGTGTCAAAGCTATAGGCATGGAGTTATAATCTATGAATATAGAATGAAAATACTGTGCAGAACCATATAAAACAGCACCAAAATCTACAAACCATATGACTTGACTTTTCAACTTCACAATCATGGTATTCTGTATGCTCAGGTGTGTTGAAGAAGGCAGATAGTACTTTCCTCCCATTGTGTTTCACTTGCATGCGCAGTAGCAAAAAAAAGTGTAAAGGTTAGCTTCATGCGCCTAGGAAGAAGTAGTTTATCGGTTTGTCCCAACTTCCTCAACTGGCAGTCATCACCTGATAAGGGAATGTTAGTGAGTAGAAATTGGCAGGACCAAATTGAGAAGAAATATCAGTCATATCAGACTCACCAGAATGAAAACAAAACAAATTAAAGGATTAAAGGATAATAAAGTGCTTAAAATCTTAAAATATGCACATACGTTATAGCCTACCAGCTTCAATCTACTGCTTTTACTTTGAATTCCTAAAGGTAAGTCACATTTCAACTGTTTACCACCATCACTGTCATTATGGACAAACAAAAATACTAGAAATAAAGCGTAAAATCTACTTTTCAGGACAAGAGAGGATAGTGTGGATTAGAGTTGTTCCAGGACTCAATCTGTGTCAAACTGGATGTCACTGAAACCATGCTGATAACAGAATCCCACTGAGGTCCTTCATCCTTATAGACAAAAAAACTGCTGTTTACCAAGGTACTGAAACAAAGAAAGGAAAAGCCTTCAGTTCAAATTGAACACAATATGATTCATATTATAATAAAATGTACATATTAGACTAATCAGGACATATCAATTATTTTACTGGGGTTGCTGTTAGGAAATTATCTCAAAGTTCCCCGAATGCCGGCTGTTACTACTCAATTTAAAACAAGAACTGACGGCTAAAGGGGCGGCACGGTGGTGTAGTGGTTAGCACTGTCGCCTTGCACCTCCAGGGTCCGGGTTCGATTCCCGGCCAGGCTC
>JAQMYL010000001.1:15495197-15514617 GCA_030014365.1 Clarias pachynema
TATTTCACACATCTATGGAAATATTTGGATAAGCATTTATAGACTACATTAGCTCTCTTAAAACGCAATCCAAAATAATTAATTAGGAGGGGCATTGAAGCCAAGCCAGGACTTGTGATGGTATGTCTCGTAAAATAGATTTTTACATTTATAGAAGAATTCGGCTCAGTCCGGAGATGAGACTCTTAGCTGGAGTTCCTGGGAGGCCAGCATTACATATGAACATGGGTCTGGTGTACTGAGAAAAACCTTCTATCTTGATGGTATCCAAGCACTAGTGAAACCCTAGGATAAGTGCATTAGTGTAGCAGGAGATATTTATAGAGTAAAAACTCACTTTATTTCTCTATCTTTACTAGTTTTAATACAGAACTGTGTTCTGTTATTCTGGTTTGACTTGAACGCCCCCATATACACAGTAGCACACTTTTAACTATATTAGCCATAATTAGTGATATTGGGGTCAAGAGCTTTGTTGCACTATGTTTACAGAATACTCCTAATTATTTAAAAAGGTTATATGATTTTGCATGTCTTTGTGCTTCTCCAGACCCGTGATTGGTTTCTCTTAGCGCGTTCAGAGACTGAGTATCGTTCTGCGTCCAGCGCGTTTTCCTACTACGTGCTCCAGTCTTCAGCTTCCCTCTCTCTCTTACTGAAACCTGTCGTTACAAGAGAACTAATGCTGCCCTGCAATCTGCCTGTCTCAAGCGTGGAGCCACCCTTAAACACACTCAATATGGTGGAGGTACACTTCCCCTCCTTCTCTTAAATACGAAATATGCAAACACAAACATGGATCAATATTTAAATGATGTGGCTTCAATGTATATGCACCTGACTCCAGCCAAAACACTCACAGATTGGGAGGTATGTGAAGTGCTCAGGTAGCACTGAAGTAGAGAAGGTGTACACTAATGCCATTGCTGTAAGCTAGAGTAATTTAACAATGGCTACAGTTGAAAGACACTGAAATTAATACATTGAAATGTTCCTCATTTTAAGTAATGGAAATAAACATAATAAATAACCCACCCACCTCTTACATATATTTAACTTCCATACAGGCTCGGGAATATTCCTTAATTCGCTTCATCTTTTAATCGCGTAGTTCACAGATTGCGTAACCAAACACTTATTAGGAAGTAAAACTTGCACGAAATGAGGAGAGCAGGTTAGTTTGTTAATTACCGTACAATAAGCACTGTAGGCCCGAGTGCCAATGTGTGATCCCTTATTTGCCTATACATGAGTAATATATATATAAAAATATATTTATATATATTTTACACAATATATATATAAAGTCTCCAACTAGTGTAGTTCTAATCACAATTAATCTGATACGTTATAGAACGTCTAAAACAAGTAAACGAATAACTATGCATAGTGACATTTTGGGTATTTAAAAAAAAAAACTTTGTCATTTCAAGGAAACACTGTGACCTTCAATGGATTGCTGTATGAGCTTTCATTATATGGTGCATAAAGTAACTGTTTTGTGTTCTTCCCTGTAGTAATGTTGGTAAATGACTCATAAAATACTGTCATTTTTGGGTTCTAACATCCTGTTCCTGCATGTGTCATTTCCCCTTCTGTGATAAATGTCCATGTCCACAAAACAAAACAAAACAAAAAAACTTTAGAAACTTTAGAGTTTAGTGTGCTCCTGAATCTTTCAGCAGATCACTCAAATAGTTATGTCAGGATATTTATTCCCTCATCTATGGCAGCAATAATATTTTTTATACTAAAAAAAAATAGATTTATTTAGGTCTGAACAACATATTTGTTTGCGAGTACATTCCTTAAACACCACCATCCCCCCTAATTTCCATATTCTTTGTATTCTCTCTATATGATATCATAACTACAAAAACACAGAGATTTTCCAAATCGAATGTGGATTTTGCTAAATGTATGCCACTTTTTATTTTTTTACTTTTTTGTCCCAGAGGTGTCTGGAGCAACTGGAGATGGATCCTGTGTTTAACCCTCTCTATCTGGATAGTAATCTCTACACGTACCTGAGGATGCGAGGCCTGCTGTCTCGCTCCTATGGCTCTCGCCCTCAGAGCCAAGGAAGAGGTCAGCGTCGAGACACAAACCGAGCAGCAGAGGGCTCCACACCTCGGCAGGTCAGACGCACTACAGAAGCGCTCTCTTAATGTTAAACTCAACATGGACATACTTGTCTCTTTTTAATGCTACACAAGGCTAAACAAACATGTTTTATCTAAATATGCTGATCATATTTAGATAAATATGATCAGCATATTTCATCATATTGTTAAGTTTCCATAAACACCCTAAAGGAAGACTGGTACTGCTGTTGTAACCTACGAGTGATTACATGAGAATTTCAACAATTTATTCATTATTTTTTAATTGACTTGAAACTCATGTATGTGACACACCCTGTAACATGCTGTTTGTCTTTAAAGAACATAAATACGATAAGTAATATCGTTACATAATATTAAAATCTAGTGAAACAAGAAGGAACAAACAGGAAATCTTTTCTTTAAAAAAAAAAAATGTAAAAAGGGGTATGCAGATTTCCAACAGATTTAAAACTTTAAGATACAGTATAGTCATTTTTTATTCCCCTAAAGTTGTGTTGAACACTTGTGATATTGAACAAATCCTTTCTTCTGAAAAAGTCTCTAAAAGGAAAAATGATTCAGAGCTTAATTTACGGCTACATTTGACAGAAGAATTCTTGAAAGCTTTCTGTTTCGCATAAATGTTTATGAGCTACACCAAAGGCTTCCTTTCACAATGTTTTGAGCAAACAGGTTTCTGTTCTTTTTTTAGTATAAGGAAATGTGTTGTCTTTCTCCTGTCTTTTGTCCATAACCTTTGATCATACTCCATGAAGGTAAATAGAGATCAAGCTGAAAACTGTGCAGTCATTTTTAAAACTAATAATGGAAAATATTAACACATTGTGTTGTTTATATTACTATTATTACTATTACTATTACATTCTCCTACAGTATTAGAATTATACAGTCATTCTGGATCTTGCCAAGTATTTGCAACCTGCAGTAGTTTAATCACAAGCATATCTAACAGCCTTTTATTGAGACAGTGAAATTTATTTAGGAGCTGAATATGCCTTTTTTTATGTATATAGTTGCAGCAAGGTCGTGTCAGAGCCATGGTTGCTCCTCTGTCATCTGCACCCCCAGCCAAGATGTCCCGCCCCCCTCTGACCCTGAGCCGTTCACGACACCTTGACCCCTCCCCTTTGCTTAGTGGACAATGACGTGGATAACGATCTTCTAATGATGATGTGAGAGCGCTACAGTACTTGAGTAGTGAGCTATGAGTTTCGGTTTGGTATGTATGTATACATAAACCTGGCCCACATTAGCATAAAAGGGCATACCACACCACAGTGCACTGCAGACCCAGACTTCTATTTGTAGCCCTGAATCGTTTCCAGTTCTAACTTGAGCTGTTTCTTTCTCTGCAGCAATTAACTGGTATCACAAAATACCTTCAGATATAAACAGACATAAGTAGCTGAAGCCAAATTCTAAATTTGTGTTCATTCACTAGTCAGTGCTTAGTATTCAAGTACATCGCAAAAGCATGTGGGGGAAAATACACAAGCATGTTCAATTTCAAAACTTTATATCAAATCAGTATTGCAGACAAGATGACTTATCAATACTTCAAAACAATTCCTAAACACTACAGTTTGCAATGA
This sequence comes from Clarias pachynema, assembly GCA_030014365.1. Taxonomy (NCBI): domain Eukaryota; kingdom Metazoa; phylum Chordata; class Actinopteri; order Siluriformes; family Clariidae; genus Clarias; species Clarias pachynema. The sequence continues at coordinate 15,498,916 of JAQMYL010000001.1, forward strand.
GTCAGTGATTAGACAGGGTTTTTAGTTATTAGAGGACAATATGGCAGCCATAGAGTACAGCACACTTCCAGCTGTTTGTGTCTACAGCTGTTAAACATTAGAGCAGATAAAATGCCTCATTCTTTGCAAAAAGACTGGGAAAAAAGATTATAGACCATTTTAACGCCCCTAGATGGTAGGAAAGCATGAAATAAAGCATGAGAGTGGACTGTCTCGAGCTGAGAAAGAGAGGGTCTCTTTCTATTGTAAAGCTACGCAGCAATATAGTTTGGAGTGGATAGAAGGGAATGAAATGGTTTACGGAACTGAAGTGATGTCAAGGCCATGGCATTACTCAATGTCACTGTCTGACTGAGACCCATCTGAGCTGCTTCATTAACATTTCCGCCATTCCACCCACCCAATGCCGCCTACACCAGTGTCACTCTGACCTCATTTTGGGTTTAGACATTATGCAAAACCCCTCACAAATGAGAAGCATTTTGCAAAAAGTTCTTCCTCTCCGTTTCCTGTTTCATATATTATTTTGAAAAGGCCTTAAACATTTAAAAAGCAAGGTTTTTTTTCTGATTGTATTACTTGAAGGTTTTGCCCAGACTGCTTTCACATCTGAATCTACCTAATGGCATAACCACGTGTTCTCTCTCGGGCCAAATCGCATGTGGATTTGTAATGTCTGTAAAGTGTTATTTAGACTCCAAGTCAAAGTCCACAATAACCTTTTTTTTCCACATAGAAGTAATTCTACAAAATTAACTAAAAGCTTACAGAGTCTGGGCATTTGTCCACATGAACAACAGGCATACGAAGGTGTTTTATTTTAAGAGTCTCATACCACACTATTGAGGAAAGGAGGTCAGTGCATTAATGCTTCTGTCTTGAAGATAATTACTGTTCAGTTGAAATGTTGTCATTTAATAAAAATTACTTTATGTAACTTGTTTAATACCCAGTACTTCAAAGCCAGTAAATGTGTTGTTGAGTTTTTTCCCCTCATCCAAGCAGTTTAGTTTAATTTTCACACAAACATAGACATACATCCTACTTAGTTCATCTATTTTGTCTTGACCTGTGTGCAAGTGTGTGGAAAGCTAGAAACAGTGGTTTGGCGAAGACTACAAGAAGTTTCCATAAATAGGAATGATTAGTTTCTGGCAGTACTGTAACAGATTTTTCATGAAATTTTCCAGCTTTCCTGTTGTTACTTACAGAATATCCTGTCAGTATGACCTTTTCCAAAATGTATATGTACAGTAATATTTATTTTCTCCCTCAGCATATCTTTATTGTAAACATAGCGATTAGTAACTAATTCATGGCACATTTAACACCATTTTTTTTGTCTTTTTGTCACTAAAAACCAGGCCCGATACAGTATATTTTATTTACAGAATGATAAACATATAGCGTCAGTCAAATATCTTAGTTGAAATAAAAGGATAAAGGAGACAGTTTAGTAATCAAAAATATATAATTTGCTTATGATAAGCACTTTCATGCACCAAAAGTACTTCTGTCGGACAATTCAGTAAGCAAAGGCACACTTCTGTTTTTTTTTTTTTTTACCACTACAGTTATGGAGGCATACAACTGAGGTTGAAATGAAAACAGAAACTGTAGATTTTAGAAAAGGAGAACTCAAGCTAGATGAGATATCCATCGCCTGTGTAGCTATTTTTATAGACTGGGAAATGCCAATACTGTTACCACTGAAAACGTTTCCAATTAAATTGACACAATTAAGTCACATTTGGTTCTGCAAAGATGGCAGAAGGTACTTTCATTTCCCAAGGAAACTGTGGAATGTTTTTTGGGTCACAATAACTGCACTCAAATCCAGAAAAAAAGCTTGTCTCTGTAAATACAGATAAAGATGTGTAACCAGTGAAGCAGATTGGCATGGTGATCACATTTACATCATGTATTATAAGTAAGTTCCCTCTTTTAAATTGAACAACAGAACCATGATACAGCTTAAGGTGTAGGGAATTAGGCATACATGTTAGTATGGTCACAGTGTGACCACGTACTCACTAACTCTGCGTTTGGGGCCCGTTTATAAATGTGTCAAAAGGGATGGGGGGAATTATAGAGTTAATGACTTTAATGGCATCTTAATGACTCCAAAGTGGTGCAGTGGATAGAGCTGCTCCTTTACAGCTCCAGGGTTCCCAGTCTGCCTTTGAACTCAGGTTACTGTGTGTGTCTGCACAAACTCCCCTTCCACCTCTCAGAAATGTGGCAGTAAGTGGATTGGTGTTGATAGATCAGTATGTACAAGTATGAAGGTGCATGATGCTCCGTGATTAACTAGGGTGTATTCCTGCCTCATGCCTGTTTTCTCGGAATAGGCTCCAGATCCACTGTGACCCTGACCAAGTTGCTGAACATGAATAAATAAGTGAATGCAATCACAACTATCACATTGCACATGCAAATGTTCAACTATCTAAAGGTGTCAACTTACAGTATACTGAGTATATTCATAGGACAGAGGAAGTTGCATAATTGTACTTTTGTTAAGAACAGACTTATTTCAGGGAGATCATTTAGAATTAAAAGGTACTACATTTTGTCCTAGGAATCCTATAAAGGACAGGGTACTGACTGCTTTTTAGATTAGGAAAACAGCATCCTAAAAATGCACCACAATGTGATGAATAGATCAGATTCTGGCAGGCCAAGAGGCTGGTCATTGAAGAAAAACGTCAGACAGTGGAAGAAAACACAGAGGAGGGGAGAATGAAAAGGAAAGAGTGAAGGGGTGAACGAGAGACAAAAACAGGACTAGGAACAGCCTGTACCTTCACACCGAGCCAGACAGACACAGCTCAACTTAGCCAAAATTCTAGCCATTTAAATTAAAGCTCTTTTCTTTTTTTAAAGCTGGTTAATATTCACTAAGCATCAGGCTGCTTTTTTAGATTTTCTGGCATTCCTCAATAGCCGCTTCAGTAGGACAGAATAAGGGTGTAAATAGGGGGACAATGAGAAAGAGGTGAAAAAAAAAAAGTATTTGGAATGATTCTCCAACTTGAGGAAACAAAACTAGTTTTGGGACGAATATATTTCTTGAAATAGAAAGTACTATGAGGTTCTGAAAAATCTTTTATTATCATCACATAACATCAACAGCACAGCTGTTTTTGACTTACGCCCACACACACACACACACATAGCAAGTGATTAGTAAACTGCTGTATTTAAAATCTCCATAGAAAAAATATGTAGGTGTGCATTGATCGTTCATATGGTCTATTATTTTTGACTCTCCAAAGGTGAATTGGCATTTTAAGACAACGGCAGATTCCCTTGTCTGGCAGTTCAAATTTCTGTTATTTAACAGCTTAACCGCCTCTAATATACTGTACAAGTCACAGACTCGGTATGATTCACTAAGAAGGAGAAACTGGTAAAAGATGTGCAAAATTGTCATAGTACAAGACCATGTGAGTAACTCACATACAATAAATTCTGCTAAATTTGTAGTTTCATTGTCCTTCCCAAAGAAAAGAACGTTGTGTCACTGAATCGATCACAGTGCATTGTCTAGGGCGCCAGTTGTCTATGACACTAACCTGCACACGTGTCTGGTTTTCCAGTTACTGTAGTAATCCCAGATATTACAGTGGCACAGAACAATACCACAGAAAGCCTGTGATCATTTAAAAACTCTGGTGTCTTTAGAAAACTATTTCTAGAGTGCATTTTGACTGCTTGAAAAGGCTTGCAGGATCGAATCAGATATCACCCAAGTTGTCATAGATGATGTCTGGGGGACGCATGGCAGAGTGCCATGCTGTTGCTGGGGGCTTATGCTTAGACACTTTACTATAAATCTCAGCGTTCTTCTCTACTTTTCCCCCACCAGTTACTCCATTTCCGAATCCTTCTCCAACAGCATAATATATACTGCTGCTATTGTTGTTGTTTAGGTTAGCTCCAATTTTACTTTGGGTTAGTGGAAGTGGCTCTTTCCTGGGAAGGGCTCCCTTCCCTGGTTTGGGTGCTGTGAGAGGCTTGGGACCTTTAGGCTTGGCCACAGCTGATTGTAGATTTGTCTTGCCCAAAGGAGGGGCACCATAGTCATCCATGTTTGGATTGTAAGCCACTTCATGACCCTGAGGTTCTTCAACTCCCCTTGATTTCCAGGACTGGCTATCCAGACGTGCCTCATCATACAGAGTGGTGACTGGCTGGATTCCTGGAAGACCTGCTCGTCCTTCAGGCTCATCATAGATGTGCTCTGCCCGGGTTACATCAGGAGGACGCCTGTTGCGGGTTTCAAGCGTCAGTCCTCCTGTTCTTGGAGTCAGGTCAAGTGTGACTCTGTCATAAAGATCAGCATAAAAAGGTTCATTCTTGCTGCCTCCACCTTCATCACCAAGTGGACGATGCCAAGGGTTTTGCATTGGTGTAGGTTTAATGCTGTCTACAGGGTCAGAATAAAGACATTCCCCTAAAAGATTGGGCAGACGGACTGAGTCAGCAGGTTCAGAGTACAGATTCACTTGATCGTCCATTACACTTTTTGTTCCACGAGGCAATGTGCTTGGAACTGGAACTGGAGGCTCTGGTAAGGTGCGCCCCTTAAGATTTTTACTTTCTCCTTCCTTTCGGCCAATGACTCCATCAGCAGACCCAGGTTTACTGCCACCGGAGTCTCCATCTGTGTCTCGGCTCATTCCGTCGGCGACCGCAGCCCGGATCTGTTGGAAAGCAGGACAGTCTCCATCGAACGACGAGGTCTGATTTTGTTCCTCAGCCTGAGCCTTCTGCTCCCGTATGGCACCCTCCACAATCTGGAAGATCTCGTTCCCCTGCTTTGTCTCAAAGGTGAAGTTGCCTGGGCCAGATTCACAACGTCGCCCAGCCTCAAATGAGAACATCACCTGCAATAAAGATCAGCAAAAACAAGTAACAATGATTATACTTTCCAATGTACCTGTAAATTCTCATTTTAATTGCCTATATCTTTTGACCCAAACAATATATACAGTACTCTGCAAAAGTCCTGAACCACCCCACATTTCTTCATATTTTGCTACCAAAGAGCCAGACTTTCTTGTATTTGAATGTTTTTGTTTGTTAAGCCACATTCAAGCATAAAAAAAACATCTAATGTATGGCATGAACGAGTGGGAAACAGGTGGAGATGATGGCAGATGATCAGGGCAGTGATTAGTATAGTGCTGAGTCCTAAATCCTGAGTGGCTGGAACAGACAAGAGTAGAAATGAGGTTGCTGCTGATGTGACATAACCAACCGATTTCTTAAATTGTACCTTTAGGCACTTTGCAGCCTGAACAGTAAAACATTTTATTCACATTTCTTTTATTTAATGTACCTCATTTAATTTAATATGAATAATTTAGGTGTTTACTCAAGACTTTTGAGAGTACTGTATAATAGGAATCAGCCATTCGGGAGGAGTTGAACTGGGGTACTTTAACACAAGGTGCCTCTTCAGTGCAATGCTGAGCTGATACAAATACTTTTCTAGTGAACACTCATTATTATTATATACTGAAACTATAAAGCTTGTCTGTCCGCTTAGGAGAATTAGCACATGTTTATTTAGATCTGTGATAGATACCAAAAAACTTGATTCCAGTCACCTAGACCTGCCCTTCTACCCACACTTGAGGGAGAGAGGAAGGCTAGTTTCCTGTATCAAACGGTTTCTATGGTAATGACAGGAAGCAGAGATGGAAACAACAGTGGCCTTAAGTTCCTGCTTTAGTAAAAGGGTAGATGTCACCAGAAATAAGGGCTGAGAACCACAAAAGTATTTCTGGTGCACACTATATGTGTGTCTATGCATTAAGGAATATGTATTTTTTTTTTTTTTTTTTTATAAAGGAAAGTGAAACGTGATTCAAGGCCTTGTGTAAATCTATATAAAGCCACACAATGACCCTGCTGTTGTAGAGCAGTTTAATTTAAAAGATAAGAACTCACTCTGTCTCTGCCGTATCGCCGTAGCAGTTTGTAGGGCCACACCAGCAATGTCTTCTTCATCTTAGGCTCCTTCAATATCAGACTCTCTCCATCTGCTTTTAGCCAGTAATTACCAAGTAGACCACAACGTTCGGATGCTTCTGTTCTTTGGACACTTACCCAGAATTCATTGACTGTAAAGTACAAGTACAATACATTATTACAGCCTTGCTTAACTACGGGCCAGGAACAACTGTGTTAATGGGAACAACTTAACCTGGAACAAATGCTGCCCTAATACAACGCTGCAGTTTTATGTTTTTTTTTAGTAAGTGGTCTGAAATACATTAATGTAAAATAAATAAATAGTAGCTATTAACACTGCATATGATGCAGGTTCATGTCTAATTCATCTAATACAAAATCAGATTGAAATCAAAATTTTAGGCAATCTTGGTTAAGGGTAGTAAAAAAATAACAAAAATAACCTAGTACTCCTACACACTGAAGATATGACTGAGTGTACACCAAGACTGCAAAGTCACAAGCCTCTTAATATCAGTGTCACAGACACACACACACTCTTTGAGGAAGTCACAGGTGCCCTTATGAAAAACAGAAGTATTAATAACCTCTATTTCCCTAAAAAAACCTCCTGTTCAAAGAAAGACACAGAGGCTTTCGTAAATTGGGATATCTTTATCTCTCTCGCTCTCCCTCACTCTGTCTGTCTCAAAGTTATGTGTAGAGATGGACTGTGCCAAAGGGAGCTGGGACTGAATGCCTGAGATTCTGTGCTACTCTCTGAGAATTTGTGCTTACTTTTTTCTTTTACCCAATCAAGTTAAACTAGAGGCGACCGAGGCAGCCTGCCATTGCAAAGAAGGCAGTCAATAAGTGCATGAGTGTGTGCGTGCATGTGTGTGTGACATTTCTGTCACAGCAAGGAAGCAGCTCTCCTCTATAGTGTCTAGTGTAAACACATTAAAAGCCAAATTTTTCCAGAGCTGTGTGCCTGACATGTGACCAGAGGAAGTGTTCTTTGTATGGTATATGAGGCCCGTTTTGCCTTTTCTATTCCATGGTTATGGTTTCAGTTCAGCAAAAAATTTAATATACCCAATTTGACCCTCAGACATAGTGGATCATGTTCCGTGTCTAAAATATAACTACTGAGCCAAACTAAATCTTTTGACGACAGTGAGTGATTATTGTGAGTGATGAAAAAACAAGCCAAGACTGACTGTGCTACCACCGGGCAGGAAATGATGTCACAAACATCCTTGTTTGGGATCTTGTGTATCAGAGACAAACATAATTCATATCTCTGTCTCCTGCCTGTAATGATGGTGACTTTATCCCAAAGCACACAGAGCCATGGCAATGCACAATCAAAGGTAATCAAGAGTTTGATAAAATAAGCATCTCATTGACATTACTATCGAAGTCAGTAAAAAAAATAAATAAAAATGATCAAAGGCTTCTAAAAACATGAAACTCTGGCTAGAGTCAGCTGAAAAACCTGTCATTATGTAACATCAGAAAAACAAAAAGACTTCATCTCAAACAGACATCTCTGCTTTTGCCCTGGATTTTTTGTCATGTGCATGATTTGTTTACAGAAGAAAGAATCTTAAAATGTCATTTATCCATTTTATTACCTTCCTCTCTGGAGTAATAGATCATGTTCTCAGACATCTTAAGATCCTGTTGTCCATTCGAGTCCATACTGCTGAAAGTTCCACACCCTCCCTGAAAGAAAGACAAAGTAAGTTAGAGTGCGAAAGGGAAAGAGAAAGAGATGCTGAGTGTGCAGTGTCGTCCCTTTGATTCTCATAAAGGCTCAAATAACTTTTTGTCTTTGGAAATTCCCAGCATGTGTCCGGAACATGCTTAGACGTTCCCTGTTCATTCTGTACACAAACAACCTGAAACAACATCCTGCATTTTTAGTCCTTTATAATTATTTACTTCTTAAATTCTTCAATGAGTAGCATTTTACACTTATTTAAGCCGAGTGCTTCGATCATTAATGAATACCCTTTAACAATGGGCACATTTGGCATAACGCTAATAAAGCCTAATTTATTTACATACTTCAATAACATGAAAATTATACGCCTCTCTTCTGACGGTACACATGATAGCATCAACAATGGTACTATCTGACATAACTACTGACATCTGTACAGGAAACATAATACAACACATTGCTGCCATAATTCAATTCAAGTTACAAAAACGGCATAGATAACAACTGTTGAAGTGTATATACATTTTTTTGGGTCTCTCTGTATATACACAAACACACAGAGATACACAAACACTATATATGAAACAATCTAATATCAGCTTTCATTTTGGAATATGGTGAAGTGTGACTCTGTGGCCCCACTGAAGGCCAGGCCATGTGAGAGTGGGATTATAAAAACCATGCTTTATCTCGGGTTGAGAGTTCTCACCTGAAACGCAATTTCACACATCTTCTCCACCCACTCGTTAGTGACTTGCTTTTCGGCTGCAAACACATGTGTCTTATCGTTGGTCTCTACACAGAAGGCGGACATGTTCTCTTTAGGACAGCTTTCGGTGACGGCAGGAAGGATGCTGATGCACTCTGACAGGCGGATGATCTTTTTGTCGAGTTTCTTCGTGCTGGGTTTTTCAGTGCCACTGCCCGCACAGTCGAAGAACTCGAGGCGTGCAATGCCGTTCTGACTCGCCGGATACAGCACAAACCAATTTTTTTTCCATTTCTGAAAACAGAGTGAGAGGATTAATAAGAAGATGAAGAGATGATTATAGTTCTTTGAGGCAGTTAAGACAGTTAGCAAGGAAAGAAGGGTTTGGCAGAATGTCAATGTTGTGGCTTAGGACATGCAAAGATGTATGTGTACACACACACACACACACACACACACACACAGTAAAAAGTAATTAGGCATGATGAATCTGCAGGCAGTCTTTTCAGCTATTGTTTAGGCAAAGGAGAAAGTGATTTGTGACACCCTTTACTAGAAGATCACAACATTGGGTCATGAATGTTAAACTTGCTGGTGGACTCAGGATTATCATAAATCATCTGAACTCGAAAGTCCTTTTTATACACAATGACCCGAGGCTGGACCTGCAACGTTCCATCTTTTTTACACCCCCAAATAGCTTGGCACTGTTTAGCAATACAAGCATAAGAAAGAAATCTTGCATACATCATAGCATCTTTATTTTTAGAGTTAGGGTGACTATGCTGAGGTTACCAACCCTGCTGCCAGTGAGAACGAAGGCCTGTCCTCCACATGCACAAAAAAGGGAAGAAAAGCTGGGTGGTTGTGTGCATAAACAAAGTGACCAAGGATACTTGTACTGTACATGTGTGTGTTTGTATAACAGTAATATAGCTCACCACAATACGTTGCCTATTTGCATATGACATTCACCCGGACTGATAATGTACTAATATTACAATTTGTGTTTAGTCTTTGCTCACTTCGTCTCTTCACCACATTCTCTGTTCGCTTTCTTAACATGACTCTATTTCTCACTGTTTCCAAAAGTATTTTTTCCCCATTATCTTTATGGAAAGAAAATGTCAAAATGAGGCATGTTATTTACTAAACTGTGGGTTTATCAATAAAGGCATCATTTCCATCAGTTAAAATAAATAAAATATAAATAGAATTAGGTAATTGGGCTTGTTGTAAAGTGCAAATAAGCCATGTTACAGTTCTGAACAAACAAGTTATACGCTACACAAGTGGAAATTAGAAATACTACAGTACCAGGCTATGTGATGTGGACAAAAATAGTATTTTTCATGCTATAGTATAGTATAAATAGTATTGTCATGATACATGTGGTCAGTGTCTGTCAGAAACCTCAGACATACTTTTCAGGAAATGAAAAAAAAAAAAAAAAAACTGCAGACAGTATGAGGATCCAATGGAGTTACAAGATTTAGTCATAAGCTCCTAATACTCTTCATTGGTGCAGACAGATGTAAAGAGTGACCAACAACATTGTTTTATGAAAAAAAAAAAAAGAACTAAATATCGACGATATTTCTTGTACTATGATTAAACTAACTGGTGAAGTAGTGATGTATTATGATTAATATTACCCTGTATCCATTTAATTGAACACTTCTAATACAGTCTTTATTAGTTTTTATCATGGCAAAGCCCCGTTTTATTCAACAACCCACAGATTTGTTTCCAGGAACCTCAGAGGCTGGTCACAACGACCACAGAACCAAATAAAGAATAATTGTGGTTTGTTTGAAATAGGCAGCTGGCAGTAGGACAAAAATTTAATACTTATAGGCATTCATTCCAAATACAATCTGCATCACTTTATATTGTGGTGACATATATACATTTAAATTTATTTTGAACAAGGGAAAAAATACAGGACTTTAATTTAAAAAAATTAATTATTAATTTTAACCTCTAATCAACTGCTTCTACTTTGTAATTGCTTTTATATACTGATGTAAAATGTTAAAATTAGACCCACTTAATATATATATATATATATAATATTAAATATACTACTATTTATTAATTCAGCCTTTTACATCAGTTCTGCAATAATTATTTATATAATATACTGTATACCTTGCCATGAATTGAAAAAGAGCTTTCATTCAAATGTTCATTCAAATCTTGACAAATGCAAATGTCAAGAGATTTATTATAAAACGTGATAACCAAATTCATGACAGATCAGTGTTTAATGTAAAGAGTACATTTCATTATTGCAACATTACACAAAGTCAAACCATGCTAGACCTAGTGAAAGACTAGTTAGGTCTTATTCCACAATTGTGGACTTCCTGTAAATTTAATCCAGCTTAAGTTCTGAGATTCTAACAATATAAATAAAAATAATAAGGTATAACAACACTTAAACAACAGAGTATGAACAAATGTTACATGTAAACATGTACTGAAAGAAATTGTAGAATATGTGGATGAGACTTAGAAAAAGACTTAAAAGTATTTTTTTCCTGTTAAATTTCATTAACAATATGCATGCGCGCACACAACTCATCAGGGAGTAACAATCTGCTTTATTAATCTGTACGTTACAGATTAATAAGTGCATAGTAAGTGCATCTGCCAGTGCAGCAAAAAGGAAATGTGTGGGATTACCCAGTGTGCTTTGCTTCCTCCAACACACTGCAGGTGTACAGAAAATCAGCAGATCTCCATCTGCAAAACTCATCTGAGCCTCCTTTCCCAGAAAGTACAACAGTAAAAACCTCGTAGTACATATGGCTCAGAATCATGTCCTAAAAAATCATGTTTAAATGATCTAACAGTAGCTGATGTCAAGAGTAACTAGATGTGAAGAAGTATTTAAAACTATAATTGGAAAAGAAAATTTTATTCAATATAATCAAGTAACCCAACAAATAGACGCAGCTAACAGCTGACACTATTTTTAAACGGTACATACTGTATGCATATACATGAGGCACAATCTGTACACAAAAAAAGTCACATCAAATATCCTGCAGCCTTATCAACATGAGGAGATATGACTCATCACGGTCCAACAGACTTCTCCATCAGGCTGCAAATGTAGAACTTATTTCACATTATCATGCATCATTAGTATGCCTCCAGCGACCTGCGCTCAAACTCAATGAAAATAAAATGAACAAAATTAACTTTATTAAAGTTACCAATAACACACATTATGGGTAACAAAGTATGTAAATTGTGTACTGGCATTGCCCTAACACACCTGTTAAAATCTTCCAAAGGAAATGCATCACTGTAATCGTTTATTAGCTTAATAATATCACTGTATACAGCACATCAATTAACTATACAATGATAATATAAAGACTGTTACTATGCTATATTCTGTAGCCACATTGGTTGATAAATGATGCAATGCTACAGGTATGTTGTTATAAATCTTCAGGTCATTCATGAGGTCATGGAGGTTTGATGTTTATCCTACCCTGTCACCATTTGGATTTAAATTAGCAAAGTCTTAATAGCTCTAATTAGATTATTACTGCAGTGATTTATATGTTTTAGTTGGAAACAATTCTTACGTCCCTCCTAAATGATGCCGTGAGTAATTTCCCATTTCTTAAACAATGGAAAAGATGTTACTGTGTTTCAGTAGGGTCTACTGGGATTGGGTTAAGGATTGTCCAGCATATTATTAAAACCTGAAAGGATAGTGCTGAACCTTCAATGTCATCAAAGAAACATGGCTGGGAAAAAATAAATGACTGTGATCAGAGATCACTTAAATGCTTGGTAATGATGCATCATACAGAATGACCAGTAGAAATCACAGCTATGTTTAACAGTGAAAGTAAAAGCATTTCTACACACACAATGTGACAAGAACTCGTGGGATTTGGAGCATAAGCAGTGTAGCTATAAGGATACCACTTGATGCACCCATCATGCATAGTGCCCTGTACAAGCCTCTGGAGGCAGGGTTATGCAACAAAAGCCCCTGTGTTGAAAGTGTTTAATCAACGCTGGGGATTTTACTATGTATGACCTGGGTTGCTTAACTTGGTCAGGTCTAGGCTCAGCAACATTATGTGGCAATAAAATGAAGTTAGCTGATGACCTGAATATACTGATGGTACAGGGGTCAAGGGTAGCTCAGTGGTTAAGACATTGGACTAAGGGTTTGGAAGGTCCCTTGTTCAAACCCCACAACCATTAAGTTGCCACTGTTGCACCCTTGAACAAGGCCCTTAACCCTTCAACTGCTCAGATGTATAATATGATAAAAATGTAAGTCACTCTGAATATGGGCATCTGCCAAATACCATAAATGTAAATGTACTAAATGATTAGGTTATCATATCATTTTTCTTCCCTTCATTGAGAGCATGGGTATATTCCAGAACTAAAATTTTGGAAGAAAAAAGGTCTAGGAGCTTAAGGAATTATTTTCACACATGAACTGGTCAGCTGGTCCTGACCTTAACCCCACTGAAACTCTTTGCGATGTGCTGAACAAGACTTCTGAGTTTGACTGTCTTGACTCTCATTTCAGCCAAGAAACAATGCAACACTGGACGTTGTGACATTTCATAAGGCTGTTGAAACAATGCCACAGTCAATGCAGTGAATCTACTACATCTCAAGTACACAAACTGAATTGTAAATTTGAATCTCTTCACTGATCCATTATTACAGATATATGGACATAATCCAACTATTCAAGATCATGGGCACCCAAGCCCACACATGGCCAGGTGGACCAAAGACCAGGCTGTCCACTCAATGCCACAGAAAAACCAATGTAGTACAAATCAGCAAAGAAAAAGTCAATGCTGGCTGCAATAGAAAGACACCAGAACACCCAGTGCACCACAGCCTACCCCACACGGCCTAACAATGAAAGAACCCAAGACCCCTGTCCCGGCCTCCGAACTCCAGAGTTCCCAATCCAATCAAGCACCCATTGGATAAGTCAGACACCACAGCATACCACCCCAAGGTCTTGTGGAGTCATGCCTCAAGGGCCAGAGCAGCTACAAGGGGAACATAACACCTACATGGTTTTAATGTTTAACTTGTTTTTAATTTTTGAGGTTTGTATAAACAAAATTACCTCAAGTGACCAGTCAAACAGATATACCATAAAAGAACTTAATAAGTATAATAAATTTAATAGTGCTTTGTTGAGATTTCCACCAGAGTAACTAACTAAAGAAAAGCACCCTAAACACTGAGCCACATCTATGAGTCATAAAAACCTACAGACAGGCGTCACAATGTGTCGCTTCTCAGCTCATTTCACAGACGTGCACCTCTCAAATTTCGACTCAAATTTCCACAAGACTTTAACAAGGCTATTCTTAACGGACTACTCTTTCTGATTTACCTTTCTACAAACAAATGAAGCAATGTGCCATACAAGACCAGTCATCGTTGAAATTTGTGCAAGAAACTAAGCAAATATTTGACAAGATTTCTTTTTTTTTCTTTTCTTAAAGGAAATAGCATTTAGTACAGTATGTAGGGTTTTGGATCTATTGTATTTTCCGTTCAAATTTGATCAGCTTTTTTCTCATTTCTTCCTCATAATATTGTTTTTTTTACAAAAATTAAACATTTCTGTCAAACCTCCCTTTGGAACAATTATTATTTGCAAATATCATTTAATATACCAATGTCATTGTTAAATTATCACCATATAGCACCATACTTTGGCTAGGCAAAGTCTTATCAAGTAGACTGTATTGGCAAAAGTTTGTGGGTCTACTCCAAACTTCTGCCTTAAAAATGAAAGCAAATAACTGTCTATATAACTGCACTACAATTGAACTTCACTGGAACTAAGTGGCACAAAAGTTTTTCCAACATGACAGTGTCTGTGTACACTAATTGAGCTCCACATACATAGGTTGCTCAGAATCCTGACCTCAACACCACTGAACACCTTTAGGATATATTTGAATGTAACCTGCGCCCCAGGCCTCCTCAACTGACATTAGTGCCTGATCTTGCCAGTGCATGTGTACCTGAATTAACACAAATCCTCATAGCCACGCTCCAAAATCTAATGCAAAGCCTTCTCACAAGACTGGAGGAGAGTTGGACTAAAGGTTAATGGGACGTTTAATAAGCACATATAGGTGTGCGGGTCCACAAATTTTTGCTATACAGTTGGCAAATATCTGGTCATGAAGAAAAAAAAAAAAAAAAAGAAAAAAAAACACCTGTGGTGAGAGATGAAGGAGAAGCATGACTAAATGTTTTTCTAGTTCTTTCACAAAACATCACATTATTTGGGAAAATGGAGGGGGAAAAGCCTTACTCTTCTTGGATGGCATAAAAATATATAGAGTACAAGAATGTTTAAAATCAGTAGCACCAAAGAATGATCTATAATCCACTACAACACTAACAAGAACTGAAACAAGAATAAAAGTCAACTTGTCAAATCCTAGAAAATGTACTTGCAATAAACCTCAAGTTTTAAGATGTGATTTCAGCACAGTTACGCCACGAGTTCCATATAAGGCAATAGTCAGTCCGTGGAATATGTTACACAGGATGGAACTTATGCAAATAAGTCAAGAGAGAGTTGACTTCCTCAAATCTGCGTCCTTGTCTTATCAGAAGTATAACAGAGGCATGACAGACACACACCTTTCTACTTTAGGCCTTTCATTGGGTTATGACTGTAAATGCCACCTAACTGATTAAATAACCTGAATCTTGGGTACAAGCTGAAGCTACTTATTTATTAAAATAATATATAAAAAAATTATATACAATATACATATACTGTATTCTGTGCATATATACATATACAATTTATATATATATATATATATATATATATATATATAGATATAGATATAGATATGTATGCATGTATGAGTGTGTGATGTAATATTTAAGCTTATATTTGTAGCACACCTACACTTCACTTACAGTGGGGCAAAAAGTATTTATTCAGCCTCCAATTGTGCACGTTCTCCCACTTACAAGGACGAGAGAGGCGTGTAATTTTCATCATAAGTATTCCGCAACTATGAGAGACAAAATAAGAAAACAAAAATCCAGAAAACCACATTGTAGGATCTTTAAAGAATTTATTTGCAAATTATGGTGGAAAATATTTTTGGTCAATAACAAAATTTCATCTCAATACTTTATTGGCAATAACAGAGGTCAAACGTTTTCTATAAGTCTTCATAAGGTTTTCACACACTGTTGCTGGTATTTTGGCCCATTCCTCCATGCAGATCTCCTCTAGAGCAGT
>JAQMYL010000001.1:15514717-15532388 GCA_030014365.1 Clarias pachynema
ACACGAAGTTCTATTTTGGTTTCATCTGACCATATAACATTCTCCCAATCCTCTTCTGGATCATCCAAATGCTCTCTGGCAAACTTCAGACGGGCCTGACCTAAGCAGGGGGACATGTCTGGCACTGCATTATTTTGTTTCTGGTCTCCTTTGACAGCTCTTTGGTCTTGGCCATAGTTGGAGTGTGACTGTTTGAGGTTGTGGACAGGTGTCTTTTATACTGATAACAGATGCCATTAATACAGGTAACTAATAGAGGACAGAGGGGCCTATTAAAAAAGAAGTTACAGGTCTGTGAGAGCCAGAAATCTTGCTTGTTTATAGGTGACCAAATTCTTATTTTCTACCATAATTTGCAAATAAATTCTTTAAAAATCCTACAATGTGATTTTCTGGATTTATTTTCTTATTTTGTCTCTCATAGTCAGGCCTCTCTCATCTTTTTAAGTAGGAGAACTTGCACAATTGGTGGCTGACTAAATACTTTTTTGCCTCTCTGTATTTCACTCAGCTTTTGGGTTAATAAGTAGCTGCATTTTATAGCGTTTGTAAGAAGCTTTCTGTTTTGACATCGCAAGAAAGGGTGTCAATACTTCCTAATTAAGGTCGAGCTACGATATTGTTATATAATGACAAATGGAAACACCATGGAAAAATGGCTTTGGCAGTTGATGTCTGAAGAGTGTGTGGTGCTTCAAGAAGACTATAATGATTTAGGGGTTTAATATTGTGTTAAAGTATTGGCTGTTGGTCCCTCCGGAAATAAAAGACTATTGTGGTGTAATTTGTGACTACTCAAAAAGCCCCAAAAGTCAAATATCTTGCAATTCTGTTTCTGTTAGTACTGCTGCTCTGAGGTTTGTGACTAAACACACAGAGAAGTATGTTACTCAAGTGGAAAGACAGCACGTTCTATTCTGGATTACTACGGTATCAGTTCTTCACCTCAGAGCTTTAAAAGTGTGCGTGTGTGTGTATCTATTCCTGATTAAATTAAATTAAATTAAAAATGTGCCACTGTAAAAAGCCCTGTCTCAAGGTCTGCTCAGACACTTTGTTCAGAAATCTACACTTCCTCTTTTGGTAAAAGTCATGCATGGAGAGTGTCTTGTGCGCTATACCGCTCAGTAGGCCAAGGGCTACATGATTAGATTAGGACTTACATTCATCACTGACCTAGAACCAGTACACTGTGATGAAATCTACAACTCTCCTAACTCCATGATGCTCAAGCAGAAAGTGCAAAGTTTGTCAAGGCCGTAAAGGTTGTCTAGCACAAACCCACACATACTCCGCTGTTTTGATCCTAAAGGTCAACATGAAAGTCAAATGCAGTCTGGAGCTGAAGGATTAGATTAAAAAATAAGTTAATAAATAAATAAATAAAATTGCAAATTATTTTGGCAAATATTGCGATAGTCATTTAAACTGCAATATAATTGTTAAATATACAATTTTGTATTCAAATGTATTTATCTAACTATAATCTAATTAAAAGGATATTGCCAATATTTATATCACCTATATACCTAAATACTATTATATATATACACAGTCAATTGTGCAGCACAA
The DNA here is from genome assembly GCA_030014365.1 of Clarias pachynema. Classification (NCBI taxonomy): domain Eukaryota; kingdom Metazoa; phylum Chordata; class Actinopteri; order Siluriformes; family Clariidae; genus Clarias; species Clarias pachynema. The sequence goes on from JAQMYL010000001.1 coordinate 15,516,290, forward strand.
TGGAATAACACCACAAAGAGTAACTTTACAATATATTTTTAACATATTTTGTCATGTTTGAACTTGTTAGCAAAATACTTCTCATGCAATCGTTTTAAAGCATGAAACAGAATCCCTTGCCCTCTCACATACACCACCTACACCAGCTTCCTGAGTAACCAAATACATGTCCTGGTTTACCTCAGACTTTAGTAGCACATGTACAAAGGTGACACTTGGAAGCAACACAGGATATTTCCTTTTTTTCAAAAATTTTTTTATTTAATTTTACTGAAATGTGTATACATTGAAATGTGTATAAAATCGTATACACCAAAACACTCAGATTCAGATCCTCCTGAAGACTTTATCTTTTTCACAATATTTAATCATTTTATTTATCATATTTTTCTTCTTTTTTTTTTTTTTTGCAAAATCTGTCATGTAAATGTAAATTGTAAGGAATTTTTACTTTTTTATAATCACTGTTTTATGCATATTTTGTATGAGCATGATCAACAAATTAAGAACAGTGGTTTAACAGCATAAGATATAATTCTCTTGGAATATATGTATATATACACTGCATAAATATGTTAGTAAATATTATTTCTATCACCTGAAATAAAACAAACAGCATTTAAATAGTTTCATTTTATACCACTGTAGTTTATTATAACATGATCTTATAGTAGTTCTTATGAAAAAGCGAAAAAGAGGTTTATATTATTAATGTTTTAATTTGTTATTTCTGTTGTAACAACACACACTTCACACTGACTGATTAACAATGTGTAATTTCTGATATGGTAATGTCGAGGTGTTCTTTTTACAGTATGTACAGTATGTCGCGTGTCAGTGCTTTAAAGCTATCACTTTATGTCTCCAGTCATAGGAAAGAAATTACAAGCTTCATTTCTTATTAATTTCAATAAAGTGGGGAAAAAAAGAGAGGCTGAAGAGGGGACAGCAGTTTATAGCTGTTGTGTCATAAGTAAGGAACTAGCTTATTTTAAAGACGTTCCACAACATGTGACTATAAACAGATAAGACGCATGATAAACAACAAATTGTAAGCTTCAGCAAATACCTGTGGTGTAAGAGGAATAAAACAAATCAGGATGTGCTGTAATTGATAAAGAATCACCTACGTGGTCGATTCATTTCTATAACAACCTTGATAATGTTTTTAAAATTATTATTATTATCATCATCATCATCATGTCCTACGCAGACTTTTCCCAGTTTATGATTTATGTAATTAGGGGTTTAGATGATGTTTGCTCAGAATACCCAGCTAAATGAAAGGAGTTCTCAAAAAAACACAAAAATAGACAAACTGGTCTGAAGCAGTCCAAGTCAGATTGTCTTAGTTAGTTGCATGGGACTGCTAATTTGAGTTTCTCAGTCTTGTGGTTAAGCCTTCTGGTGAAACAACGAGGCCACACTTTTTTCCATCACATGTAAAAGAAGAGCTTGTGTAGAAGGTGACAGTGTAACAGTGTGTGTGTGTGTGTGTGTGTGTGTCAGAGCTTACAGTCACACGTGTTTCTAAAACTGAATCACTTACAGTGTTATATGAAATGCAAATGTATGTGAAATAAATATCTGATCTGCACAGAGAGATTCTTCAACTGTTTTGAGCAAGTGTGTAGGTTTTCTCCTGTGATCATGACTGTGCTGTTCTTTCATGTGACTGGCTCATGGCAAAGGAAAGTTACAAAGTTTCCCTGTTGTCAGAATTTTGCCTGTTCACTTTTCAGCAAACCAAAGTGAATCGCAAACATTTTTTGTCGGACAAAAGTGATGCTTTTTTGGGGGGCGAAAGACGTTAAACAAGCGGTTAAACAAGCAGGAGACATTTCGCGTGAGATTTAACCCAGGAAGCGACAGTAACTTCTGTAAAACCAAAACTCTGCTTACCTTTCCAAACTTCATGTGTTGGACGTAAAGTTGTCCTTCTTTGATATGAGTGTCCATTTTTTGGTCCTTCTTCTCTAAAGACAAACAAGCCAATCCTTCTCAGTCTCAGACTGTTTTTCAGACTGCATGAACTTCCGCTTGCCAAACTTCAGTCACATGAGGGACTTTATTTTAAAGTCTGAGTTTTGAATAAAATTGAATTTAATCTTAACACAACATTAAGGAAATTCGTTTTATCTCTTCGACGGTAACACGCGAGTCTCTCTCTCTCACTTCTCTCTGCGTCTGAAGTGAAGTGAGGAAGCGCAGTGTGTACACATGCTGCATACTCCCGTCACCCAGCCGCTGGGTTGCCAGATTGAGGGATTTAATATCACACAGTTCAGTTTTAATGGCATGAATGTTAAGAAAATATATATCAATTTTTGCTAAAGCAATTATAGAAGAAGGTTTGCATTGTAAATAACACTAATCTGCATTTATAAACATACATAAACTTTATAAACCTATCGAATATGAAAAAATAACACGGTAGGTAAACAATAGCAAAACACAACAACAAAAACATCAATATTAACAACAACAACAACTAACAAACAGGTAAGTATCTGATCAGTAGTGATGTTAAATTGTAGTTAGTTGAGTTTAGGTGTATACAGGGTATATATAGGGGTATATCACTCTTAGTATTGCAGTTGTTTATAGTTCAGCTCATTTTGTATATATTTTACCAACATGAACTGATTACGTTTTAAACTGAACTGAAGTTTATTACAATCTTGCAACTATCTTTCAACTTTCCTAACCTCTCAACGAGTCTTGTCTGCTCACATACTTGCCACTTCACATTTAACTCATGAACTGACTATTTTTAATAGTGTTAGTACACTTTCAACAGCCATTTTTACACTTCGCCACCCTCATTTAGCACAAATTGCAACACATTTTTCAATATGAACTTACCATCAGCGAAAGATGAACATAAGCACAAAAGTTATGACATGTATCTTTCAAACATTTTGTATTACAAAATTGCATTTAGGCTCAAGTTCACAATGTTCATTATTCCTGTAGATTATTATTGTGATTTAGATCAAACCTGTTCAAGTGTTACATAGGGATACAAGTTAATAATGCCTATAATCTTAGTTTATTCATTAATTTTTCATACCACTTTTCCTGTTCTTGAAACTTATCTCCACCGCTTAGTGCACAAGGTGAAGGACACACTGGATGGGGTGCCAACCCATCACAGGGCACAGGCACACACTTATAGACCCAATCATACATTATGGGTTATTCATATACACTAATCAGTCTAAAAAGGGGCTGTGTTGGGGCTGAAATGGTAAACGCTCTGGGCTACTGGATTACTGATCTGGGGTTCAACCCCCAGCACTGTGATTCTTTCACTGTTAAGCAACTGAACAGGGCCTGTAACCCTATCTGCTCCAGGGGTGGTGAATCCTGCGCACTGACCCCAGCTTCCTAACTGACATGTCAAAAAAAAAAAAGCATCTGTGCTGTAAGGTACATGTGACAAATAATTGCCGCATGTCTTCGAATTGTGTGGGTTGGCAGAGTACCCAGAGGAAACCCACAAAACACAGGGAGACCATTTAAACCCCCCGCACACAGACCAGAGGCTAGATTTGAGCACCCAACCCTGGGGTGTGAGGCAACAGGGCTAACCTCTGCACCCCCAGACTATAATCTCTGTGACAAAAATGCACTCATTGGTCCTTAGCAGTAAACTCATCACACCACCCAGGATGTTAGCAAACCACATATTACTAGATCAACAGATATCTTTTCATAAGTTCAATACACAAAGAGTAATGCAGTTAGATCTTAGACAGCATCTAGGCTGAAGATGTGTAAGTGTGAGTTTCAGCCTTTATACTGACAGCAGTTCTTCAGTGTGCTGATGGAAAATGATTCTCCCGTCACTCCCACCCATCTGAATAGTTTCAGAAATACAGGGTGGGCCAACAAGCAGAGGCAGGGAACCATCACATCAAAACCACATTTACCGCACATCGAGTGTCCCTACTGTAGCAGCTTGAATCTGACTTACTGTTTGTAAAATTACAGTATGGTCCATGGGCACCAGTGGAATGGCTTGTTCAGGTGCTATACAATGTTTTCATTTTTTTTTAAATATATATTCCTTCTTTTCAGATTCACCTGAACCTTTGAACAAAGCATCTTTGTTATTGTTCAAATATTTAATTGTAATTTTATAAAAAAATTAATTAATTAATTATTTTTTTAAAAATGCAAATACTGTGCAATAAAATATAATTCCTTATTACCATAATAAGGACACCAATTATTTCAAAAAGATATACTGCCATCTACTGGCAATTAGGGGAAAATATGTGGATTTATCAATGTGGATTTATTTGCATTTACAAATGAGTGTTTATTAACATCAATATTTATGCATTGATGATTTTAGCTTTATATCAATGTTTTGATGTTACAGGTTGAGAAGACATGGTGATTACTAAACAAGCAAGCCAGCAACCAAACAAATAAGCAAACACCTTCATAAATAAATATAAATAAACATAAGATAATCTCCTTATCTGCGGGAAAAAACATGGAAATATGGAAAACATGAATAGGTGTGTTGTTTTCTTTACATAACTGCACCGGAATGAACCGGAGCCTGATAAGATAAAAGCGTAATAAAAATTTGCGCTCGAGCGAGATTCTGATTGGTGGAAAAGAGCTTTGGGTGAAACGTCATGCGCGTGTCACGAGGAAAGAAAACAGGAAGCGGTAGGAATGAGTGCTGTGTACGGCGGTGTGGAGGGGTGAGGTTTTTATTATTAATATTCTTAAAGAAAATATTAACGTTTAACATTGCGTTTAAGGAAAGTGACAGCAGACGTTGGCGAGACAGTGTGTGTGTGTGTGTGTGTGAGTGAAATGAGTTTGGAAAGATTTTACAGTAAAGTTTGTAGACTGGATGTGTTTACTGCTTCCTGGGTCGGTGCTGTGATGATAATAATTCTGATGTGTGTGTGTGTGTGTGTGTGTGTGTGTGTGTGTGTGTGTCAGGGGTGGAACTCACTCCAGAGCGGTGCTGCTATCTGCTGCAGGGGAGATCCTCGCCGAGACAGATGGACCCTGCACCAATCACTGGGTAAGGAAAGAGGTAGTGTTTCCTCTTGTAGAAAGTTCAACAATCATGTGTACATTTGCACCTTGAACCTGCTCATATTCCTGCATGCGTGCAGTCACTAAGCACAATTTGTCAGCAATCCTGGTATAGCTGATATTAATCACCATCCATTCATCTAGGAACCTCTGTCGTCCAACTAGGGACTGTTGAGGGCAATGGTGATAACCTTTTTTTATTTATTTTATTTTTTTATTATTCCCATATTACACCCGTGGTCAACAGTCGCACACTACGGACAAGTTGGGAACGGCAATTATTCTCCATGTCTTTGGACTGTGGGAGGAAACCAGAGTATCCGGAGGAGAACATACAAACTGCATGCACAGAAATGTGCAAGGTGGCAATGAAAACCACTAAGCCACTGTGCGGCTGAAATTTAATCACTGTGGTGTAAAACCCTAACATTTCATATCACGTTAATAACTTTCTGTAAATAAAAAAAAAAGCAACGTTTTCATCCTTGACCTACATACAGTACACACTACACCACATCCAGTGTAATGCAGCAGTGATTTAGTGGCGTTATGATTGTGTGTTTTAAACTTACTAAAGCAATCTGTGTCCTATAGTTGGTTGGTGTTGATAAGTGTATCGAGGGGATTAACGATATGGTCCAGAAGGCAAAGATCAGCGCAGGGCTGGATCCAGACACACCCATTCATTCTCTGGTGAGTCTGTTAATGAGTACTATTTTAATGTTCAGCATGATAGTGTGCACCTACAACAAACCAAACAAATAAAAAGGTGTCTTACACTGTTCTCATTTTTCAGAAAGGACAAAAAGAAAAAAAGTATTTTTTATTTATTTTTTATATAGGGCATGTCGCTGAGTGGAGGAGAGCAGAAGCATGCCATTCAGAAACTAATTGACGAGATGAGGGAAAAATTTCCCAATCTAAGCCAGAGTTATTACATTACCACAGATGCCATCGGTGCCATGGCGACAGCAAGTGACCACGGTATCGAATCATTCATGTTAGCAGTAAACAATAAATTATTCATTAACCTTTATTGTGCTTGAACATTAGCTGACAAATCAAACTTTGTATGACTTGGGGGGGGGGGTTACAGAAGATGTACAGTAGATTCTTTTTTTCGCTGCAGGTGGTATAGTACTGATATCAGGAACTGGGTCAAACTGTAAGCTGGTGAACCCTGATGGCAATCAGGTAGGCTGTGGAGGATGGGGTCATATGATGGGGGATGAAGGCTCTGGTAACTATCACTACTGTTATACCTCTTATCCTTTATGTAGAATTGTTAACATGCTGAATGTGTGTATGTTTATTAGAAATGTCTGATTTCCATTCTCTGTAGCGTTTTGGATCTCTCATCTTGCCGTAAAAACTGTATTTGATGCCAAAGATAACTTGGTGACACCTCCACATGATATCACTTATGTTAAAAAAGCCATGGAGGACTACTTCAAGGTGAGGATCCAATGTGCTTGTTCTGTGATTTCCCTCAAATAGTTGTTGTGATTGATTTCTTTGTATTCACCTGTAGGTGTCGGATCTGATGGGCATGCTCCCACACCTGTACAGAAACTTCCAGAAATCATATTTTGCAGGCTTTTGTAGAAAGCTGGCTGAAGGTACTGTGAAGATTGAGGGAATGATTCTTTTAAGAGTTTGTGCTACAGTGCATAGGCTGTCTGCCTTCATGTCTCAAATGTTTGTGTTTTAGGTGCTAACGCAGGTGATGCTCTATGTCGATACGTGTTTGCCCAGACCGGTAAAGTTCTAGCACAGCACATTGTAGCAGTGCTGCCCAAAGTGCACCAGGTTCGACACACTGCTTGTCTACACATATATGAATACAAGGTGGTATCAAAAAGTTTCGAGACTAGTTTTGTAACAGGCCAAAAGACGGGAGCACAAGACTGCACTGACAGTCACAGGGAGCACCGACCCTCATAAGTCAGTGTGTCGAATAAGTCGTTCAAGGTGTTCTGAGTGGCATGTGCAGAAGAAGAACATCACAGGAAGACAACGAGAGATCAGAAAGACCTTCAATGAGCTTAACCCCCCCCATCCCCCCCCGAACCTTTGGTGTACAGTATGTGTACGACCCAAAGATGAAGCAAGTCTTCACAGTGAAAGAGTCCATCATCTCCACAAGCGAAATTTGCGGCATTGTGCTTCAAGAATTTGTCCCCTGGGGCCAGACTGTCAATAGCGAATTCTACTACCAGGTTTTAAGACATCTGAGGAAAGGACGTACGGCGAAAGTGTCCAGATCTGTGGCACGCAAATCTCAAAACGTTTTGATACCCCCCTTGTATATCACAATTCTATTGCTCACATTCAGTCCCAGTTTATGCTCTATTTACCCCTTTTTTGTCCAGGAGCTGTTCTTGGGTGACCTTGGCCTGCCTATTCTGTGTGTAGGCTCTGTGTGGTTAAGCTGGGAGCTTCTGAAGGATGGTGAGTTTGGTTAAAACAGATGACAAAATTAGCCACGTTTGTTGTTTTCTTTGGTTTTTATAATACTCGATAATATTTGGTTTTTAATACTCAACATCCAAAGCAGAAGTCATTTAAATAGATGTAAATCAATTTTATTTGGATACTTTTATCCAAACTGAGTTATACCTCTAAGCGTCTTCCAGTAGACTTATGCCTTGACTGCTGTGACCACTGTTAATGCATTGTACTTTTTAATTTCACCCTGCTTCTTCACCTTATCTTGCTTTGACACACTATTTTCCACCAGTTTTGTACCCAAATTCACACGAATTAAGTGATGTACAAGGTTTTCCATAATAAAGGGTACAACTTTGCAATTATTTTCAGGATTCCTTTATATACAGGAAAACCATTAACACAAGATAATATTAGTGCACTCAAATTCTGAATAACAACAATGTTTTAAAGAGTACAAGCTCTGTTAAAACAGAGCCGCATCTTTTTTCTCCCCTGCTTGAGGAAGTGTAGTACCCTACAATGTCTGTCTCTCCCTCACTCTCTCTCGTTTTTCTTACTTGTCTTGTGATCGTGGCTATTGTATCAGACCTGTGAAAACCACACAAGACGCTGTGGTGAGTCTGCGGTTGTTTCTTCTTGCAGGTTTTACTCAGGTCCTCTCACAGGCCAAAATGTCTGGTTACAGCCATTTTCAAAAATACAGCCTTCTCACTCTGCGCCAGTCATCTGCTGTAGGTGGGGCCAAGCTGGGAGCCCAGAATGCAGGTGCCACCTTACCCCTGGACTACTCCACTAGTGCCACCGTGTTCTTCAGCCACTCGTTCACTGAGCAGTGATCAACAATACTGAAGACCAATCAAGCTGGAAACTCAGCTCCCTGTTGTTGATTGTAATTGTACTGAACTTCAGATATGTATTGCAAGAGACCTATATACCTCTGTATAATGTCATCCAGTTTACAGTGGCTCTTCAGCCACAATATGGTCACTGCTCAATTGAAATGAGTAAGTGACGTTACTGGGAGTGAGAGTTTATTGTACTTTACGTTGCAATTAGGGTCTTTAAATGTAAACAAATATAATTACTTAAAAAAAATTTATTCAGCTAATTGTTCAATAATGTAAAATACTACAAAGGGTGTTCAAGTCAAACCGGGACTTGTGATTTCTCTATCTAATCCTCTGCTACACTAAGGCACTTGCCAGCTTCATGAATGATTGTGTACGTTTCCCACAGACAGATGTGTCTCTTCCAAGGACTGCAGTGGTCTCCGAGTCACATCGACCTGGATTATCATTCATGGACTCAAGACCTTCTCTGTAAAACGTTTTCACCATTCAAACATCAGTGTACTGTCTTCGGTAAATGTCAGTCAGTTTTACACCTTCATTCACAAGAAATTAAGTCTCAGTTTAACTTGAATGCCCTTCATAATTTTTATATTTTATACATTATCTTAGTCTTCTTATAAAAGTAAATATCTATCTTTAAATCTTGATTTTTAATATGATTTTTTTTTTAAAAATCATTAATAAACAAACTGGGCTGGTTGTGTCGAGCTCGAAACAACTGTTTAAAAAAGGTCTGTGTCCCTGTAATGAATGTCATTTTTTTATTTTCTTATCCTGCAGAGGAGAGAACCACTGAATAATTCTTAAAGCTCAAACTTGTCTGACAATTGTCCGCTGACCTCTCCTATTAGCTAAACATTTTTCTCCAAAAACTTTGTTTCAAAAAGTTGTGCTGATGTTTGACGTTAAAATTATCCGAAGGTGGTTCCACTTGCATTTATTTATTTATTTATTATTTTTTTCATTGTATTGCTGCTGCACATGACTGGAAAATTGCAGTGAAATGAGCAACTGTACAGCTTTTCTTCCAGTGGCTGGTGAGTGTATGATGTGGCATAAACATGCCTAATAGGAGTGTGCGTGTGTACATCTTAAGAACAGTACTGCTTTTTTTTTTTTTTCTTTTAAACATCAAACTTCAGTTTTCCCTCCCTGTTCTTTGATGGACTGATCAAATTATTAGATACTTTATTTTGTATAAAACATTTAAATTTATATATATTCTATATAATGTGTTGATTATATTGTGTGTGACCATGCACTTTTGCGATTTGGTAGCCAGTTCGAGCAAACCAAGCAAACTCTGGTCAGAAGCAGAAAAATAATCCTTACTTTAGGATGTCACCATGTATGACACATTTGAAAAATAAATGCATAAGATTGGGTTTCATATAAATGGGAACATCCTGTGCATACCTAATGTCCAGCTGTGCAAGACTGCAGACTTGGAGAAAACACGAAACACTATTACGGACCACTGCTAGGCTCATCTGCCCCTGGAGGTACTGAACAGTCATGTTCAAGTGGTTACCACGGCAACAAATTCAAGCCAACTGACTGCATAAAATCGTTTTGAAAACTCCTTCTCACATAAAGCTTGTTTCAACACCATGCATTCCGTATTTTATAAATAATACACTGTGAATCTCAAGAAAATTTAAATATCATGAAGTTAAATTTTCATAATTTACTTTAAAAAAGAAACTCATTCTAGATTCTTTACATTTAAAGTGAAATATTTCAAGCCTATTTTGCTTTATTTGATATTTAATGATAATGCCTCATAGCTTATGAAAATCAAAAATCCAGTATCTCAAAATATTTTAACATTCTATTTCAAGTTGGAGTAAATTATTTATACTAATATATATATATATGTGTGTGTGTGTGTGTGTACTGTAACTTGGTTTAGTTTAGGCCATGATCTTCAACACCTTATAACAGGAGGGCCACATTGAAGCAGGTTCATGGAATGTTGACTGGAAAAGATGTGTGGTAGGAAAAGGTGCAGAAGCAAAAAGGGATGACTGCGGGCTTATGACGATAATCAAGCAAAGCCGCTCCAAAAGATGTTGGGAAAGCTTCTCAAGGAGTGGTGTGAGACAGGAGTCAGTGCATAAAGAGTCACCACACAGAGCTTTTCAGGAAATGGGATACAACTGTTGCATTTCTAATATCAAGCTACTCCTGAACCAGAGACATCAGAAGCATCTGACCTTGGCGAAGGAGAAAAACTGAACTGTTATTCAGTAGTCTAAAGTCCTCTTTACATGGATTTTGCATTTAATTTGTAAATTAAGATCCCAGAGTCTGGAGAAAGAGTGTAGAGGCACAGAAGTTGCTTAAAGTCCAGTGTAAAGTTAACACATTCTGTGACGATTTGGGGTCAAGTTTTATCAGGTTCAAAGTCAATGCAGCAGTCTACCAGGAGAGTTTAGAGCACTTCGCTTCTGTCTGCCAACAAGCTTTATAGAGTTGCAGATTTCCTTTTCCAGCAGGACTTCGCTGTGCCACTGTGGGTTCAGATGCCATCACTAATTGGTTTGCTGACCATGATATTACTATTCTTGACTGGACAGCCAACTGTCCTGACCCAACTCTCTATGGTGTAATGTCAAGAAAAGGATGAGATACAGACAGATACACCAATACAGTCAAAATGAAGGCTGCTATCAGAGCAACCTGGTCCTTCAGTAACACATCCAGGGTCCTTCCTGCTTCAAGTCTATTGGGATTGGCTTCAGGCCTCTCGGAGATCCTATATATAGGATAAAGTGGTATAGACGATAAGTATGTGATGGAAGGAAATATAATATTTTGAGATGTTGGATTTTCATAAAAACACAGAAAAGGGGTTAAAATATTTTACATTACGTGTAGTGAATCTAGAAGTTTCATGATTAAAATTACAAAAGAAAATTCACAATATTAAAATTTTTCCAAAATGCACTGCAGCAGCTTCCTTCAGAAACTTGAGTTAAAAACGTCATGAAACAAACACCCAGCAAAGTACGAACATTTTTGAATTTTATTTACTTTTTTTTCCTTTTTGTTTCAAATAACTGTATTTTTGCTTGTAAGAATTCCTACTCAAAGTCAAATAACGTTTTCATGTGAAAACCTCCATAGCTTTTACTTGCCATTCTACTCAAACTGGCCTGTTATTCCAGTGAACCACTTTACATCCAGTCACACCCCAAACCCCTCCACTCCCAGTTAGGGGGGTGCACGGTTATCCCAGCCACCCATACACCTCCGTTGTTTTAAAAAAAAAAAAAAAAAAAAATCAGGCAAGAAGAAAGTAAAGACATATTCAGGCACGGACTTCTAAGTGAGAGCTGGGGTGATCGGTCTTCTCGGCTTATCAATAGAAAGAAATAAAACGGCTCTGAATCGAGTACAATGTTAGGTTGCCATGGCACCTCCTAGAGGCTGCGTCTAAACTCCCTGCCCTTGGTTTACATGTAACAAATGGAAAAATAAAAAGCTTATAGAGAAACCCTCCTCCCTCCCCCCACCCCAAAAACCCTCACCCTCCTCCTCCAGCCCCTCACAGCTGTGTGTACATATTTATGAGCGTATACATGGCTGTGTCAATTTCAGCCAAAAAAAGTCTCTGTATGTGCTTGTGAGAGGGCTCCACTCCAGAGGGTGAGGATGATCCCTAGTATTTCACTCCAGGGACGAACTCCTTGGCTTCAGGGTTTAAGCTGCTCTTGCGCTGAGAAGATAAAACAGAAAGAAGACATGATTGGAGATTACAGCGCACATGTTCCTAAATGCTACTGTAGATCAGTGAATATGGGCTTGTGTCACACATGCTAAAAACACATGTTTAACACTGGGGTCACCCCTTCTCTCTTTCAAGTTAAGCATCTCTACAGATAAACGATCTTTAAAACTTGTACTAAAATGTGGGTCCATGGCATTCAGGCAAAACCCGGGCTCGTCATGTCTTAAACCTTACCACAATCTCCTCTGTGTTGCTGTTGCTGACAGACAGGCCGTTGAACTGCTGCTGAATCTGTCCCATCCCTGGAGGAAGGTCTCTTGCTGGAATAAACCAATCCTGATCCTCCTCATCCAACATTTCCTGGAAACAGCGCTCCAAAAACTCCTGCTCCAACAGCTCCTCCTCTACCTGAGGAAGAGTAAAGACAGACTGCAATAAGAGAATGAAGCGAGAGAGAGAGAGAGAGAGAGAGAGAGAGAGAGAGAGAGAGAGAGAGGGGAGGGGGGGGGGGGGGACTGTTCCCAACTGATGTGCACAAACTCCACTCTCAAAGGTTGTGTTTCTTTTTACAAATAACCATACATGAGTTGAGGTATTGTATACAGGCCACACTTGGAGCAAACAGCTGGTTAATATAAAACAACATGCGCTTAAGACAAAGAAGGAGAACTAGAGCATATCAGCTCTGCTAGAAACACATGGTTATATCCAACATTACTACACAGAGCACCAGACAATACTGCTACAGTGTTTGCATGTATGCACAGACCTGTCGGTTGTATTCCTCCTCATTCTCCATCCACATGTACTCTGCAAAAGGGTTGGCGTCTCCCTCCGCGTGGCCATTGGTCACAGAGTCTTTTCCGTCTTTCCCTGGAGCGCCGCCCCCCAGCGTCTTTGTCAGATCAGTCCCGTTCAGATCCGTCGGCTCTGTTAAAAAATAATAATAATAAAAAAGATTATATATAGTCTTTAACCGCATGCACACACCCCCTGCTACAACAGTATAGTACAGCAGATTTGAAAGACGTGTATAAAAAAATTAAATAAAAAGTTGCATGATCCTGAAATCCAGGTTTCTCACAAATATGCTGGTCATCACTGGTTGGGGGGGAGACACAAGCTGTGCTGCAAAGAGAACTGCAGGCATGGTGTAAAGAAATAAATTTTTTACACTGTGTGCCACCAGGAATCTTGTCATGTTTATGTTCCTAATAATCAATTGGGCATGACAAATTGTTTCTCAGAATAGCATTATTACTGCATTCACATTCTCACACAACAATAATTATAATAAAAATGGTCAAAAGTCTGTGGGCACGATACCATTGCATACACATCTGCTTGTTTAACACTCCATTTCAAATTTCTAGGACAACATTACACTAGAGTTTGGGACGTGGCCACTGGGAAATTTGTGTGACTAATGCCGAGTTAGAAGGTCTGGGGTGCAGTTGAGTTGGTGTTTCAGTTAACCCCATTGAATAGTTATGGGATGAAGGTCAATGCTCCATGCAGGCCACTTGGGTTCTCCTTCACACAAACTTGGTACAATGCATCTTCATGGGCCTTGCCCTTTTCATTCGGACGCTGCCATGCAAGAACAAGTCGAAGCGTCCGAGTTCCCGTGAAGGGAAACGGTCACACCAGAGCATATTAAAACACTCGACAATTTTGTTCTACTTTTTCGTAGACAAGTGTACTATTGACATATAGTGTAGATGGAGCTGCTATAAATGAGGACAAAAATAAATAAATAGATTTTTTTTTTTAAACTGATTTCATCCCAGCTTCCCTTTCAGTTTCTAAATGCTGCACTGGCAGCTGGTTTTCAAGACAAAAAATTCACAATGGAGAAAATCAAACATGCTTCAAAGTACTGGAACCTCCGCTACACCTCGGAGACTGAATCATAAACCACCGGCAACACGAACAGCTGCTGCGAGAGCACGGAGCTGGGTAGTGTGTCGTCTCTCTACACAAATCAGTTATAATATCCTATTAGTTTTAAATTTATAAATACTTTTTGATTTGATTTTTGCCAAAAAGTTAGATCAATATACACACACAAACTTCCATTTCTTTATTTGTACTACTATTTGTCATGCTAGAATTTAAAAAGCAGTCCATATGGTTTACAGGGAGAAGTTTTTGGGTTAGGTTTTTAAAGCAATCTGTGGAGTGGTGGATGCTAACTAAGCCTTAGTCATACACCAGTGTCGCTCACACCTTAATGCTCGTACCAGAGGTGGCTGCAATCATGAATCCTCTTTCAACTAATTAAAGCTATGCAGCTGGTACAGTATTAATGCACAGCCTATAAACATCACTTACAGGTTGGTCACATTATTCCAGCATCAGTAAATATATCTTGGGTGTCGGATTACATTTTGGGTAAGAATGGAAACTATTTGTTGCCCAACTGGTTTCTTTAATAAACAATTACTATGGCATAAGGAAAGGCCAGAATATAACGTCAGAGAATGCAGGAACTTGTGCTTTGATTCATCTTCAGTAACCACTGGATCTGGGCCATGGTGGATGTGTAGCTTATCCCTGATCAGTGCAAGCAAAGGGAGAAGAAATCATCAACTGTAGCTGTACAGCAGCAACATAGATTTATGCTTAGAATTTCTAATGATGCATGAAGCCATTTTCACTAATCTACTGATTTAGCTGCAGGCAGATGCTATGCATATGTCCCAACAAAATGTATTTTCAAATTATCAGACTTTGGAGAAGCAGGGACTGAGAACTGAGGGCTTTATTTAATTTATGCTACCTGTTGGCTCCTCGGTACTCTTCTGTCTTTATGTGACAAAGTATCACAGAAGACTTCAAGCAAAGTACTGTGATGAGACACTTGGCCGCAATAAAACATCTGAAATGGTGCAAACATTTTGAAGATGGCGGCGCATCAGTGAACGTCAATCCCAGCTGAGGTGGCTCGGAGCCCAATGCAGTCATTCCTGTAAACATCCAGCAAGTGGAAAGCCTGATTCTTGAGAGCTGGCAGATAACTTGTTGACAGTTTGTGGAAGAGATGCATCTCTCTGTGGGAACTGTACACACACCTGCATTCCTGGAAGGTGAGCGAACACATCGGGTACTGAGCCATCTGCCTCCGGAGTTAAAGGAATATTTTAACAAGGAAGGACAGGATGTCTGATCATGGCTCGGTCTACCTTTATGGTATTCAACCACAATCAAAAGTCCCGGTTTAACAAATGCCCCTTGTATACGCACACTTCAGCACCAACATTAGTAAAATTCACCAATTTAAAATGGTTTATACAGATTTAAGTCACAATGACCAAATAGATTTATACTTGTGTTTTATAACTATCTAACCTAAATCGGTCATTTATAAAATGTTCATCAGATATACTTACTTACAGATATTACTTTAAAAAATCTTTATGCATGTTCCATGCCCATCTAAACCTCCTCAGGGCAAGGTGACGCACACATCCACAAAAACCTGTTTCAAAGTATGTACGTTTTGCCTCAGAGCAGATCATCTTTCAAAATACTCCAGAATTAAATCATACACAGAAACCGAGGATCTAAAGTCGATATGACGTCTGAAATCAAAAACCAATCCAATATTCAGCAGCTCATCAGGAGATTATTCATTAGGGATTAAGCTACCAGAACCAAAGACAGAGACATACAAAGATGAGTGATCAATGGCTTCATGCATCAGGAGCAGCTAAAATAAGGGTACCTTAATTGTGTAAGAAAATACTTAAGAATCATTTTAAGAGCGTCAACTATGAGAATATTCTCCACAATCATTTTAATGATTTAACAATTAAGCAATGATTTTAAAATATTTGGTTAAAAGAATTGGGACATACAATAATCCAAGGTTTTTTTTGTTTGTTTGTTTTTTTTAAAAGTATAAATATTTCCAAAAGCCATGCTTAATTATAATATTTGGAGAAGAAACAGCTGACAGAATGTAAAAGAATGAGACGCAAGCAAACAGTAA
>JAQMYL010000001.1:15532488-15549851 GCA_030014365.1 Clarias pachynema
ATGATTTTAAAATATTTGGTTAAAAGAATTGGGAAATACAATAATCAAAGTTTTTTTTTTTTTTTTTTAAATTACAAATATTTCCAAAAGCCATGCTTAATTATAATATTTGGAGAAGAAACGGCTGACAGAATGTAAAAGAATGAGACGCAAGCAAACAGTAACAAATTCTGCAAAGAAGAGACATAAAGAGGCAGCAAACACTTTCTAATCAATGGGGAGTTCAAACAGGACGGCAGTTTGAAATAAACCGTCAGCAATACCTCTGGTTTGACAAGTCATACACATTTTTAAACGCATTCAATTGACATTGCGTCAAGAAAAAAAATACATAAATGTAAAAGTGTTTAAAGCTGAATAGGTTCATAATACTGGATTTACAATGGAGTAGGCAAAAAAATAAAATACAGCTGATGTTACTATGGTGTACTGAAGTACAACAAGCAACATTACTGATGGCTTGAAAAAGAAGAGTCAACGCTGCAAATAACACTTGGCATAAACATTAAAAAAAGCCATTGACACTTATGCAATGCTTGTAATTATACTTCAATATACAATTAACATCTGACAAGATCTAAAAACACTGAGGCAACAGACCTTGTGAAAATTTATATTTTTAATCAATCCATTTTAAGCTGCTGTAGCTTGATGTTAAATATGAGGAGAAAGAAATCTCACAAAAACATATAATTCAAATCCCTTAAAGCTCTGCCTTCACCTCATTCATTTCACTTCTCTTGACTTTAAAAAGGAAGGGGGAAGAAAGCATTGCTCTTGATTTTTACATCCAATTATGTGAACAGGATGTATAAATCTAGTTGTAGAATTAATTTAGCTAGCCAACATTAACGCTTTTGCTGGCTCTCTGTAGTAGAGGCGTCATGGTTGGAAAATTTTGTTTAATGCTGTTTGCAGTGCAGTTGTGTCCTCTTTGCAGAGAAGCAGAGGCTGCTTTCGCACTGGTATGATGAGCCCTAAGGGAAGGGATTGTCTTATTGTGTAAATAGCATTGGATAGTAGAAATCCATAGTGTCAAATGGGTAGAAGATAAGAGACACCATACCAATGTAAAAAAAAAAAAAAACTAATAATAAACATTGAGCCCATGATGGTCTAACCACCATAATCTGTATTGAAAGCAAGACAGGACAAAAACAGCAAGTTTCCACTTCACTGCAGGCTATAAATTTTCATGCAATTACTACGGATATCAAAATATCAGAAATGGAATTAATCCAATGACAAAGTAGCCTCAGGAAAATTAGCATTATCTGTTTTCACCAGTATTGTGATATTACTTATCATTTTAATAGCAATTATAAGCTCTGAATAATAGCAGCTAATCTGACCTTATTTTTTTGCTGAATCTTTACAACAGTAAATTTTTAAAAAATGAAGCACTGTCATTTAAAATAAATGAAAATGATTTCAATTTGTTTTGTATGCAACATTACTGTTTTGCTGGCAGCTGAATAAATGCGTACATCACGATTCAGTGTACATCAATGCCTTCAAGTAACGTGCTCTGACTTTGTCATACCACCCAGTCCTATTTTAAAAAGCCTTCTATTACTGTTGAAGACAACTCCCACAGGATGAATACGGCCAGTCTGACTGCTTAAAGATTAGCTGTCATTTTACAGAAGGGCAGGTGTGTGAACATGGCCTCATTTCCACATTCAGGATGAAGCCACTTTGAGCCTGTGTTAATTGCCTTCCCGGCGCTATTTCCTAGCTTCAGATAGACTTATAGCTTTTTTTAAAAATTATTTTATTATTATTTTAACCCTTTTCCTAAAACCCCTCAACTCTTGTTGAGAGTCATACAGTTACTATGGACTAAAAATGTGGTTGTAACACTTGTGATTAGACCCACCTGGCCTACAAAGACGGAGCAAAAACATACGAGTACAATCTTAAAGGATGAAAAAAGACTCGACTGAAGAGCGTTTTTGTCAGCCGTTTTTTCTCACATTATACTGAACACTGTGCTGTTCATCATTAATTCCGTGTTTGTTTTCCCAGCTTTCCATGAAAGGAATCAGACTTGGGAATTTATTTATTGATTTTTAATCAGTCATGCAATCTTTGGTAAACCATATGATGTTCATTACTGTGACTCGCCAATGAACCATGAATTGTTTTGCAGTGTGTAACTCGAAGAGACAGTGGGATTTTTCCCCCCTCTTAAGGCTGATACTTAGGAACAAATCATAACCAATAACAATTACCTTACAGACATAATCGAGGAAGAAAAATTCACTCAGGAGGTTCATGGTTCAATCTGAAACAGTTTTACCAAACTGTCAGGCAGGGAAACTTTTGGTCAATTACATTAGGTTTGTTCATATGGACCCTAACATTCCACAAACAATTGGAATAAAACTCCATAATGTAAACACCCCAATCAGAACAGCCCAGAGCCTCGAACACAATCAGAATGATTTTTCTGTCAGAACGAGAGGGGCTCTGTAAACCTTCAGACAATCTTTCAATATGTAAATAATATTACTCATTTAAACACTTGGCCAGATATTTTGACAAGAGAGAAACTAAATATATTCTTTCTGTGCATGTTTGCCCCACATGGGGGAAATCATTAGATTTCTAGGAAGAACATTTTGCTTTCAATTCTGCTCTTTAAGCCCTTCAAAAACCACAAACTCCAACCGGTGTTTACTTTGAACTTTCATCCACCGGGTCTGTGACTGAGGAAGGAGCACTGATTGCCCCAGCATTTCACTCACAGCAAAGCACCTAAATCATAGAGGAGAGTACTACTTCACAGCAGGAGAACATTGGAATGTCATAAAAATTATAGTCTGATTAAATGGTTTGTGCTTGTAAACAATTGGAATATCCCACAAAAGCTGCAGGTTAGAGTTGCTCTGACCCAGTCATCTAGACATCACAATTTGTGATGCCCTTCTCACGGTTACAATAGCACCCGAAAGTGGGGGGCTATATTAGTCAACAAATGAACACTTTGTTGTTGAAGTTGATGTGCAGAAAATGGGCAAGCAGAATATCAACTTTGACAAAAGCCAAACTGCAATGGCTAGCTGACTGGATCAGAGCAGCTCCAAAACTGCAGCTCTTGCAGGATGTTCCTGGTCTGCAATCGTCAGAACCTAGCAAGGGTGCTCCAAGGAAGAAAAATCGGTGAACCCATGACAGGGCAGCAAAGGGGCAGTGAAGGCTGGCATGTGTAGCATGATCCAATAGAAGAGCTACTGTAGCTCAAATTGCTGAAAAGGTTAATCCTAGTTCTCATTGAAAGGTGACAACACAGTGCATCACTATTTTGATTGCAGAAGCAGGGACCTACTCAATTTTAGGCAGTTGTTTATAAATGTTATGGCAGATCAGTGTAAATAAATGTAAAATTCTATTAAAGACAAATAAATAATTAAAGTCAGTACAGCAATACAAGAGAATAGCTGAGAATCATAATACATAACGGAGTCAGATTTTTGCCCATCTCTACTAACAAACCACATCAGCCCCAGGATCCAGATAAGGTTTCTGTGGGTGTAACTCAACATTGGAATGATTCATAATCAAAAATCGTCACCAGTCTGTTTTGCAATGCCTTGCAATACATTAAGTCACAATGTGGAGCAATATATTCGCTATGTGCTGTTTGGAGCGTGACAAGGAACAAACATAAAAATGCTGTTTTAAGCATCTTGATTCTTAGGGAGAAAATAAACCATTACAATAAATAAATGGCACGAATAAGCCTGGATTTTGATTTTCTAGATGACAAGAGGGACATCAAGTAAAGCAGTTCTTCTACAAGAATCTTATAACTTTTTGTGAGAACACACGAATATGTTTAAAGGGTCAAAATCATGTGTACACTGTGATGGTCAAATCAGACCATCACAGAAAGAAAGAAAACCTGATTGAACACATACACACACATTAAACCAGACCATTCACAAATAAAAATGGCACTGAAAGTGTCTGATAGGAGCTGGGTAGAGATGGCAGGAATTGTGGCACCACATTACACAACGTCTGGATTTGTTCCTCTGATAGCTGGAGAAAAATATTTCAGATTATATAATTTCAATGGAATGATCATGTGCTGAATGAATGTGCTATGGCTTACCAAAAAAAAAAAAAAAAAAACACCAACTTAGTCATTTCCTTTTGAACCTGGCCTTAAATGTCTAACAAACTTGATCCTGTATTGTAGTCCATTTTTGCCAGCGCAAGGAGTTTTTTGTCATCATTGAAAATCTCATGATTTATTTACTTATTTGTGACATGACTACTTTTCATGAACAGAAAGAGACATGCAAGTTATACATCACTTATAAAGCACACATTATTAGCAGACAGATTTCACTGCAAAACTAATTCTGGTGTCAGCACATGCTAGTTAAAACATTCACTCAGACAAAACAAACTAAAAAAGTTTTATTCAGGTACACGAGACAGTATAAAACACTATCTGTTGCATAGTAAACTACATGGTCGTGGTTATGTAACTCTAACCGAGAAGCCATTTGCTTTTAGCTGCTGTCCATCTTCAAATAAACAATGTGGCACTGAAACGGTACGGCGACATGTTCACACATGGACCAGTGGAGCTCGTGTAGCATGTAGTGCATGCTAACACACAGCGTGTAGGCCAAGTGGAAAAAAACAAAATGAAAGACAAAATGTCCCCAATTCTCTGACTCTTCCGCGCTCACAGCCACAGTGAGGAGTAGATTTTTTGTTGTTGTTAATCTTAAGCGCGCAAAGAGGGTAAAACGCCAGGCGGTTTTGGTTTAACCCTGTCTGGTGAAAACACGTCTCCCCAAAACAAAGAGCACGCTAGCTGGCTAATGTTTGTGTCCCAGTGTTCGAGTGTTTCCTGTCTGAAGGACATTGTTGCCGTTATGTGAGACAGTAACACTGTGGACCACGATACGCTTTGTAACGCCGATAAGGAGAAATTTAGACCTCATTAATGGGCATTTAATTAAAACTAGGAACGCTGTTTCAAAAAAAACAAACACGACAAAGCGACGCACATTTTATTGGTGTAAAGGTGAACCAACAAAAGGTCGAGTCAAACCAAGTAAAAAAAAAAAAAAAGCGATGGGACTTCAATGTTCATGTGTTGTTTTTCAAAGCAAGTTCGGTCACATGTGCGAGAGTGTGAGCTTTGAATGATTTCTTCTCTATCGATTCCTTCCGTATACGAGTATGTATATATGTTTGTTAGGTGAAAATATAACACTTGACTGTACAAACGCGCGCTCCCGTGAGTGAGTGCGCGCACGCCTGTGTGTGTGTTTTCGCCACATTCTCTGCTTTAGTAGCGTACAATGTGTACAAAAATGGAGCGGCACAAGTCAAAAGCACGCACAGAATTCACCCAATCTTTCACAACAAAACCGACAAACGTAAAAGGTCTCGAATAATATACCTGGCATGGCGCTCTCTCTAGTCCGTCAAAATCCTCAGAAGTCAATCGTGCACAAAGCGCAGAGGGATAATTCCTTCACTCTCACGGTAGTTGTTTAGCTATAACTAACTGCTGTTGGCTAAATGCACTCAGGGACGCGATGGTCATGTGGTCTGTGGGATTAAACAAACACACAGCCCCCTCCTTCTCCTGACTGCGCATGCGCACCACCCGGCGGCAATAACTAGCGCCTTGAAGAGGAGGCTGAATCCCCAGTGGCTCCCTCTTGGAGATCCTGGGGATCATGGCACATGCTTCACGACAACATGTGCAATTATGTTCTTAGGCAAATAAATGAATAGTGGAAATTGCATGAATAATTTATGTGTATAATAAAGTGTGGAGAAATGCATCAATTTTTTTGTTTCAGAACGTTTTGTTCTTTTGCTCTACACAGAAGACCCATAACATTATGACCACCTGATTAATATTAGGTAAGTCCCCCTTTAACCACCAAAACAGTCATGCACAGTGTGTTCTGGCACCTTTCTATCACAACCAGCATTAACCCTTTCCTCAATTTGAGCGACACTAGCTCGTCTATTGGATCGGGACTACACGGGCCAGCCTTTGCACCCCATGTGCAGTTCAGTGAACCTTGGCCACCCCTGACCCTGCCACCAGTTCACCGGTTTTCCTTTCTTGGATCATTTGGCTATGTCCTGACCACTGCAGCCTGGGAACATCCCACAAGAGTTGCAGTTTGGGAGTTTCTCTGACCCAATTGTCTAGCCATTACAATCTAGCTCTCCTCACAGCCGTTATATATTTTCGATATCTCGTTACAATGGTGCCTGCAAGTAGGTGGGATATATTAGGCAGAGAGTCAACTTTTTTTCAGCTTTAACAAGGGCCAAATTGTAATGGCTAGACAGTTAGGTCAGAGCTCAAATTCTGGAAGAGGTTAATGCTGGTTGTGATAGAAAGGGGCCAGAACACAGAGTTCATCACTGTTTTGGTGGAAAGTGGGGACATAATGTTATGGCTGTTTGGTGTATGTCTTCTTCCTATTATTATTACTATTATTTAAATAGTATTATTTTATTATTTTGATCCTATAAAGATAAACATACAGACAACGTTGTTGACAGTGTAAACAGATGAACATGAGGCGACAAACAAGAACTACTAAGCCATATAGTTAAATCCGAATTTTACATTAAAAGTCTGAAATATCTATTCCATTTTTAACATGATTTTTTTTTTCGATGTCTTATCCAACCACCGCCATTTATATTTCAAACAGTCTGTTTGAATTTACACACATTTACATGCTCTCATTTGGCTAAGGCGGTTAGCCAAAGTGAACTATATGATAACTGAGCAGTTGAAGAATAAAGGTTTAAGAAAGCCCCAAAGTTGAAACAACTGAGCCACCACTCTCCCCTGCTATTCACTCATCCGCAGTTGTTTACCTCTGGAACAAAAGTGGGCGTTTTTCATTTCCGTTTTTTTTTTTTTTTTTTTGGTACTTCACACGACTTCCGGGGTCCGGTTGTTTGAACGCGCCCCCTAGTGTCGGTTATGTTGAATATACACTTTGCTCGCATCGAGGTTGTTGTCTGTACCTCAGAGCTCCCTCAGACATAAACACTCCTAATGATGCTTGGAGAAAATTAGTGTTAGGGACAATGGCTACAGATCTACATGTCAGATTAAAGCAAATAAGCAAACATAAAACTGTGCACTGCGTGTGTGTGCAATTAAAGGAGGCTTGTTGAACTTTGTTTACCATTTTGGTTAACAAAATCAGTGCTTTCCCTGAAACATTCTGGAAACTTTAAACCTCATTGTGTGTTATAGTTTATGTGAACAACTCTTTCAGTTCTTCATGACATAGATTTCACAAGATGTTGAAAACTCCCCTTTGAGATTCTGGTCCATGTTGACATGAATAGATCATATAATGCAGATTTTTTCAGTCAGGTGTACTTTCATGCTGTAAGTCTGTTCTACTACATCCCAAAGGTGTTGAATTCAGATCTGGTGATTTGGAAGGCCACTAAACTCATTTTCATGTTCATGAAACCAATTGAAGATGATTAGCTAATAGACAATACGTAAATTTTGCCCATGAACGGACGCACATGGTCAAACTTTTTTATGCTACAGTCAGGGTCACTAAAAAGGCATTTTTACACCCACTCTGATAGCTTTGATATCATTGTTGGAAGCTGTTGTCTGGTATCTGCATGATGTCACCCCCTGATTGACTGAGCATATCATTGCATGAATGAGCAGATGTTCCTAGGAAAGATTAACATTTACATAGGAATTATATGACTGATACTAACAGGTTTGTATAAAAATAATTTGGAGACGTAATGTTAGGTAGAACATTTTTACAACAGGGTTCAGGAGAGGTTAATTTAAAGGTTAAATTAAATAACAAGGGATTCTTTATTATTTATTATTTGTTAGTTTTCTTTCACTGCTGCACAGCAATATTGTAAAATAATGTAAAATACTAGCTCCTAATTATAAGGTGTTCAGGGTGTATTTTTCTTTGTGGCCTGTAGGTGGGGCACTGTGTACACACGTCTGACTCTACTTTTCATACTTTTCTTTTCATCCTTTCCCAAGCTTTAATATAATTTTAACATCCTCTGGTTTGACAAAGTGTGAATTGACGACCTTCACAACTGTAACCATAATTAATGTGTTCCACATACATACGAAACCATATATCACATATCTTGGCATTCATTTCACTTATTTAAAATAAGGGTACGAGTGAGCAGAGGCCCCACTAGAGATGCGGGGCCCTTCCAAAGCTTAATTTACTAACCGCCCCAACCTTGTCCTTGCCAAAACACTTTAACCCTCCCTATGACATCTCCGCAAGCAAAAAACGTAATGTTTGGAGCAAAATTGAGGAATGCTAATCTAAGTTAATTAAAATAAAATGTATGGGTACAAATAGTTTTATCAGTTTTTAGGAGAATATGTCTAACTTATATGGAAAGCCTAAATGTGTTTATCATGCTTGTTCTTTAGCCATCTGTACACGCTACAAAGGCTATGGGGGAAAAAAGTCCATGTTATGTATGAATAGTTTATTTAAAGTTAATTAGCTTACATCCTTTATGAAAGATAACAACATCTTATTGTTTCATTTTCCCAGTATCTATTTTAAGAAATGACGTGGTACTGATCTTTTTTTAAAGATTTGATTTTCTCGCACACTCACCGTCTATACCGCTTTATCCTGTATTTAGGATCACAGGGGGTCTATCCTAGGATACCTAGGGCACAAGGTGGGGTACACCCTGGACAGGGTGCCAATCCATCACAGGGCACACACACTCACACACTATGGGCAAATAGGCTAATCTGCCTGTCTTTGGACTGTTGGAGGAAACCAGAGTAACCAGAGGAAACTCACCAAGCACAGGGAGAACAAGCAAACTTGTTCTCATCCTGGCCGGCAATCGAACCTGGACCCTTGAGGTGCAAATGCTAATCACTAAGCCACCGTGCTGCCGGTGTGATTTTCATATTCCCAAATCACCAATTAAATTATCTTATACTGTAATCATAATTTTACTCCATATAAATTACCTATATGAAATACTAGAACAGATGTATTCTTCACAGGACAGCAAAACTCTCTGTATGTCGATGAATAAATGAGGGAAAGTTTTTGGATTGTTACTCATTTGATGGATGTTAATAACTCTATAAACAGTAAACACACAAATATTTTTGCATTCAACTTATAGTGCCCAATATCTCAATTCAATTGTACTTTAAAAGACATCCCAACCTCACATCTTTTATTTTTATTTGTAACTTTTTGATTGCGATTGTTTAGAATCAACTGACCTTTTATTTGCACTCTGCAACTTTTCATTAACCTTTTGGAACAACATGCATGAATACTCTAAGTGAATATCTGCCCTTGGTTTGTAATCAAATTATTTTTAGTATACCACTGCTTGAAAGTAAGTCTGATTTTATTATAAATGTTTAACTTGTACTTGGTAAATTCTTTATTCACAAATACATCAGCCTAAAAACCAGATGTCTCTTTTCAGTATTCTTTCGAGATCTTAAAAGCAACACCTTGCCTTATTCTGATTATATGTCTAAGAAAATATGAGAGGTGGGAGGAAACCAAAGGAAATTCCACACATACACATCGTCCATGCTAAGAAGCAAACAAAGCACAAGTATCGATTTACCCCAATCAAAGAATCACACTTTTTTCTATTAGTATGTTTAACAGAACAGAATTTTTGTGGCTGACAATGTGGAATCCTTCAGAACTAAACATCTCACACTTCTCCAGAAACTGACCAGGACCAAATATAGAAACTTTGCAGCCATTTTCCGACATGATCGTGCTGTTTTATTTTTATCCTGCCGCCAGCCTCTTTTTGCAACTGTGTACAACAAAGTGTTAGTTTAAAACTGGTATACAGAAGTGCAGAGATCAAATTAAATCCAGACTACAAGTTTCTCAGGATTGTGGCTAATGCACAAACAATCAGACGGGCTTGAGAGAGTTCAGAATTCAGAAAATTATTTTTCTTGCACCAGCATTCACAAGTATGTGTTTAGAATTTGTGTTTCAGGCAGCAAAGCAACTGACTACTGAGACAAAACTACCTATGTCTGCGTAAGCTAATAGTTTGGTATGAATGAGAAATTCAATAAGCACCGTGTAACTGTTATAAAAAAAATATAAAGCATCATATCTTATTTCAACACTTAGCTACTAATAAGTTATATAAATGATTTGACCCTCATTAGCTGGTTAGATCGACGTCATAGCCAGTTGTATTTTCAGTTGTGATTTTCCTCGCATGTCTCTGTGTGTCATGAATCATCACATACCAATCAGCCAGGTCTCAACACCACAAATAAACTTCTACATGAGAGTTATTTTTTTTTCTCAATGGTTATACTGTGTTTAGGGGGCAACCCAGGGCACCCACAATGTAAAAATGACTCACGAGCCACATGTAAATATCATTTGTACTGTAACGCATAAGAGATTTAATGCAGACGTTTCTGGAGCCTGCTGTAAAACCTCAGCTGTAATTACACTAGAGTTCTTGTTGTTTCCCAGAGTGGTAGGAAAGGCGGTGTTGTGCTGATTTATTCTGTCTCTGCTGAGGGGGCCCAGACTGCACAAGAGTAAAATGGCAAGCTTCGTACTGTCTGCACCTTTTTGCTTCCATTCTTATGAAACCTTATTCAGAACAGGCCTGGTGAGGGGGTAGTTATGCTCAGTAGATGCTCATACTGTAGGGGCTATTTATCATAGTCACTCTCTGGAGCGTTGTTTGTGTGTGTATGTGCGTGCAGATTCACACACACGTCTAACACACACAAACAACACAAAGCTCGTATTCTAAAAGTCAACAAATAAACGTTGACTCTGTAATCTGTTTTCACACACATACATTCCTCCAACATGTGCAGAACTGCCACACACATACTCACACACACACTTATGCAAAGACACACACACACACACGCACGCATGCACGCACGCACACACACACACACACACACACACACACAAATTAAAAGTCATTCCTTTTTGGCAGTTTGGGTGAAGAGGAGATTTTATTTTATCAGAACGGAGTTGTACATGTGTGTATCTGCATGATTCTGTGGGTGTGGATTTATAAAATGTGGAAATTTGTGACAGGAAAGCCAAGGGTGGGAGAACAAAATACATTACACCACCACACACATATGTGTGGACAATCACCCAAACGATCGTAGAATTTAAGCACAGTCTACAGACCGACCTGGTCAGGAAGGAACACTTGAGAGTGGAAAAAGACCTTTAGATCTGCTTGCCATGTCAGGGCATTTGTTCACACATACCTGTAAACGCACCCAGAGATATCAGAAAATCAGATTTTTGCTCCTGCAAACAGTGAAACCACTATTAGAGTGGAGTTAACTGCTACAACTGTCTCCCACTCTGCTCTCACAGACCGTGGACATCATGTCCCAGACAACTCTCGTTCTGCACTGGGTGTTGACCATTAGAAAACGGAAGGGTGGCAAACAATACAGGAAGGGTTTTGGGTCGGAGACAAATCACTTCCTGGTTTGATGTACAGCATGAACAATTTTTAGGAGGTCTATACGGTGCTCTTCCTGTCAATTGACTCACTGTCTTCCTATCTGAGCCAAAGGTGGGGAGGACAAGTCTGCATGCTGATAGATGTAGATAGATAAAACACAAGTGTCATCCAGTTGACTATGACTCTGGCTGTTGACTTTGTCTTTTTCACACACATGAGACTATGCACTAAAAATGCAACACAAAAATGGGGTCAGGGGTAGTTTAGTGGTTAAGGCATTGGACTACGATTTGGAAGGTTCCAAGTTCCTATCCCACGCCCGCCAAGTTGCCGCTGTTGGGCCCTTGAGCAAGGCCCTTAACCCTCAACTGCTCAGATGTATAATGAGATAAAAAATGTAAGTCGCTTTGGATAAGGGCGTCTGCCAAATGCCTAAATATAAACATAGCGATGCAGACTTGTCAAAGTGTAGCTCTAATGTATTTAAGGCATAGGCACCTGTATAGATTCTATCCATCTAATAATATTCCCACAAATGATAAATTAATGATGGTGTTGGACAGTGCTGCTTAACACTAGCAATCCAAAATGAACTACTGTTTTAAGATCTGGTCACTATGCAAGCCATATCATGGAATCATAGGACATCGATCATTTTCAACCTCATCAAACAATTCAGTGACTCTCATGACCGGTGGATGGGAGTAGCAAATCCTGAAAGAAATCAGAATAAGGGCGATCAGTCAGAAAAAGTTTGCATTCATTTAAAGTGACTCTTTCATCAAAGGGACAATAGGACCAAAACCACTGCACCAAATTTCCCAATAGCATAAAAAAGTCATAGTTTTTCATTTATTCATTTGACCCTGTCTGCTCCAACCCCCCACCCCCCCACACACACACTTTCTATTATTCTTTCTTTCTTTGTGCTCCGCATATATGAAGTCTGGATGTGGTTAAAGAGTGTAAAATGAGTGGTTTGTATGAGTCCCTGTACCTGGGCCTCTCATGATGGCATTAGTAATGGTCTCCAGACTTAGCCAAAATAAATTGATTTTGAAATGGGGCAAAACCAGGAATGTGCAAATCAAAGAGATTTTTCTTATGCTAGAGTGTGTGCTTGAGTATAATACTGAGAAAATTTCTTCCAGCACACTACCAAGACCTACTTGCAAATAGTAATAAGGGTTGTGTGTTTATGTGTGTTGGTCTTTGTATTTGTGAGTATATGATCTACAGGGTTTCTAGGACATAAAATGACAGACATATAGTATGTCCAAATATAGTCTAATTTATAATATTGATCATACAATTTACATACACTATTCTGTTACTGTCCCATCTGTACAAATCAGCTTGACTACAGTATATATTTACATTTCTAAGTACAGTATACACTATATACACTCATACATACACTTAAATGCAGAAATTGTACTTGCATGATGCATCAAAAATATGCATTAAAAACATGTGCCTTAAACTTGAAGTTTAAGTTTTCAAACTTAACTTTATTCGTGTGTCAGATGCTTTTATCTAACTATGACCATATTAGGCTAATATGAACAGGATGCAATCTCATCTACACTAAATTATTTCATATTCCTAATATTTATATTATCCTTAACCAGCCGCTAAAGTTACAGCACACATTTTGGCACTCTAGAACTGACAGTTACTGCGACTAATAAAAGTTTATACATCATGTGACCCAAAAGGAGAAAAAATCTTTAGAGCCAGTTTGAGGACAAATGGTGCAGTTAAACTCAATTCGTCCTTATTTTGCCAAAGGCTATAAAATTGCACGGCTGCAATATGACACTAGATGATATGCAGAAAGAAACAGATGGGCTAGGATGAGGAAGCGAAGAGGGCAAAAGATGAAAGAGAGTGAGTCGAAGACAGGAAGAAAGTCGAGGCAAGACAGGGGGAGCCGGGATAGGAGGAAAAACAGAGGGTCAAATGCAGGGGGTGTGGAGTGAGGATGAAGAGGAAAGGGGGAGCAGATGACTTAATCACTCTGTACTGCCACTCTAAACACTCTCCTCCCTCCACACACTTGCACATGCACATGGTCATTGAATATGATCCCCTATGAAGTCACTCTCCCCTCCCCTTTCTTCTGCACTATGAGAGCCTGCAGAGCCAACTCAAACCTACGTGTATGTGTGGCTCCCTCTCTATTACCCTTTCCTCTCTGACATTCCAGTGCAGTTCAGGGATTGAGTGCCTGGATACGAACGCAGGAGGGAACACTCCGGCAGGGAGTGAAAGGGAATTCTCTACTCTGGATTCAATGTTTTCCTCCAACTCAAACTTTGAGCACACTTTATTTGTGCCATTATTATATGCTACTTATTGACATCTCCAGTTGGACATTTCATCATTCCAAGGCTTCAGAAACATCACTATATTTCTTTCCTTTTTGTGGCTCTGGCGTTTTTTTCTTTAACTCATTTAAAAAGATTGAGTGATTGGTCACAGAACCCAGAGAGTTGCTGCATCAACACAAGGGTGAGTTGATATGTTCTATAACAAAAACTGGTTCTTGGATAGCTTTTCTCGTCTTGTAGTAACTATACACATTGATTCTCTAAAGCATCCACCAGGTTCCAGAAGAAAAATATTATACTCATTGTACAATACACTAAACTCAGGCAAAAGCTTGAATCAGGGGTGTTAAAGCAACATTAATATGAGCAGTGCATTGAAACTCCAAGACCAATTGGAATTAAAGTAATGAGTAATGTGTGTTGTTTTTGTGTAGTGCTTTAATGTACTGTATAATGTCTTGAATGGACTTCTGAAGACTTAAAGATGTGATTCTCAGGCTTGATATAGTGATATTGATATACATATCTATCTTTTTTGTGGGTGTGTTGTTGAAAAGAACTGGACAATGGAAGATGGTCAGTGAGAGACCTTAAGGTGGAGCACTTCCACCAATAGCATGCTATTCCAAATTTAGTATCATGTGTATCATGTGGAGGACATGGTTAATAGCTTTCCCATGTTCTGTAGTGATACCACCTCAACCTGTCTGAATTGTGGGAAAGACCCACTTGAAGGGACAATAGAATTATAATTGATAGAGTAGTTGTAACATTGTTACTATCACAAAACCTTACACTATAACCTGAACATGTGACCTTGAAAATAAAACTAACAAACAAACACAATGCAGAATTATGACCCCTTAGTGCACATGTGATATATAGGCAACTGTTGTTAATGTTGTGTAAAAGTGGCTGTGATTTTTTTAAATAAATAAATATATATATATATATATATATATATCCCCCCCATCTCCCTCACATGGGGAAAAAAAGGAGTAAATGATATACTTTGTTTCATTCTGCTCAGTAGAAACAAATAAACATTGATCTACTGTAAATTCTAACTCGAATGTTATTTTCAAACACAATACGATATGCAGTGAAATGCTTATATGACCTTAAAATCTAAATTATCAATATAAATAAAAATAAATTAGGGAATGGAATAAAGAATAAAATAAAATATAAAAACCTTCTTTCTAGAATAGGGAAAAACTGCAGAGAAAAGAACCAAATATAAAATATGTGATATACTGTAAGAAATATATTTTGAAAAACCCAGCTGTACAAAATATACACAATAATGGCTGTACAAATATGCAAAATGTTGAGAATGTCCAGAAAGTATGCAACAATGAAATGACCAAAAGTGTGTAAAATGAAAGATAATGTATTGATAATGCTTCTGTCCTGATCAGGCTGTGACAGCCCTGTCTCCTCCATGATGGCAGAACTCCTGCAGCCCGGCGCTAACAGTCTCCAGGTCCCAGGTACAAAAGTATAATTGTGCTTTTGCTCTTGTAGTCCATCAGCCTCCATGTTCTGCATGATTCAGAGATGCTTTTCTGCTCACCATGTTTGTAAAGATTGATAGATTATTGGACGTGCTGTAACCATCCTGTTGTTTTACGCATTTTACAAGAATGAGCGTCTCCACAATCAAAACTGCAACTCACTTGATATTTTTGGCAATCTAGAGGCTGCGCCATATAAATATCTCAGGAGATATTTTATGTCAGTTTCTGAGATGCTTAATCCAGCCTGTCTTGCACTAACATCCATGCTATGGCCAAAGAACTGAGTTCCAATTTTTCCTTTTTCTGATGATTAATGTGACTGATGATTTTGAAATATACAGGATATGTATGTTTTTATGCATTGTGCTGCTGCCACCTGATTAGCTAATTGCATGAATGAGCAGGTGTTCTTAACGATATGGCCACAGTGTCTTAAGTTTCATTTCATGTTAATGGAAATCATGAAAGCATTCTAAAGTCTGAAGCAGTAAACATTTTATTTGATTTTGCTATTTTTATGATTTTCTATCGCATTTTTTTAAATTAATAATTCTTCCATAAAACATGTTACTCAGTTAGTACCACTCAATTACAACCAACCACTTATATACTGTATAAGATGTATCATAATTTGGCACATACTGTTGAGGCAATATATTTCTTTCTTGTAATAAATGAACACAATGTTAATTGTTGCACCCATCTGAACTATAGAGTTATCAGATATTGGCGCAGAATGATGAATACAGTATATACCAATTGTAAAGAGAATTTAATGAAATATAATTTAATAAATAATGATATAAAAAGATTTTAGTAGTGCTGTGCTGTGGTTTGCATAGGTGTGGCACATCCTTATCTAACATCCCCCTTGTGATATGTGTGCATGTTTGTATGTGATAACATTCCAGTAATTCTCACGAGTGGGTTATTTGTCGTGTGGATGTGTCAGTGTGCGCATGTATGAATTTTTGGGTTCACATACAGTAGTTAATTTAAGCTACAGGGATCAGTAAAGTATTATAATGAAGGAATAAGATCATACAGCGTTTCAAGTTAATTGGAATTCTTTAATTTCATTAATCCATAGAAACCCCAGGAAAATACTTCAGGCTGACATTGGTCTGTTTAGTGTTGAAAGTTTTTTTCTTTCATCATTAGGGTGTTGAAGGCAGATTCAACAAGTGGTTTAGAAGAGATTGTAAGAGAATGTTCATTTGCTGATATGAAGGTGTGAAAAGCCATTATGCACTCTATAAACACTTTCACATGGTGTGATAAACCCAGTAGCATATCAGTTTTAAAGTGGCAGAACTACAATCAAAATATGGGCAAGCCAGAAAAAGATTATCACTAAACTAAAGAAACGATCAAGAGCTATTGTGTGTGCATGTATGTGTGCGTGGGTGTGAGGGACTAAATAAGAATGCAAAGTTTTGCAATATATTATTGTATAATAATAATAATAGCTCATTATAGTGCTCATGCAATATGAAGTACTCTGGGTTTTGAATATTAACTTCTCCATCTCTTGTCTTCCAGATGGGGACAGATCCAGGTCTACATCTCCAAGCAGTTCTCCTTCTCCGTCCAGAAACGAGTGCAGCATCGCTCCTCTTACTCCCTCGCCCTCTCCGGTATGCCACATAATATCAGACCATGTGCCACATCCACATTTTTGTTGTTAACCATAATAGTGCAAAAGCTAAAGCTGACTACTGGTTAGAACCCAGTTACACTCACTCACTCACTCATCTTCTATACCGCTTTATCCTGCATTCAGGGTCGCGGGGACCTGGAGCATGTCCCAGGAGACTTAGGGCACGAGGCAGGGTACATCCTAGACAGGGTGCCAATCAATCACAGAGCAGACACACGTACTCACACACTCATTCACACACTATGAGCAATTAGGGAACACCAATTAGCCTAACCTGCATATCTTTGGACTGTGGGAGGAAACCCACCAAGCACGGGGAGAACATGCAAA
>JAQMYL010000001.1:15549951-15563345 GCA_030014365.1 Clarias pachynema
TTAGCCTAACCTGCATATCTTTGGACTGTGGGAGGAAACCCACCAAGCACGGGGAGAACATGCAAACTTCATGCACATAGAGACGGGAATTGAGCCGGGCCGGGAATTAAACCCAGACCCTGGAGGTGCAAGGAGACAGTGCTAACCACTACACCACAGTGCCACCCTCAGCCCGGCGGCATTTCCAATTTCTGCCATTATCTTTTTTTACTTAGTGCTCTAAATGAAGATTTTAAACAAAACACATGAGTTAATCACACTTTCTTCATACACACTGCAATCTGTGGTAGGCGCTAACAGACACTTAAAGTCTACAGTACCTTTAGAAAGCGTTAAGATGTTATTCAGCCACAACACACTCTTTTAAATGTGAAACCAAGTCTGGAATGTTCATTTTCCATAAATGTGGTTTTTAAAAGGGTCAAAGAAAGGAATGGAAGGTGAGAGAGATGGGAGGGTGTTTATATCAGTACCAGGCAGAGCTGCAAATCTGATAACCACAACTCCTTGAGAAAGGGTTACAGCAAAGGGTTCAGGATGGAGAGACTCCTTTTTTCCCTCCATGTTTTTCTCATCCACACTGCATGTTTCTCGGTTGAACATTTTTACTCTGTTCCTCCTCATACCTCATGTTTAAAACATTCTCTCCCTCCCTTCCTGCAGAGGACTGACCTGAGGCCTCGTGTAGCACGTCCGTTTTCTGTTGTGGTTGCTATCGATTTTGGCACCACCTCCAGTGGCTATGCCTTTAGTTTCACAGAGGACCCAGAGGTCATCCATATGATGAGGTAATTGATCACATCGATATTTACTGTTCAGTATTACGTTCCAACCAGCACTTTACTTGTAGAAACGGATAGCTGATGAATTCAAACAGCTCCAAAGACAAGACGATCCTGCCGTTCTGGTCATGCAGTATGGCAGCATCTTTTTCAGATGCGGATTTCAGTTTTTTTTAACAGCATCATCTTCCAATCTTTACAGGCGATGGGAAGGTGGGGATCCAGGCGTGGCCAATCAGAAGAGCCCGACCTGCTTGCTGCTGACTCCTGATCTACGCTTCCACAGTTTTGGCTTCGCAGCACGAGACAGCTACCACGACTTGGATCCCGAAGAAGCTACACACTGGCTCTACTTTGACAAGTTCAAGATGAAGATTCATAGCACTAGTGTAGGAATGCAAGCACACAACAAATGACCATACAAGCTGCATGGAATTACCTTAACTTATTAAAGTTTGTTTTATGGAAACGAAAATACATGATAATCCATAAGAAACATTATTTTAAGGAATGAATGGTTGAATAAGAAGTAGGCACTTTGTCCTGTTTTGTAGGACCTCACCATGTTGACAGAGCTGGAGTCGGTGAGTGGAAGAAGAGTTCGCGCCATTGAGGTTTTTGCTCATGCTTTGAGATTCTTCCGGGAGCATGCCTTAAAGGTAAAGTATAAAACCAGGATTATTTTCTTTCTATTTCATGCCTGTTATCACATTCCATACATACAGTCCATAGTCACATACAATTATCATTCATTCAGTACCTGCAGTAACAGGCTCATAGTGGGGAAGAAAAAGCATGCAAATAGAATATTAAACAGAGGTTAGTATTAAAGAGTAAAAAAAAAAGTGCAGAAAGATATGCATAGCGAAGATGGTGAACTTAGTAAAGTCACACTGACTTGTCTATCTCATTTTAACCATTCTTCATGTGGTTTCTGGATTTTGTGGATAAATAGCAGCATCCAATCTAATGATATTAATCTGTTCAACGTATAAGCAGCTTATGACTCAGACTTCCAGTTATGTAAAGAAGACTTGTGCATGTTTATTACAGACAGGTGACTTATATGAGATAAACATTAGATTGTAAAAAAAATAGAGATTATAATATCCTATATTTTATAATCTAGATATCAGTGCAAATGTTTAGGAAATATTAAAAAAAATGTATCCTTGTGCACAATATATTTTAAAACATTGCTTCATAAGACAAAATCTCACCGCTTTAGTATCCTAGCTTTTGATGGTGAACGACTCTGTCATAAGTTCTTCATAAAAGAACCACAGACTTACTGTATCCTTGACACAGTATTTGTATTTTCCCACACAAACATTTATTTTTGGGCACTTACTTAGGTTATGATTTTTTTCTTTCTTCCTTTTAGTTTACCTTTACATCCTTCAGTTCCTCATGTGTTTGCACTTTTTATGACCTTCTCTAGACTAAATGCGAATGTAAAAGCAAGTGTAGCTTTCCCTGAAGCTTAAGAAGATTTTAAAGCTATCCCTAATATGTGTGTGTATGTGTGTGTATGTGTGTGTGTGTGTAGGAGGTGAAAGACCAGTCTTCGTCAGTCCTGGAAGGCGATGAAGTGCGATGGGTCATCACAGTTCCTGCTGTGTGGAGACAACCAGCCAAGCAGTTCATGAGAGAGGCTGCTTACCTGGTAATCCACTTGAACTCAGACCATCTGTGTAGGACCACAGGGCATACATCAATGCCAGACACACTTTAACTCACTGCTATGCCTGTCTGCTTGTTTCTCACTCTTTCTCACACACACCCACACATAAAGACGACTTTACCCCCTGAGAATCTAGTCTACAGTTGAATCTTCAGGAAGTGTGTGTGTGTGTGTGTGTGTGTGTGTGAGTAGAAATGGATGCGTACAAGAATCGGAGTGTGAAGAGGGTGTGTTAAGGATTTCCTACTATCCTTTTACACTTTCCTGCTCATCTTCCATAGCTCAAGTGACTACTACCACTGGTACAGTTTGTTTTTCCTCCTGCATCTCCACTTTCCTTACGCCAAATGACAACTTGATTCCATGGTGGTGTTTTTAATAGAGGCAGCCTATTGACCCCCACTGCCTTTTAGCTCTCCTCGATTCTGAGGGTTCGAGAGAGGCGTAGTTTCCTCCTGATGGTGGCTCTAAGTTTGAACAATACACGAGACGGGTGCACAAATACAGGAAACCACGCCTGCTCCGGCCAAGCATGTGAGAGACAGAGAGATAGAGAAAAGGAGAAAAGGGAAAGAAGGATGGTGAAAACCGGAGAAAAACAAGACACTTACTTAATAGTTGTGGCTTACTCATAATTGCGGTGCATTTTTTTTGCGTTCGTGTGTCTAGCACAGTAAAACAGTAAAACAGCATCGACTCAAGGCTATAGATACTGTTTAACTTTCATCTCTTTTTGTTCTCTCTTTCTACAGGCGGGTCTTGTGCCTAGAGACTCTGCTGAGCAGCTACTCATTGCACTTGAACCTGAAGCCGCCTCAATCTATTGTAGAAAGCTCCGCCTCCATCAAGTCGTTGACCTCAGCCAGAGACCAATGATCAACGGACTGGATCTCGACACTTCTCGTCCCTTCGACTCCAGTTTCAGGCAAGGTACTGGACCTCATTTTGTTTCCCAGAATATTGTTCCTTTTTTAAAATGTTACTCTTAATGATAAACAGGATTGTGCAAAGAACACTCCAGGCAAAGCTCCAGCACAACAAAGCAGATCACTTTCCTGCATTAACATGGGATGCAAAACATCTTCAGGATCTGGGAAATCAAGATGGGCTTTCATCCCTTGGTGGGGTTGTGGTCTTCTAGGGAAAAAAAAAAACATGGTGTCGTTCTTTGGTGTGTGTGTCAGGGTAAATGAAGGATCAGATAGCGCAATAGGGGGTTCAGTCAGAGGGGTATAGTAAAACAGCATGTGGTTTATATTAAGGGAGTGAGAGGGAGAAATTGGCGACTCGGGCTGTCATTTTCCCTTTTTAAAATCAGGCATCTGTCAAATAAACCACCATCAGCATCTATCTTAAAAACAAATAGGATCTCGTATTGTTTATGCAGCCATTCCAAAACTAGTAGTATTTTCAGCTTTCTCCCTTACATAAGCTTATGAACACACTCATAGTATACAGACAAAAAGCTTATACCCCCCACAGCACACACATAATTGGAACAAGGTGCCGTCAGACCATGATCTCAGCCTCCTTTAGTCTGTTCAGTCAAACATTTTCTCTTTATACCCGCCCTTTCCTTCAAATCCCTGCCCCTTTCTTTTCTTCCTTTAAAATGCACAAGCGTTTGAGTGATGGCTCCCTGCTCTTTCAGTCCCAAAAACACATTTGACATTGAAACCATTCCAGGTTTGCATGCACCCCTCTGATTTCCCCCCTTTCCTTTCTTCCAACTCTTTCATTCTCAATTTATTTTTTTTAAAAAGAGCGTCTTTGGAGCTGTCTATCACGGTACATGTATAAAGAAAGAGCTGAGTATGCCAAGCACAATGGAAAGTCTACCAACCACGTGAAGGCATGCACTTCATAATTTTCCACTGTGCTTGGTCTGATTGCACACATTTTTACCATGATCCAGAATAATCCTCAATACAGATTATCATTACATACACACTCACACACACTGAGATTCTTACATTACACATTCAGGCTACCCTTATTTAGTGAAACTGACAGATTTGCTCAGCTTTTTGCTGCAGTGATGTCAGCCAGGATTGGAAGTCATTAGTTTCCAAATAGATTTTTTTTTGTTTTCTTTTCTTTTCCCGTCTCTTGTTTCTTTAAAAAAAAAAAATCATACTGTAAATGGTTTCCAGACTGGGTCTAAAGCTCAGTGCTGTAGTAAAAACATCCTGGTTCTGAAACTCTGGAGCGTATAAAGAATTTGGGACCCAACTGCGATAATTTACGTCCTATGCTCTATACAGACCCTTTAATGTTTTTTTTCTGAGAGACACAACCAATAGTTTCAAAGAATGTACAGCAATGCACCATAGTGCCTTTAAACCTCAACTGGACCCATTGTCCATTAGGATACAAGAAGGAGGTACACTTTATGCCAAAAAAGTTTGTGGACACCTGACTATCACACCAGCATGCAATTTCTCCCCAAATTATTGACACAAAGTTATAAGGACACTTTTTATTTCGAACACCTTTGTATGCTATAGCTTTACAATTTCCCTTCAATGGAAAGAAACCTAAAGCATGACTAAAAAGCCCTGACCCCAACCTCACTGGACACCTTTGAGATAAATTTGAATGCAGAATGCATTCCAGATCTGCAGCCCAACATCACTGCCTGACCCAGGTCACTCCGTCTTCAAGAAGCAACAAAACAACAAAAAAAACCCTCTCTTTGCTATTCTTATACCCTGACCTATCAGTACATGAGGAAATGTTTTGATAGAGACTCCCAAGAGCTTGTGCAGTCTGCTCTGGATAAGGGTTTCTGTTCTGTCATCATGATTTCAGCAAGTAATTTCCATGGCTTGCAACTTCATTATGTAAACTATAAAAGTACAATTGGATCAGATGTATCTTAAATTAACTGGCTGAAGTTCAACTGAAAAGAAGGGTCGCAGTTAATATGACGAGCGATAAGTGAGGAAATGCTTTGTTTTACAGCAACATTAAAAACATTCCCCCTGGAATACAGGCACTCATTTACTTCAGCCCGAATGAGAATCAGAGATCATTCCTCCTGGAGTAGGTCATCATTAAACATCTACTGTAACTAATGCTCACTCACTCACTCACTCTATAGCGCTTTATCCTGGTAACTAATGCTGTGATTTATAAACCACACAAATACCATGTAGCCAGAACATTATATACAGCCATCTATGCTGAACATTAGAGAAGAGTCAGTGTTAAAGAAAAAGAGCTCATGTTCATGAGAAATGTGGGCTTGTTATGGTTCTGGACTTGACTACCCCCCAAACACCCCCTTATCCCTTACTTCATGTTGTAATGTGGTTTTTGCTAATGAAGGCCATGTGCTGCTGATTAGTAACGACGGATCGCAGATTACAGAGTAAAGTGTATGTTTGTGTATTTCAGCACGTGAACAGCTTCGCAGGTCCAGACACAGCAGAACGTTCCTTGTGGAGAGTGGAACTGGGGAACTGTGGTCTGAGATGCAGACTGGTAAAACAACACACACACACACAAACACGTATACACTATATTATTAATATATAATTATAAAAATGATAAATTGACAAATATGCAACATACTGTATATAGTTGTAGGATGTGGTACATTTGGTATTCTTGCCATCTTACAGCTCCATAGTCTCTGTTTTAGATTTGCAGTAGTTTGAGAGAGGCAGGCAAACTGCATTTATACATGGGATGGAACAGCTTATTTAAAAAAAAAAAGCCAGTGTACAGAACTGTAACCAGACATGTTTGACACTGATACAACAAACACAAATCAAATTTCCCAACCATGACTATTTCAACATATAAAACCAGCCAAACCAAACCCACACACAAACACACACCAGAGTACACGGCTTTTCATTTCCTGAGAAAGCAGTAATATCCTGGCGGTAAACAATATCTATCTATTGCACAAGGGACACGAAAAGCCGATCGCTTTTCCCACACTTCCTTTACCTGATGTTTAATGCAATATTTAATCTGAGAGTAACTAGGACACGAAAGCGATTCCTGCTGTTTTAGATCTGTACATCTACATATTTCTCTGCTATAATTCCAAACCCCCATTTGAATGTGTAGGTAATCATGTGCATGTTATTCCTGGCTGTGGTTGCTGTATCACCATGGAGGTACTTTGTGGGGGTGTGTGTATTTTAAAGCATGCTATTCCTCAGCATGCAAGCTCAGGAGGTCCAGGTCAAAATAATCAGTTCTTCGGGTCCAGATGTTTCCTGCCAAGAGAGAGGAGGAGAAAGCGAGAAAGAGAAAAAGAGAGAGAGAGAGAGAGACTCACATACAAAGAAATGCAGATTAAGTGCCAGCTCCTCACACAAAACCCCCAAACGCTAGTATAAATGACCATTAGACAGTTTTTGACTGCTATGTTCAAGACACTCTCATAGTAAGAGGGATGTGGGTGGTCCCCCAGGAATGGAGGCCTCTAAAGTGAAGCAGCAGTTACATGTTTGTGAGATGATTAGAAAATTCAAAGAAACTTAGAAAAGAAAGATACGGTATATATATATATATATATATATATATATATATATATAACATTTGTTTGACTAAATTCACATAAATAAGAGGCAGCGTGCTCCTCTCCCTCTTTTCATGATTTATCCCTTCACTCTATACCCTTTATGTTACTTCCCATTAGTGCTTTTGCTAGTGTCTCTAGAATCCCTTTTACATATAGGTTTAGCCTTAAAGTAAATGCATTTTCAGTGCAAAATGAAACATCATGCTTTACTACAGAGGAATGATGCCTTGTGTGTGTTGTAGGTGATAAGTACATAGTGGCAGACTGCGGAGGCGGGACGGTGGATCTCACGGTACATCAGATCGAACAGCCTCAGGGAACACTGAAAGAGCTGTATAAAGCATCAGGTGAGAGCATGAGTGAAAGATACGCTTATTGTTACTGAGAGGCATTGTGTCACAGTAGAT
Source organism: Clarias pachynema (assembly GCA_030014365.1). Classification (NCBI taxonomy): domain Eukaryota; kingdom Metazoa; phylum Chordata; class Actinopteri; order Siluriformes; family Clariidae; genus Clarias; species Clarias pachynema. The sequence continues at coordinate 15,557,368 of JAQMYL010000001.1, forward strand.
TTATCAGAGTATACTGTGCAGGATTATTGTTAAACAGCCTGTTTATGAACAACCAGTCTTGTCAGTAAGGCGTGGCTAATTGGATGTTATGCTTTAGTACTTTATTTCTATATTAATAAAAAGAGATATAGAATATGTTTATATAATTTTTAAAAGGCAGCATTACTTATTTGTTCAAACTAAACTCTGAGAACCAAAAAATGAAAGACATACCTCAGTGTTTTTCATCTAATCTCAATCTACTGTTATTACCGAAGAAAAGAATTTGACTTTTTTCTGCACTTGGAAAAAGACCTCGACTACAAAGCTTGCATACAATTGGGGTCTTAGGCCAGTCGGTGAATTTCATACAACGTTTAAAATGTGCTATGTACTGCACAGAGTACTCTACACTGTTAACTAATAAGATGAGAGTCATGCTGAACCTGTTCGTACACTATTGCAATACAGAAAAGACACTCTCTAGTTACTTATACCTTCCTTATATTTTATGGCATCCATGCACCATCATTAGGAAAATTAATTGTTAAAATAGTTTTTTCAGGTTTAAATAAAAGGAGTTAAAAAAAGAGAATGTGTCCATTTTGTTTGTGTCCATTTCCTAAGAAAGAGAAATCTTTCAAATGTCAAAAGTGTTGTAAATTAAGAGATTTCCTTTTAGTATCAGGATATTCCTAACAGACAACAAACCCATAAACAAACATACTATTTCTATTTTCCTTTCCTTAGTGCAATAGATTGCAGTAAGCAGTCAAGTGATTTCCATTTTTTTGTTTTTTAGGAGGTCCGTATGGTGCAGTAGGTGTAGACCTGGCTTTTGAGGCAATGCTGTGCAAGATATTTGGGAAAGACTTCATCGAAACGTTTAAAGCCAAGCGTCCGGCTGCCTGGGTCGACCTGACCATCGCCTTCGAGGCCCGTAAACGCACGGCAGCCCCAAGCAGAACCCTTAACATCTCGCTACCCTTTTCCTTCATCGACTTCTACAAGAGACACTGCGGACAGAGCGTGGAGACGGCGCTACGCAAGAGCAAGTACGGCTGTTCTCACTGGTCAGGGATGTTGTGATAGGAAAGAATTGAAAAGACGCAAACTGTCTCCTGAAATGTAGATTGTAGGTTTGATTTATGTAATGTAATTTCTGTACGGTTGCAAAGATGTTTTGATCAAAGCTTATTGAAATGTCCATTTTTATTTTTATTTTTATTTCAGTATGAATATAGTAAAATGGTCTTCTCAAGGCATGCTAAGGCTCACGGCAGAGGCTACAAATGAGCTTTTCCAACCTACCGTCAGCAAGATCATTAAACACATTGGTAAGACACACTCTATACTCACACTGTGGAAGGAAAAAAAAAAAAAAAAAAAAAAACATGTACACCTGAAGAAACGTTTTTTTATTCTTGTCTAACAGAAGACCTGATGGAGAAGGAGGAAGTAAAGAATGTGCGCTTCCTGTTCTTGGTGGGTGGCTTCGCTGAGTCTTCTATGCTCCAGCGTGCGGTCCAGAATGCCCTGGGACAGCGCTGCCGCATCATCATTCCTCAGGATGTGGGTCTAACCATTCTGAAAGGGGCAGTGCTGTTTGGTTTAGACCCCACAGTGGTGCGAGTCCGTCGCTGCCCATTAACCTACGGTGTTGGGGTCCTAAACCGCTTTGTTGAGGGTCGTCACCCAAGTGAGAAGCTTCTCATCAAAGATGGCCGGCAGTGGTGCACAGACATCCTTGACCGCTTCGTTTGCACTGACCAGTCTGTGGCCTTGGGGGAGGTGGTGAGGAGAAGCTACACTCCAGCCAGAGTGGGCCAAAGGAAGATTATAATCAATATTTACTGCTGCACCAGTGATGATGTGGTGTACATTACAGATGCTGGAGTTAGGAAGTGTGGTACTGTAACTCTGGATCTGCCTGAAACAGAAGCAGGAGCCGTCAACAACACCGCAAACGGTGCAGCGCTTGAGCGCAGGGAGATACAAGCAACCATGCAGTTTGGTGACACCGAAATAAAAGTGACCGCAATTGACATGGCTACAGGGAGACAGGTCAGGGCTTCCATCGACTTCCTCTCTAACTAAATTGCTCATGCTGAAGTGATAATAGGTATATGAACAATTCAAAAGACTAATTAAGTATCCAGCCATTGGGGGTCCCGAAATAGTTTGGCACATTTGTCCCAGTTTATCAAGCTATTTCTTTACAAGAAACCACATAAATACTTTATTTTTGTATACTGTTACTATTGATAAGAATTATTACTATCCAAATAGTCCTGTTTTTGTTTTCTTATCAAAACTGTTGGCTGTTTAAATGTAAATTTCTTTTTTTTTTTTTTTTTTAAAACAATGCCACCTAGTGGCTTGGGGAGAAAGTGTCAGTGACATCTCAGAATGTACTAAAAAGGACTTATCATAAAGAGGATCAATAAGAAGATTTATCATAAAGAGGACTCGCATACAAACTGATTATCAGATTTTCTTTGAATAGTATTTTTCCCTATGCATTTACTTTGAATATGTACCCAATACATATTATGAACAAAAAAAAAACCTAACCTAATATTCATCTTTGGTAGAAACAGTCCAAAGAGTTGCTATAAAACAACCCCCCCCCCTCCCCCATGCATGTTAAAATTCAGTACTATGCATGCAGTCAAACGGTATATGAAGAACGTGAGAATAAAATGTTGCTAAATCTTCTTAAAGCATCAGCATATAAATTAATTAAATAAAGAAACAAAGACATCAGATGAAATGTGAAAGTATGGATTTTAATGGTCTAATAAATAGTCCCAACGAATGTCAACATGGGAACATGGTGCCGTCTGGTTCAACGTCTAGGATCAGTGCTTCTACAATTTCACAAATCAGAAAGTCCTTGTGTGTGATCAGACCGTTACAAAACAAGCAGCTACACTTCCATTTAAAATCCCACTTTACTTACAAAACCATATACATAAGCATTAGTGATGCATTTGGGCAAACTGCGCTTTGTTCTGCATCTATAGCCAGCAGCTAACACAACACAGTTAACAACCTTGTAGATATTCTGTTAGTAAGTAAAATGGGACCAAAACTGCATCTTGTTGATCTTTTAACAGTCCAGAAGCTAGAAATAAAAAGAGCTGCTGTGCCCATGGTTGGTGGGTGGTGTGTATGCGGGGGGGCATCCTAGTGGGCATGGGGCCTACCACGCCCTCTGCCTCTACCGCCAGGTCCTGGAGGGCCGTCGGCACTAGAGCGGGGGTTTTTGATGGTCTCATCCACAGAGAGGATGAGGCACGCAGCCTCGGAAGCAGCGGTCAAAGCGTTGATGCGCACAATGGCTGGTTCCCACACACAAGCCTGGAAATTGTCAGCGATGTCTTCGTTGTTTATGTCCACACCGTACCACACTCCACCCTGACAGACAGATAATTTGTTAATGCATTAATCCTGCATACAATACATGGATATCAAGGTTATTATGCTGAGGACGATCCACAACTGAAACTTTCTTGTCTGCACTGGTGCTTTTCTGACAGTGATTAACAATGCATCAGTCTCAGAATCTCAGAATCTAATTATGCACTTCAGTGCACAATGCTTGAACAGTGACAAAGGTAAGGCAGATACGGTCACTGAACTGAAAAGAATTCACAAAATCGCTCTTTTAGAAATTATTTGTCTCAAAATGTTATTTGAGCCAACAATATAGCAAGTCCTGTGTTTGCAAATGACCAACCAAAGAACAATTCTTCTATCCCATTGGCAACATCATTCCAATGACCACCTTCTAGGAAATAAACGTAACCCAACAACCAATATTTAACTTACAGCTTCAGTCAGTCTATTCTTCACATAATATTCCTTATTATGTGTGCATGTGTGTGTGTGTGTGTGTCAGCACCCTTACCTGAGCGTGTTTGGCCCGAAGCTTGTTGAGGATATTAGTTGCATCAAAGCCAGCATTGTCACACAGCTGTCTGGGAATGATCTCCAGTGCTTTTGCGTAGGCTCCAATCAACAGCTGCTGCTTGCCTGGGATGGTCCTGGAATAATCCCTCAAATACTTTGACAACTCCATCTCTATAGCGCCACCTCCAGCCACAACAGAATCATTCTGTAACCAAGAGATTAAAAATTGGGGCCCAAACGGGCAGGTTTTAATTTAACAGAACTGTGCACATCAACTCCAAACTAAACAGTAGTGTTTTCAAATCTATTAAACGGGTTAGCTGTGATAACACACCTTGATGGCTCTGCGTACGATCATAATGGCATCATGCAGCGATCGCTCGGTCTCCTCCATGAACTGCTCAGCTCCACCCCTCAGGATGATGGTGCACGTGGTGGCCTTGGGACAGCCTTTGAAAAAGTTATACCTAGGAACATGGACAAAGTAATTTAGCCTGTATGTTTTCATTTTGGTATACAGTTACAGATGCCTTATTTGGTGGACCTACACAATATTACTTTAATGATTTTATGGTTGTAGGTATGTTACTATGTACGTTGTAAATCATGTAGACATCACGGGACGTGAATCAATCATTTTTACCTCTCTCCTCCAACCTGCACCTCTTCAAAGAGCTCGCACTGACCCAGGACGTCATTGGTGAGGGAACCAACACTTGTCTGAATAGAGCCGCCGCAGGCCTGGTGAAGAAATCACAGCCACTCAGCATTATTTTATCATTATTATCAATGCGTAAACAAACAGTTGTGTTAAGATTTAAAACCAAGTTTAAATGCATACATCAAAAATAAATGACAATTAGAATGGGACCAACATCTAAACAAAGTACATGAAAAAAATGACATTGGAACAAAACATACATTTCTTTTTAATAATCGTTGGGATCAAGTAATTTATACAAGATGCAGAAAAGGACACTCAAAAGCTACACGCAAATTTTTACACACTATCTAGAGAAAATTCACCCCTGCGTTCATCATGTAGAGCCCTTCTGTCCATTAAATATTTTATTTGACTGTAATGATTTTACTCCTGCGAGGAACTCGCTTTATTCTGTTGACACTATTAAGTTTTTATACAAGTAAATCCACATTTAGTTCTAAAGTTCTTAAAAAATAATCTTAAATATCTTATCTAGTTCTAATATTAAATAACAAAAACTTACTCTCGCCATGAAAATAGCTGTAGAAGCTGGAATGGCGTTAAAAAAATAAAAGTACATTTCTAGCTGTGCTTCAACAGCTATTCCCTACCAGAATCACCAACACATAAATAATGACTACATTTAAAATTATTACAATACATATAAATATACAGTTTAGAAGAGAAAAACACCAACGTATTGTTGACAAGACCAATGACAAGATGCACAACAGTATCTTTCATACCATCATGGTTCTCTTCAGATCCTCCTCCTGGACACGGCCAGCGCAGAACAGATCTCTATCAGCAAAGTACTGTGTAGCAACATCCCCAATGGGCAGTTTGGACAACACCACTTTGGCTCCAGACTTGTAGATCTTTTCTAGTTTATCATACAGGATGTTCCATTCAGCATCGACAATGGCCTGATAGTCCTGGAGGACAAACACACACACACACAATGATGTAGATTCAGACAGTGACGGAATTAACAATACTTCTCCCTACGTATGTGCAATGACATCGTGTTCTTTAACTCACACCCCGGGACAATCCTTAAACTTCTTTGTAAAAACATAACGGACCATTTATTTTAAGGGCATAAATACCTCGACATTGTTGACACGAACTTCAGCGTTGTCCTTCTCTGCCTTCAGCTCCAGTTCGATGTTGAGAAGGGCAATCTTTGGATTCTCGTAACGTTTAGGCTGCATCTCAAAGCCAGCATAGGAGAAGGTCTTTTTAAAGGCCACACCAGCCACCAGCTGAGAGTCCTACAGAAACAAACAGGGTTACTCACAAAACACATACAGCTGAATTATTAGACTATAACTGTTTTAAATATAATCAAAAACTACTGATTAAAGTGCCCCTATTATGC
>JAQMYL010000001.1:15581348-15595765 GCA_030014365.1 Clarias pachynema
GTATCGGCCGATACCCTGAGCCCAAGTATCGGAATCGGTATCGGGAGGGGAAAAATGGTATCGGAACATCTCTACTTACAATGACCCATCGTTCATTTAACCTGTAAAATGCCTGAGTGTTGAGTTTGAATAGGAATTACTGTATTTAACCAGATGCTCTGGTGATAATCTCCTGTTCGGTTTATGTGAAGGATTTATTTCAAGGTTCACACATCTCAGTTATGAGGCTGTTCAAATTTGATGACCCAAATCCATTCCAGACACCAAATATTTCCCCTCTGTACCTTTCTGCTTGTCTGTCCAACCTCTGTAACAGTTTCCACGCAAACAGTGTCTCGCTTTAGATTTTTATAATCCACAGCAAGTCTGACCTGCATTACATAATACGGTACATGGATGACTATGGTATTAGGGAAGACACATGCATCCCTGCACGCTGATATGTGTATTGGAGCTTGTGTGTGTATATGTGTGTGTATGGGCAGGTGGGTCTGTAGTGCCTGTAGTAGATCCCTTCTTAATAATTGGATTATTGATGGATCAGATCAAAATAAAAATCAAAAGATATCCTTCATTGAGGACGACCTGTAAAAACTGCCCTTTTTTGGTGTTATTCGTTCCCTGCTCTTGTTTTTCCTCCATATTGTAGTTTTATATAGGTTTCAGCCAAGCTAAACGCTTAATTTGTTTATTCATGAGATCTCATGTTGATCAACAGGAAAATGAATCTCTGTATACCAATAAATGTAACACAAATACACTATGGAAGAAAAATAAATGTAGCAACAATATAAGTAGCATCATAAATGCTAACTGATTTCAGCTAGATAACAAATCAAATAACAAATTCCATCAAAAAGATTGTGATTATTAAGTTACTTAATAAAATATACTAGGCATTGGCTGTAGTTATACCCTCGTGAGAGCGAAATGTTTAATAAGAAGCTAAGCTGATTGTTTCTCTGTAGTGTAGTTTGAGTCTGACGCTAACAGCATACTAATCCTGATGTAGTTAACAGGCTAGATTCACTGAGTACTGCTTTTTCAGAAAATCAATGCATAGTATTTATAGATGTGTGTGATGTCAGTAAAGCAACCTTAACTAGGAGCGAGGACTTATAAAATTTGAGCAAATTTCACACATATCATGTTCCTATACATTTCTTTGGCAATTCAATTAGAGCATCAATTTTGTTTGTAACAGAAGTAATTTTCATGGAAACAAATTGAGATTCACAATATTTTAAAGTTCCGGCAGCACGGTGGCTTAGTGGTTAGCACTGTCACCTCGCACCTCTCGGACCCCAGATATGCAGGCTAATTGGTGTACCCAAATTGCCAATATTGTGTGAATAAATGTGTGTACTGTTTCTGTGTGTCCTGCAATGAATTGGCACTCCATCCAGGCTGTACCCCACCTCACCCTAAGTCTCCTGGGATAGGCTCCAGGCTCTTGTGACCCTTTATACAGGATAAAGCGGTATAGATTATGATGTATCAAAGTTCCAGTGGTCAAAGTTCCAGTGGTCAAAAGTTTATATACACTTACATGATTGGTCCTTTAAACAGTTTTCAGAAACTCATTGACCAATTGTGAAAATTATGAGTTAATTGGAAGTGTTCCTTTGGCTGGATTAAAGGGATGACTTTCCAGATCTCTTTGGCCTCAATACAAATCCAAACACCTCAGCGTTCCAAACAAGGGAAGGGAGCACCAAGACCTGAACAAACAATTGTATAGCAATAGAATATGTTGGACAACAAATAATCATTCAGCCTAAACTGTATCCATAGTTTATGAGTACGGGTATACTCAATTTATTTTTATTTTTTTATCTTCTTCATTTTGTACTGTATACCAAAACAAGCCTTGCTTTTGGAAGATTACAATTGTTTGCCAGATTTGAAATGAACTTGTGGACTACAATGCTAAGCTTTTTATTTTAAGAGTTTTTTTTTTTAGTCAATGCCAAAATTTTCATTAATATGGCAAGAGTGCCAGGAAATGTATGCACATTCTGATTTGGCCCGGAGGTGCGAAAAGGAGTAATTAAAATAGATGGCAGAAGGAAATGGAGCCTGGCTAAGGAAGGCCTGCATTACAGAATGACTTGTCAAGACTGCAGTTGTCATCATTCAAGCATCATTTAAGGCAGCGAACCAAGAGAGCGTTGTGTGAGGTAGCAGTCACTTTCTACCACTCACTAAAATCCTAAGGTTCCCAGTTAAGTAGACATTGATGCATTTATGCATTTTCCTGAGTCAATATAATATATTTTAATAATATAATTTGAATAAATATATAATGGGACATATATATGGGAATCCATCTTAGTGGGATTCACTTCTTACTCCATCTGTATTTAAAGAGATTATCACTGACTATCACTGACTATGTGAACCAAGTATCTGTAATGACATATGCAAATGTTTCATCTAATTTGTTTTCACACATTTTTTGGATGTTATTCTTTTCTGGGGACACTGGGACAAAAGAAAAGACTGTTTAATTCAGCTGAGAGATAGGAAAATCCATTAAGCAGTCTTAATACATCTACTTAGTTTTACATAGTTTTGTATAGTGATACACTCCTTCTCACCCGATATATTTTGGTATTAAATCTAAATCATGGTGTTCTTGCATTGTCAGCACTCATTGATTTGACCAACACAAGTATAATGGGAAAGTCCAAGGAGCTCATTGCATATCTTAGAAAGAGGATGGTAGATTACTATGGTAGATTTACTACTTAAATAACATTAAATGCCACATAAATACTAGGTAAATCTAGTATTTATGTGGCATTTAATGCTATTTAAGTTATAATCACTCTCTCTCTCTCTCTCTCTCTCTTTCTCTCTCACTGATTCTCCATACCGCTTATCCTGTAGAGGGTCACCAGAAGCCTGGAGACTGTTCTAGGCAAGCACTAGGCAGGACACACAAGCACACACACTCACACACTACAATGAATTTGGAAATGCCAATTAGCCTAATCTGCATGTCTTTGGACTATGGAAGGAAACCAGAATCCTTGGGGTAAACCCACCTACTGTATCATGGGGAGAACATGTAAACTCATGCACAAAGACCAAAGGAGACCAAAAGGCCCTCGACTTTGGAGGTGTGAGGCCACAGCGCGAACCAAGTAGACCACCATGCAATTGATATCCACTGCCATTGGCTGTTGTGTTAGCGTTTTCACTGATCAGTAAATGTTTTTCTGAATCAACCTTAAGGATCGAGATAGGTACTTAGCATCACTAGGTGATTATATTACTAGTCTGTGGCACAAATATACCTGGCCTGTTTTAGCGACTGGGATCAACATCATCCTGTCAAATTCTATTCATATATTAAATTCAATTTTATTTGTATAGCGCTTTTAACAATTGTCATTGTACACAATCAAAAGAATTCTGGTATTATGGGATTATGGTATTACATTATATGGACTTTGTATTATATGGAGCATATTACAGTATATGGAGCATGTGTTATTATCTGCATGCTGTCCATGTCCTGTTGGATGTATTGGCCCAAATATGCTTTTAGCAGTAAACTGTACATAGACACATAAATGCTAACCCGCTAATGCTAACCTGAGTTGTACATGCAAAATTTTATATGGAAAATAATTATTGTAGACAACAAAGTAACCTTCTATGCATTAAGCTAAATTGCTGCTTTGCCTATATTTTAAGATCCCAAAACAGATGCTTAATTTTTCTGCAACTAGATATACGTGATTTTTTTTTACTTATAAGTAAGCAGATAAAAAGTGTAGAATTGATTTCAAGAGTAAAAGAGCGGAAAAGTGACTTTCACTAAGGCAAGCCATCATTATGCCGCAAAATCATGTTTTGGTTCACTACACACTTAAACATGCAGAACAACATAAATGTGCTTAGTTAATTCTTTAAGGTATAACTATCATTTAAAATAATAGGCGACAAAACAAGCTCTAAAGACAATATAATCAGTAAAACAGTTTAATTAGTCATTCCCAAAAACATTTTCCATGCCGAAAAATAACTTACAAATATAAAAAATATATTTTATGTATAGTATTTTTTTAGTATATCAATCAATCAATCAATCAATCAATATACTAAGGTTAGTATATACACCCTTAGTACTGGTCCCCAGATCTGGTGATCTGCTGTGGGGGCAACTGAAAAAACAACAACATATGTAACTTTGAACCATTGTTGATTTCAGTAAACTGAAAGCTCTCACAACCTAAACATACCATCTAAGTAATACATCTGGTCAATAGGACTAGAAGAGCTGATGATTAAAGTAGGCAATGATGGGCACTGAAGGTAGGGGAGACATGATTAAACTGATGTGAGAGTGACAGAGAATGATGGAGAGAACTTGGAATTACAGTGCTTCAGAGGCAAAGAAAGAAAGGATGTGATGTGTATAGTGTTATACAGATGAATGAGTAGAAGCAGATAGAGAGCAGAACACCAGAATTAAAATGGGACTATGTGGAGTGAGATAAGGGAAAGGATTTTATGGGATACAGCGTGGAAAAAGAAAGAAAAAGAAAAGATGGTGGATGGATGTTTCTGCCAGACGTGCTTTATTCAGGTCGGTCTGAATAGCTCTCCGGTCTTTTAATTATTTCCACCAAGCCAGTTCAGCTAAGTGTGGAGCTGAACTGCAGCATTCTTCTACTTCCATCTCATGTTCTCTGACAGCAGTGTAGTGGAGACAAGATTGTAGGTATTGACTGGTATATATATATATACTGTATACCATGTGGTTATACCAGCCAGAACTAAAACTAATGTCACAGCAGTTAAAGTGAGATAATTTACTTCTAGTCTCCGTTAAACTGCTCTAAGCCATGGGGCTGACACAGCGCGAGAATAAGAGAGAATAGGATATTATTAGGAACAGACTCCAAGTCCCCAAAGCATACGTTTTATTTGACAGTAGCAGTCTGTAAACACTATTCCAGCGATAAAGCCCCGATGTGTCACAGAGTACCCCTGGCTGAATGCCACATTGCCCTCTGTGCATGCGTGTATGTGAATATGTAAGAGACAGACCAGCCTTCCCTTTGCTTGCTCGGTCATGATGACTGCATGAAGCAGCATAAAAGCACTACACACATACATCACTGGACGAACGATACCACAACCGAGTGAGAATGATGATTGTCCGGGCGGGTTTCATCTCGGGTCTGTAAACCCTGCCTGCTTTACGAGAGGCTTTTAGCCAGTGACGTTTAATGATTGGAAACCATGGCAGGGTCTTAAAAATTGACTTTTGGCTGGAGATTTGTAGCCGATGCTTGCAGCTTTAACTTTCTTAAAATAATCTAGATATACTATAACTCACGTTTATGACATGCTGCAGGAAAAATCATAAATAAAGGATTTTATAAATGTTTTTATTCTTTACAAAAATAGATTATGGCAGAGAAGACTATTAGATGGGTGCTACTGTCCAGTTGCGTACAAAATACATCTTGATCATAAGATGAGTCAAATGTAAATGTAACATAATTTACAAACAGCCTTTACATCTCAATTTTCTGTTCTTTCCTGCTTTTAGTGAAACATTAAAATTCCAGTCCACTGTAATTGCACACAAACTACAAATGCAGTAAAGAGTATTTCTTTAATGATCTCAGGTGACACATTCTGCTCTGCTATAATTCTAGTCTAATGCTATTTAAACGTAACCAGCCCTACACCATGCCCCTTTAATTAATAGTTCAGTCTGTATTAGCAGCATATACTATATGTATATATATTTTTAAGTGATTAAAATTTTATTTTACCAAAAACAATTATGTCTCTGCACAATTGGTGTACATTTGTGGTGGTGTGTATGTGTGCATATGTGATTGTCAGGTGGGAGCTTCTCAGCTTCAAACGCAAGGGTTAGCATGATCAAAGGCAGCGTTTAACGCTGTGTGTTGCTATCACATCACCGGCAGCTCCACAATCAGGAGCTCCAATTATAGCTTTCAAAGAGGAAGTTGCTTTCTCTGTCTCTCTCCCGCTCGCTCACACTCTCTGGTTCTCTCTCCCTCTCTCTCTGTTTTTTTTTTCCCACTGCAGCCTAGTGTCTGAAGACATAGATTATGTGTTCTGCATAGAAATAATAGCCCACATCTTTCTTTAATCGAATTTCTGTGGTTATTATTTGTACGTGATCCTGCAGCTTTTATTTCTTCATTTGTTGAAATTGTCTTGAGAATGAGTATGCATACACTTTGCAGAAAGTTTGATTACAGTCTGAAGAGGTTTCTTTATTAATCATAAAATTGGGGGGCCACATGAAATGACTAATTTTGAAGAATAATGACATGAAAATCTATGTTGTATTAAACTTTATTTGACCCTTTTAGGGGTACAACAGTCATGTCCTCACGGATATTGAAAGGGGAACTGAAAGAACTGCACACAGTATTTTCTGTTCCTTTGTGTATCTGTAGCTCTGTTGGTGGAAAGCTTTTTGTAATGTTTTTATACTTTTTAAAATGCCCTTGCATTATGGGTGTGTTTTGTGGGTAGATCTCTCCTTTTTTGATAAAAACTCTGCATGCCTACATTAGGCTGTTTATCATTGCATATACTAAAATAAATAATATAATAAAAATAATCAGATGCAAACTTTCCAGATCTCATTTCAATGACCTAACAGCTTTGATGTTTCTTCAGGGGTTCGATTCGTGCCTAGGGCCTGTGGTCATGGCATTTGTATGTTCCTGCAAAGACAATGCCCATAGAATGTATGAAAGTGTGAGGTTGAATGTGAGCTTCTGTCCTGTTTAGGAACTCTGTCCAGGGATGGTTCTTAGTGACGTATGACATAACACTTTGCTCATAAATATACACTGATCAGTCATAACAGTAGAACACAAAACATACCCAGTATTGTTAAGGTTCCTCGTGTGCCACCCTCTGTGCGTGACTCCGCAAGACCTCTGGGAACTTACTTTGGTGTCTGGCACCAGGACATAAGATCAGGACGTGTCCGGCACATCAAATGGATGCTCAATTGGATTTGGATCTGGGAAGGTTGGAGGTCAGGTTGGATTGATCACCTGGATTGGTGAACTTGGGCTCTTTGCCAGCTGGGTGCATGTGCGGTGGGCTTTGGTGCACTGGGTGATCTGGTGCCTTTATATTGTGACCAGCATTGACTTTTTTTGGCAATTTGTGCTGCTTTGGCTTTTCTGTGGAACGGTCTTTGTGGGCACAGGTGAGCCTTGAGTACTCATGATCTCGTACCCAGTGTATTTAATGATCAGTGTTAGTGTTTTAATGTTTTGTGGTGTTAATGTTATGGCTGATCGACTGTATGGACTGTGTAGAAGCAAGGTCTCAGCCTCGTGAATATGTAACAGTGAGGTCAAAAATTCATTTAAAATACATGTTGTCCAACTTCACTTCAGAAAGTTATTCAAAACAGCCACATTTGACTATTCAGAAGGCTTTGGGAGATTTAAAATGAATGGTTTTCATGGATCTAATATAAATCAGAAAAGCAATGCGAGCCAGGTGTGCCTCAAGGTGCCCCTTTTGTTCCCTCAAAATGAGTTTTTTTGAATGAGTATTTTTATAATATATAGTTGACTGGTGAGTGAAGCTATTTTTGTAGTGTTTTACTATTGTACATCTAATAGTTTTATTTCCTGCAGTACAATATTGCACCGAGCTTCAGTTGTAAACCAGGATATGGTTGAGCATTTTTCAGAGCTAATTTTGAAGCTGAGGAGATGTGATTAGGGAGCAAATGCCTTGCCGTTAAGCTCTTTTCTGATATGATTACTGAGTGTATGGCTCAGTGATATGCAGTGTTCTGTAATGGAACAGATTTACTTCTGGAGCCTGGTGAGCCAGTGGTGGCAGTAAGTCATTTCATTTTCAGCAGGATCCAATACTGTGCCCTTTCCCTTTTGAAAAAAAAAAAATGAAGGGAGAGAGATGGAGAATAGTGTCTGCATTTACTTGAAGGACAGAAGACAGACGTAACCTTTACTTTTCCTCTTGCAGATTAATTAGGAAAAAGTAAAGCTATAAAATGACTGGTGCCTTCTCTACTCACCACCTGCCCTTTCACTTGATCTCGGTTCTGTCCCTTCTTCCTCCACTGTTTTAATATTACTACATGCCTGTGCAAACCTATTCCTTTTAAAGGCTATTGTAAGGGTTATGAACCTCACTCACTCATCTTCTACACCGCTTTATCCTGTATTCAGGGTTGCAGGGGGCCTGGAGCCTATCCCGGGAGGTGGGGTACATCCTGGACAGGGTGCCAATCCATCACAGGGCACACACACATATACACACCCTCACACAGGTATTCACACACTACGGGCAATTTGGGAACTCCAATTAGGCTAACCTGCATGTATTTAGACTGTGGGAGGAAAACCGGTGTACCCGGAGGAAACCCACCAAGCACGGGGAGAACATGCAAACTCCATGCACACAGAGACGGGAATCGAGCCTGGCTGGGAATCGAACCCGGACCCTGGAGGTGCAACGAGACAGTTCTAACCACTACACCACCGTGCCGCCTGGTTATGAACCTGATTAGGATTAAATCCAATGAATTTTAAATAGGAGTCTTGTATTTCATGCTGTGGAGCCTAATCACTGAATCTGTGAAGAAATGCATCTTCTACTGGTTTATGTCAAACTGTCAAAATAAGTCAACATGATTTTTGCATGTTCTCCCTGTGCTTGGTGGGTTTCCTCTGGGTACTTTGGTTTCGTCCCACAGTCCAAAAACAGGCGGATTAGGTTAATTGCCTGTAGTGTGTGTGCTCTGTGATAGATTGGCACCCTGTCCTTGTGCCCAAATTCTCCTGGGATAGGCTCCAGGCCCCCCATGACCCTAAACAAGGTAGATAAATGAATTATCGATCTTCCTTATTTTTTTAAAATTAATTTTGTTGATGAATGAATTAATATTCTTCCTTATATTCCTACTATTAGATATATCCAGCTCAAACAGTCTGCCTTTCTATAAAATGTACAGTATCTTAATGTTGCACTGCAGAGTTGAAAGCATTTTAAACAATGTCTCTAAAAGTAATTATTAGTATAATAATGATACCAGTCCTACATGTTAACATAAGCATTTCAGTGCTTATGCCCCCCCCCCCCATTACTACTACCTCTTTCACAGTTCCACTGTAGTAGCAATAATAATGTCTACTTCCTCTCATTTACAAAGTTGTACTAGCACTTTGTGTAAGCGTAAGAAGCACTTCACAGTGCTGTTGGAACATCAGTAATCAATACCTATGGTAGCCACATGGTCTGGGCTTGTGTCTGGCTCAGGCCTGAAGGAAAATAGAAGATCAGTTTTGTCTTATTAGTGCCAAGGGCTTCGTGGAACATGAAATTTATTGAGCTAATCATGCTAAGGACTGGAATCACACAAACCAGTTGTCGTCTAGTTGTTGTGTACAGTAGCTCATACATGGTCCATACATACAGTAGTTTGACAGAAAAAGATCTACATGAGAAACAATTTACATGCTAGCACTTTATTAGCTTGTGAGTTAATACAATGCAGACATTTGGCAACATACAGAACATCCACACATGCACTATGTTGGATGTTTTATACAGGTACTACAGTATATAATAAACTGGTTTTCACGCCTTTGGGTAGTTATACACATTACTGCACTCTGTGTGACAGTTTAAAATTGCAGTGTCAGTTTGTTAGAACAATTCTGCACTTTCTCTGGATAAGAAGCCTGAATGTGGTATAATGTTCCTGAGGATCGCGCTGAAGGTTGGTAATCATGAGCTGCTGATGTACCTGTACTTTCTAATGATAGCTCATTGCTAAGGCTCCTTCACATACCTGTTGTCATCAGTAAGAAGGGCACATGCACGCTCACACACACACACACACACACACACACAGGCAGTTTTTTTCTGTCTCTCTCTCCTGCTGTGCTGCCACCTGCTTGTTTGTTAGCGCTGGGTCGTCTAGGCCATAGCTCTCTTTTCCTGTCCAAACATCCTCTGGATCAGCACCTGATGAAGGTCACATTGGCTGTGCTGACTTCAGTGGCTGTTCTCTAACCAGTGGGTGCCCAGATTAATAAGGCTGAGTCATTCCTGTTGATATCCTGACACCGACCTCAGGCCTGTTTGAATAAAATTCAAAACATGAAAGCAGTTTAAACAAAAAAATGATAATTTTTGGATTCTTAAATTTTTTATGGTTCCTTAAAAGGTTCCTGTTTTAAAAAAATTTTTTTTTTATTAACCTTCTGTCCATTTGTATTGCTGTGTGCTGCTCTCATTTACTTAACATTGACCTCCCTCTAATTTATCTTTTGGTCCGTCTTATCTTCTATCGTTCCATCTCTTATTTCTCTTCTCATGTGTTGGTAATGGTGTGTGTAGGTAGACTTGCCATTAGCACTTTCTGCCTTGAGTGGATTTCATACACTCAAGAAGCAGACAGAACTCACTCCTCCACACTCGCACATACACACACGCACACACACACACACACACACACACGCACACACACACACACACACACATGCACGCACGCACACGTGAATGTGTAAGCACCATGACCCATGAGCTCATGAGCTCACTAACTCCTATAAATCTGCAGCTAATTACTGCATTAAACAATGCCAAGCACCAGCATAATTCCTTGGTAAGTATGCAATAAATTAATTCTAAAAAAATTGGAAAGGATTCATGATTAGTATTAGAAGGCTTTTAGCTATTGTTTTTCTATGTATAGTCAAATGCAGGGTTGGAGGCACAGAACTTATTGTCATCATGCAACATTAGTTACTCTGTCCATCCCTCAATGACAGTGAATACCTGGATAATTAATTGTGCACATTCTCACACATACTGTGAACAATTAGACAAGTGATATATAGTGTGATGTGATATTCAAAATAAATACTCCAATCATACAGCCTACTTTCCTTTTTTCCCTTCTACTCATCTGTGTTTGTCATGCATTACATGCACAATATCCATGAAGGAATACAGTGGGGCAAAAAAAGTATTTAGTCAGCCACAAATTGAGTTCTCCCACTTAAAAAGATGAGAGAGGCCTGTAATTTTCATCATAGGTATACCTCAACTATGAGAGACAAAATAAGAAACAAAAAAATCCAGAAAATCGTAGGATTTTTAAAGAATTTATTTGAAAATAAGTATTTGGTCAATAACATAATTTCATCTCAATACTTTGTTGGCAATGACGGAGGTCAAACGTTTTCTGTAAGTCCTCACAAGGTTTTCACACACTGTTTCTGGTATTTTGGCCCATTCCTCCATGCAGATCTCCTCTAGAGTAGTGATGTTTTGGGGCTGTCGCTGGGCAACACAGACTTTCTATGGGGTTGAGATCTGGAGACTGGCTAGGCCACTCCAGGACCTTGAAATGCTTCTTGCGAGGCCACTCCTTTGTTGCCTGGGCGGTGTGTTCGGGATCATTGTCATGCTGTAAGACCCAGCCATGTTTCATCTTCAATGCCTTTGCTGATGGAAGGACATGCTTCACAGTATGTTGTATGTTCTTTGGATGCAACTCAGCATTCTTTCTCCTCCAAACATGACAAGTTGAGTTTTTACGAAAAAGTAAAAACTCTTTTGGTTTCATCTGGAGTGGGATGGGCTTGGAAGGCAAAGCTGTGTGCTCACTGAACATCTTAAGGGCACTGGGTTTGATATTGACATCCTCTGCGCTGACTGTGCGCTGATGCCTATGTCAGTATAACATGCTTGGCTGGCGGATTTAGGCACTGGCTCGCAGTCAGAGACAGCTGTGGTCTGGCCCAAGTCCCACCAGCTAAACAGCTTGCTAGTTGCAAACGTCCAAATTTCTACATCTTTCTACATCTAAATCTTTTTTAACATTTTCCCCCTTAATGATTCATGGTCAGCCATCAGTCATTCTGATGTTCCAGAAGATGAGTCCAAACATGTTATGACCACTGTCATGTCCGAGAGATTGTAACAGGCTGATAATAATTCTTGCCGAACTGCAATGTTTTGTTCATCTTGGCAGCACCTGAGGAGGTTTGACCCTTGTCAATGGCTCAATAGTGAAATGCAATCCACAGCACTAAATGAATGCTTTCTCACAACATAAAAAAAAAAAAAAAAAAAGTTCCACCAGGGTTTAGAGGTGCCATGGTTTGTGTGTGTGTGTTTGTTGTTTCAGCTATTTATTACTTGTTAATTTCTTATTTCTTGTTACTACTTATTTCTTGTTAATTGTTTGTAAATGTTTACGGTCACAGGCGGTCGTATAAGCATTTCACTGCATATCGTACTGTGTGTGACTGTGTTTGTAACAAATAAAATTTTAATTAGAATTTGAATTTGACACCTTTCAAAACTTTGTGAAGTGCTATGACTAATTCGATTACCTATTTGTCACGTGTGTTGTGTGTGGGCTGCAGGCAAGCCATAATCGCAGAGGTGAAGCAGTTGAAACTCTTTAATAATGAAAACAAAACAGAAACAAACAAACTCTAGTCATGGAACTATGAAAGAGCTAACTACAGTATGACAAAACCAAAACAGCAGTAATACCACAGACTAACAAGACAGGAACTAAGGTAATCGGCATGACTCAGAAAGACTGGTTAAACACAACATCTTAACAACACAGAACAGGAACTGAGGTAATCGGCATGACACAGAGACACTGTTTAAGCACAACATCAACCTTACAAAAACAGAACAGATGCAAGACCCAGACCAACTAAACACACGATTATATATACATACATAACCAATGAGCTACCTCGGTTCAGGTGAGCGCTCCCATCACCTGAACCGAGGTTAGCACCATGTTAGCATTTTTGTTTTGCTGGTGGTCAGAAACCTGCCTGTTTTCTTTCAATCATCATTTCACTGAAAATATTGAGTCTTAGTATTAGGCAAAATAATAGATTAATAGATCATCAACAGGTGTGTAGGCCTCTAGAAAATCAGAAGTTTTGGCAGTTTGCTAATATGGAGTGTTCGGGTATATGTTAACACAATGCCAAGGGGGAAAGACATAAGCAATGGGCTTAGAGAACCAACTGTTGATGCATATCAACAAAAAACGTAAAGTTCATGACAGAACAATTAAAATAGACTGAACAAGTACGATTAGTTTGAAAGGGTTGCCAAGAAGTTCGCAAAACTGCATCTGAAAAAGCAAAAGACTTCTGGAACAATGTCCTATGGACAGAAAAGACTAAATTGGAGTTGTTTGGCCTTAATGCCCAGCTCTATATTTGGCGAAAACAAAACAGCATATCAGCAGAAAAAGTTCATACAGTACCTGTACCTACTGTCAAGCAGTCGAGGGGTGATGATTTGGGCTTGTTTTTGCAGCCACAGGACGTGGGCTATTCAGACTCATTGGGGTTGACCATGAACTTCTCAGTATACTAGAGTATTCTAGAGGCAAATGTGAAGCCATCTGTCTGACAACCAATAGTAGGGGGAAATAGTAGTACAAGGATCCGTAGCACACCAGTAAATCCTACATCAGAATGTCTGAAAAAGAAAAGAATCAAGGTTTTGGAATCGTCTAGACAACGTTCAGACCTCCACTCAATTGAAATGCTGTGGCAGGACCTTAACAGAGCTGTGCATGAGCGCATGCCCAAAAACTGAAATAAACTGAAGCAATGGTGTGAAAAAGATTGGAGCAAAAACATAGAGACCTTATGAGAGACGGTGAAGTCATACAGGAAACAATTACTTCAAGTTATTGTGGCTGAAGGTGGATCAACAAGTTATAGAATAAGTTATAAAATACTATAAAAACCAAAAAAAACATTTAAAGGAATTAAAAGATGGGGCAATAACTTTTACATGACTGTAGTGCTTGACATGACAGTGTGTTGCTTCAACTCTAGAATGTTTGTTCAGATCTACACAATAGTGCTGCTTTAAAAATAATTGCAATGATCCCTAAGAATTCTTTTGTTATTGCCATTTTTCATTTCATTGTTTTTCATCACTTTTTTTTTGCCACATTGAAATGAAAGGTTGATCGTTTGATAGTTGTGACCGTACAACAAGCATACAGTATGATAAAATCTGTGATGTGGCTATCTAGGCATCACTGTGGTTCTACATTGGAGGTATTCTACAAGGTTAGTATTGTGTCTGTCAGTGGTGTGAGTGCAGTGGTCAGCTCTAAGCACTTGTCTTGTCCCTCATGACAGGTATGCAGGCACATGCACAAGGGGCATCTAAGTGTTTCGCTTGACCCCTTTCTTTCATCTGGGGTAAATAAAATTCCAGCCACAAACATTTAAATTTTATTTAAAAATTCACTATTTATCAGTATGTATTGGCACCCTGTCCAGGGTGTACCCTGCCTCGTGCCCTAAGCCTCCTGGGATAGGCTCCAGGTCCCTGCGACCCTG
>JAQMYL010000001.1:15603983-15636395 GCA_030014365.1 Clarias pachynema
TTAGTCAAGACCTTTATAATTATTCTACCATCATCACTCAGCGAAGTTTGGCCCATAATCTGTTAACTACTAATACTGCATCTCACCTACGCGGTTTCACATGGTGGCCGTAAGTACGGTTCATCATGATTCACCGCGAGTTTTGGCGCTGTGATTAGGTTTCCATCTTTCCATCTTTTCCATCTTAGGTTTCATCGGTCCTCGCATAGTCAAACCGCATAGGTGAGATAGGGGTATAATAGCAGGAATAACAGTGGGGACAGGTTATCGGGGGCGGGGCTTGTAGGGCGACTTTCACACACACACTAAGGGATTGGGAATCACTGCTGTCTGGCTCATGGTACTAGTGTATTGGTTTCCAAACCACTTGTATAATACATTTATTAAGACTTTCTCTTTTTTTGTCTCCCTTATAGCGCAAACCTACAGAGAAGATCATTACAACTGCTGTAAAGGGCTGAAGATTCTGAACCATGCATCTCACCCACCAAACCCTTTATTTCATTTTTCCTTTACTTTTTCTTATCTCTTTCTCTATTCCCTCAAATGCTGACTCCTATGACCAACCCTCCTCCAGGGCCAACTGTTCCCAGGGTGATGTCTGCTCTGAGGGTGTGATCTTACCAGTATGGAATCCTCAGAATCCTTCAGTGGGAGACAAGGTGGCCCGTGCTATTGTCTACTTTGTGGCCTTAGTATATATGTTCTTAGGAATGTCGATCATTGCAGATCGCTTTATGTCTTCCATTGAGGTAATCACCTCCCAAGAAAAGGAGATCACCATCAAGAGACCCAATGGAGAGACCTGCACAGCTACAGTGCGCATCTGGAATGAGACCGTTTCCAACTTAACCCTTATGGCTCTTGGGTCTTCAGCTCCTGAGATCCTGCTTTCAGTCATTGAGGTGTGTGGGCACCATTTTGAGGCTGGGGACCTCGGCCCAAGCACCATCGTGGGCAGTGCTGCCTTCAACATGTTTGTCATCATTGGCCTCTGTGTCTACGTGGTGCCTGATGGGGAGACTAGGAAGGTCAAGCACCTGCGAGTCTTCTTTGTGACAGCAGCATGGAGTATCTTTGCCTATGTGTGGCTCTATGTTATCCTCTGTGTGTTATCCCCCGGTGAGGTGGAGATCTGGGAAGCTGTGCTCACCTTCCTCTTTTTCCCAGTGTGCGTGGTGCAGGCATGGGTCGCTGACCGCCGCCTCTTCATCTACAAGTACAATCGCAAGCACTACCGTGCCGACAAGAGCCATGGCATTGTGGTGGAGACAGAAGGAGGAGAAGAAGTGGTGAAGGAGACAGCTTTCAACAAGATAGACATGTTGGAGCTGGACGGCATGGCAGCCCACTTGGATGGAATGCTGGGGGGAGAGGATGGACTTGGAGGACGTGATCATGAGGACGAGGCCAGGAGAGACATGGCCAGGACACTAAAGGAGCTCAAACAGAGACACCCAGATAAAGATATGGAGCAGCTTATAGAGATGGCCAACTATCAGGTACAGTATGGCTAAATTCAAAGTTGACTTTAATCCAGTGGCATTGCAGTTGGATTCTGTACAACTGGGTAGAGAGATGAAACTTATAGGGCATTCAACAAGCCAACCCACAATAAATAGACTGATTTTCTCAGTGTGTTTGCATATTTTTTGACTATATTTCTGACCTCATATGAAATAACAGTATGTTATTTCATGGTCTTACTTTCAGGTGCTGATGCAGCAGCAGAAGAGTCGAGCTTTTTACCGTATTCAGGCAACACGGATGATGACTGGAGCAGGAAACATTTTAAAGAAACATGCAGCTGATCAGGCCCGGAAAGTGGTGAGCAGTGGAGAGGCACGGGAGCAGGAGGATGACCCCTATACCACACGTCTAGAGTTTGAGCCAGCACTCTACCAGTGCTTTGAAAACTGCGGCCTATTGAAACTCACAGTGGCAAGGCATGGGGGAGATGCAGGCTGCACTGTAAAGGTGACTTTATTCTGAAACCTTTTCAGGAAATGTATTGTGCAACAAACTGATTGTGCATTTGCAGGTCAAAGTAAGGCTTTTATTGCCACCTGATTCATAAACAATTTTTTGGAAGGGAACATATCCTGCAGAAAATAAGAAATTGGTTACTGATCAGGTCCACAGAATTCTCATTCGAGCCCAACCCTCCACTTACTTTCGAATTGCTTATAGGTATCACTAAAACAATTGTTTCTCTTTCTCCCATTAACCTCTGACCTCTGTTAATCCCTAGGTTGATTTTCGCACAGAAGATGGCACTGCCAACGCTGGCTCTGATTATGAATTTGCTGAAGGCACTCTGGTCTTTAAGCCTGGAGAGACTCTCAAAGAACTCACTGTGGGCATAATCGACGATGACATCTTTGAAGAAGATGAGTACTTCTACGTGCACCTGAGCAACCCACGCATTGTGGGTGGGACGGAAAACCACCTGGCAGATGGGAGCACTCCGGCTCTAAAGGCGGCTCTGGGAGAGGCTCACACTGCCACGGTGACCATCTACGATGATGACCATGCTGGCATCTTCACATTCGAGAGTGAATCGACACGGGTCAGCGAGAGCGTGGGCATCATGCAAGTCAAGGTCCAGAGGACGTCTGGCGCCCGGGGTCTTGTCGCTGTCCCTTTCCGCACTGTTGATGGTACAGCTCGTGGTGGAGAAGACTATGAGGAAACTTCTGGAAAACTGGAATTCAAAAATGATGAGACTATGTAAGTAGGATAATGTTTGTGTCTATATGTAATTTAAATTTTTTTAGATGACTGACTTTATACAGTATAATATTCTCATGGCTTATTCTTTGGCCTGTTTACTCTGTGTGTGTGTGTGTATTGGTTTATAGGTGTGTTTATTTGTGTGTGTGGTTGAGCTTCTCAAGCATCTGCCAGAATTGCTTTTGAGCCAAGACACTGTGGCACAAGGGTTTGGGTTATTTTTAGAGAGAGAGAGCGAGAGAGAGAGAGAGAGAGAGAGAGAGAGAGTGTGTGTGTGTGTGTGTGTGTGTGTGTGTGTGTGTGTGTGTGTGTGTGTGTGTGTGTGAATATGTATCTGTGAGTAATGTTTGTTCTCATCGAAAGGTGTAGACAGTGTTGTTGTTTAGATAAACACCAGATTCAGAGATACAGGTAGGAGATTCAATAAGGTGTTAGTAGCAGTATTAGTATGTGTGCATGTTTGCGAGTAGATTTTTGTTAAAAACAGTAAAAATTTGGGTGCACATACAGTACTTAATCATTTTAAATAATAATGACCCAGACCATGTCAGCCATATTGCTTTTGACACCCCACCCAGCCAAATGATCAGTGAACAGATTTGAAAGAAAGATAAGAGGGCTAAGCATCAAGACATGGGAACTACCATTAGCAATAACGTACAGTAGACAGTGAGAGGACAAAGTATGTTACATGCACAGAATTGAGTTAAGATCCACTTTAAAGATTGTATGTAGCTAAATTGATAGATTAAGTTAGCTATACAGTATATGGCCATGTAGCATTAATGGTTTTGTTGCTTTCATTGCTGACTATACTGAACAGTACAAAAGCTGTATTATCAAAGTGTGTCATATCTGAGTGTTTAGTCATCTACATGGCTACATGGCATCTACATAGCTACACATGGCAGTAAAATTAACTTTAGATTAAATTAACAAGAACCTGTGCAATGTCTGCTATACCTTGCTCGAGGTGTTTGCCATAAACACACTTGAAGCCACAACACCATTACTTTTACAATAGTTAATAAATTTCCCTTTGCATTATTTTCAACATAAAATTTGATACCTAGCTTCTCCGTCCTGAAAAGCTGTCTTTACTGCTTGGAAAGTTTAGATTTGTAACACTGATTTCAACCCAGTTTTAGTAAAATGATAAGACTTTATGATAAGACTTTATGATAAGACCACCATAACTGGACATTTTATGAGCAAGCACATTATACATACATTTTCTTCATTGGTCATACAAAAAGTACTTCATGTAGATCTTTATCAAATCCAGAGACAAGATATACAAAAACAATATTGCTCTGGGCATCTGTGGTTTTCTGGATTACAGTATTCTCATTTCCTACCTTTTTTTAAACTAGCTAGCTAACTGTGAAGAAATAAACTTTGCACTAATTCTGCACTAATTTAATTATGGTTACAGTAGGATTGTAAACAGTTAGACTTTTTTCTTTTTCTTAGGCAACGTTAAGTATAATCAGTGCCTGTGAAGTAGGCATCTCTACAGAAATGGTACAGTAAATAAGATTTAAGTGCAAGCAAGCTAATAAATACCGCATGTACTTGTTATAGTCACATTAATGAATTAACAGCAGTGTAATAATTTCATTAAATCTCCATGTCCCAACCGACATGTCCCTACTGATGGGGACATCACAGAAATTGCTTGAACAACAGCTGCAAAAATATTATAAATAAATAAAAATATAGTGAGCGAATTCCAGGGAGGCAAGAGAAAGAGCGAGAGAGATCTTTGTAGCAGCATCTTTTTAAACATCTCGAGACTGATTAGGCAGAGAAAGACAGAGACCGATCTGAAGATTACAGTCATTACTTTGTATTTTCGACTGTCACTGTATATGTCTGCCTACTTTAATACCTTCCCTTTCTACTGCTCCCTTTTTTCTCCAGCTTCCTCACTGCATACCTCTTTCCTCTTTCTATCAAATGCAGTCTTCCTCTGCTTAC
This sequence comes from Clarias pachynema, assembly GCA_030014365.1. Classification (NCBI taxonomy): domain Eukaryota; kingdom Metazoa; phylum Chordata; class Actinopteri; order Siluriformes; family Clariidae; genus Clarias; species Clarias pachynema. The sequence continues at coordinate 15,608,697 of JAQMYL010000001.1, forward strand.
CTCTTTCCACATTTCCCTAGTGATGGACATGATGGTGCTTTCAGTCCTGTCTTTCATTATCCTCCCGCAGGCCTTCATCAACCCCCTGCCTTAGCTCTCTCTCTCTCTCTCTCTCTCTCTTGCGTTGTCCCTGTCTATCATTTATTCCTAATTTTTCTATCTCTCCTGCATGTTTCTGCTCTTTGCACTCTTAAATGAGGTTTGACGATATATTAAGTAAGCCATATCTCTCCCTTTATTGCCATCTGCATCCAAACTCCCACCTCTTCTTCCTCTTTTATTAACACTTGCTTTTCCTCAGACTCTGGTCTCTCACACTCCTCCTCACCTTTCGAAACTTGTAGATAGACTGGTGCAGGTGTGTGTATCGCTGTCTGTAATTGTGTGTGGCTAGGCTGAAAAAGTCCATCTAGTGTGTGTATGTGTGAGAGATTGTTGATTTGTCTAGTCTCAGTGGAACTCTGCAGTGTTGACAGAATGAAATGGGAAGTAGAGGAGTGGACGAGCTAGAGACGTTTACAGTGGTAGAAAATGTCCTTCTGTCCTTCACACCACGGGCAGATTTAAAATCAGGCTTAGGAGTAAATCCCTCATTCCACGCAATTTATCACACTTACATCATGGAGAATTTTTAGAAATGCAGACACATACACTGAAGTGCGCACACTTCTTTCCTCTTCCATCACTTAATTTCTCTGATCCCCAACAGTAGCTTTCACGCTAAATTCTCAGCTATACCAATTTACACACAGACACCTTTTTGTGCGAGCTGCTCCTTGGTTATTTTGTACTTTCTCTCCCTTTAAAAAAAAAAATTGATTACATGTTGTCTCACAGTCTGGATCTCTCTCCTCATGCTGTTTGCATATTAGCTATGCAAAGATCTTGGTATTGAGACTAGCTGTCAAATCCAGTATTTCAATATGAAGATAAGATTTTTACATTTTGACCCTGTTTTCTTGTATTTTAATCATTTCTAAATTCAGCACAGTATCTAGTTCTCGTCTGTTGCATCCCCAGGGTGGGTGACGGCTAACTCCTGCTTCCTTTGAGACATGTGAACCTAGCCATGGCATCTTTTTGAACTGTCACTCATGCAACATCATAAGCAAGCTGAACACGCTTGGCTTCCATGTTCATAAGTTCACAGACGGCCGTGAATGGTTTACACCACTCTGTTCTTCAAGGAGAAAAAGCAGACAAAGAAAATCTGTCTTTCTCACACAAAAGCATAGAGCATGCTCAATTATGCTGTGAAGTATAATTAAAGTAAGTACTGTGTAGTAGACTTTGCTATATGGTATTATCAGGATTTGAACTTGTTTTTAGATCAATGCATTGATATTGACAGATATTAAACTTTCTGCTATGTGAGGACATTTCTTGTTGTTCATACTGTACTTCCTGTCGATATGTGTAGTCAAGTGGCTTAGTTCAGTGCATTATCTACTATCTATAGTGGCTTAGTGCTTAGCACTGTTGCCTTGCATGTCCAGGGTCCGCATTCAATTGCCGCCTCGTGGTCCGTGTGCATGGAGTTTCCCTGTGGTCGGTGGGTTTCGTCCGGGTACTACAGTTTCCTCCCACAGTCCAAAGACATGCAGAACACAATAAATGGCATTCCCAAATTCCTCGTAGTGTGTGAATGAGCGTGTGTGCCCTGCGATGAATTAGCACCCCATCCACGGTGTACCCTGCCTCATGCCCTAAATCTCCTGGAATAAGCTCCAGCCCCCGCGACCCTGTACACAAGATAAAGCGGTATACTGTAGATGATGAGATGAGATGAGGCATACAACAATACATTTTAAATAAGTTTGCAGCTATTCAAGTAACAAAAGCACATATTTGTATTGGATTCTCAGATAATAATTATAGAATCATATGAAAACTGCATCTCTCCTTGTTTATCTTTCTCTGCTGCACATGACAAACCAAACACACTCTTTAGTTCTGCAGTCCTCGCTTTTCTTCAGAGTGACCCAGAAAGCACTCCCCAAGCCAAGCCTAAATCCACACCAGAAATACCCAAAGAGCTTAGTCTGTGAAGTTTTGTGTGCGTGTGTGCATTTGCGTGTGCGTGTGTGTGTGTGTGTAAAAGTAGAGCATTGCCCCTCGGGTGATGCTTCATGACGGAGAGGCTCCTCCTGCTCCAAACTGCTCAGCAACCTGTTCACCATCTACAGCCTGACCCAGTAAACAAACACACACACACACACACACACACACACACACACACACACAAAGTGCAAGTTTCTTATTTGAGACCTGTGATTTGAGCATTTTATATCTTATCAAATGCCACCTCTCTCTCTCTCTCTCTCTCTCTCTCTCTCTCTTTTTATTTTTTATTTAAAGAAGTGTAGACCTAAAAGGAACAGCCTCAGCATTATAGCAGCTTTAAACCTAGGCTTTAAAAAAGCAACAAAAAAAACAAAAACAAAAAACAGGACCACCCACCTTTCTTGTCACTCTATCTATCTCAACATTATGTTTCTGAGCTTGTGCGTCTCTCACAAGTGTATAAGTGCCATCATGCTCTGTGGAAGAGTGTGTCATGTAAGCGCGGTAATGGCTCTCAAGAGACAAAATGCTCTATTCATGTTGGAATGACTCAACAGGACAAATGTTTGGTATCTGAGTTCAGGAATTAACAGTCACCATGCAAAAGAATAATTTAGTATGAAGTAAGGTCATTTTTATGCATAAGAGGAAAGAGTCAGTGTTGAGGCTCTCGCGTAATGTACTTATTCAGATTAAAGTATTAGCATGACAAGACAAATGAAAGCTTCTTTGGCTGACACGGCTTTGAATAATCAAGCTGTTATAAGTACCAGAGAACATGCCATTTTAAAACCATCACAAACAATTTGTGTAGCATTAGCATAGACCCTCTTTTCTTCCTTTTACCTCATATAGCTAGCAGGCTAGTTATTCACCAGCAGAGCTTTAATGACATACACAGTATTGCCTAAACACATTAGCTAGCTTAGCATACACATTCTGAAAAGTGTTGATATATAGTATAATGTTGTTCTCTAATTTGTTTAACAGGCACAGTATATGCATGTTGTGAGTTTTAATTGTTTCAAAAATGTAAAAAATAAAATTAAAATAAAAATAAAAAAATCATCCATATTCAATGGTATTAATCTGAACGTCTGAGGCACAGTAGCAGGGTTGCAGATTTGTTTCTCGCTTCTGGTCTGTGTGTGTTGAGCTTCCCTGTTCTCATCATGCTTGTTTGGTTTCCTCTGGGTACTCTGGTCTTCCTGCACAATAAAAAGACACACGTAGCCTGATTGGTGGGATGTACGATTGTTCATGTGCAACTGTGCACCATGATGGGTTGGCACCTTGAGTTCCCTGTAATAGGCTCCAGGCCCCCTGCTACCCCACACAGGATAAGGCCATGAATGAATTAATACATTTTTGAATCTTAATACCAAATCTTTGAATCTTAATACCATGTGCCTAAACCCATATGAAACATATACTGTAGACTAGTTTATTTACATGTGCTTTTGATCAATTGTAGTTGAATGTTTCTCTAATTGAGGAAGTTGCACAAATAAATGGGCTGTGTAGTTTGAGTGTGTGTGTGTGTGTGTGTGTGTGTGTGTTTATCGAGCATGTATTTATGTTTATTGCAGTTACAGATTTAAAAGGCTTTTTGACGCAATTATAATTTGCAAATACAGTAATAAGCACATAGATGTTACAGACTCATACTTCATCAGAAAAAAAGGTTGCTGCAAATGGAAGCAATTTAGTAAAAAAGCCTTGTATGTGCTAACCATTTCAGTCGCTTGCTCTTTCAGACTCCACTTTCAGACTCCACTCCTATCAATATCCATTAAAATCAATCATTTTTAATAATGCCCTTTCCCCACTAGAATGAATATAAATCTACAAGATGTCATTAGATACACACATCTACATATATATGTACACACCCTATGCAAAGCTCTAATTAGAGAACTGGGATGTAGGGACATGGAGGTCACATGCTGCCGGTTGCTCACATGATTAAAGCCTTCACTGACGTGGACTCACTGTCATCATTCTGCCCTGTCTGGTTCCAGACAGCAGTCTCCAAGGGCGTACACGCAAACTGGTCATTAGCCCACCGCATTAAGAGTGTAAGATCTACATATGGCATTCACTAATGGTCAAGTAATGTCAAGTCAATCATGAACTCCTCCTATGTTGAAATAGAGCACCATAACAACAGAAATTTAGAATACACAACTACATAAAGTAAAAGAAAAGAAAGACAAGATAGTATACAGCAAGCATAAGGATAATATATCAACACTAGTACAGACTAAATATTTCAAATATTATTCACTAGAACAAAGATTTAACTTTGACAGATGTATGAATGAATCTGGCAAAGAGGAAAAATAGAGAAATTATGTTTTTGTATTTCTATTAACTTTAACTTAAAAAGTCCACACTCCCAGGGTGAAATCATGTGACCATTTTATTAAATTTGGATTAAAGTAGGATAGTGAAGAAAAAAAAAAGCAATGTTGCAGTTGTTGTAGCCTTCCAGTGTTTATTCTGTTTGGCGCAGGCTATAATCTAATGAAAATGTAAAGAATTTCTAGTAAAATCCTTATAAAATCTATTTAATTATTCAATGGGATAAATCACACTGACAGACAACTGTCTAGACAGTTTGTTATTTACATGATCATCCATGATCTGTTTTCGATGATTCCTCAGTTTTGGCATGGTATGTTTATGGCTGATTTCAACTGTGAAGGGAGAAAGGTGTCACATCTACATGCCACCCAGCACATCGGGGGACAGGGACATCTTGATCAGCAGTCCAATACTAAACCACCGAGCGACCCCTGCCCCACATTGTAACATTAATCAAAGTAATTCCAATGATGCACTGGTAACAAGATCACCTGCTGTGGACAGCCACGTAGAGTATATATGTCATGCGTGAGCTTGTACAGTAGCTAAATGAAATATTTCATACACTAAGCTCATATTACACACATAGATTTTTGCCATTTATACCATTTATTGCACATTAATTATTTTAAATTGGGCAATTGGAAATTGGGACCACCTTAGGATAAATGCTTTAAACCCTTTTTAACAAAGGTTTTAAATCCTAATGTAACCGCTCACTCTCTTCCATAAAATGTAGCCCATAATTTGCTCTACATTATATGCAGTTTGTGAAGTAACACCTCACTACAAATTGATGTTCTGATTAATGTAAGCTAAAGCTACAGTAGATGGGACAAATCTAGCTGTTGGTATTATGGTATTAATGTTAGGAAATGTATTAACATTAGGGGGAAAATTGTGGGAAAATGAAATGGCTTGTGGGTGCATTATGGATATGTCTTGATTTTGAAGGACATATCTCTTACTCATGTATTAATAGCCAAACCTTTTGCTTCACGTGGTTGATCTGTGTGGCTGTGTGCTGCTTCTCAGACATGTCTGAGTGCTTTTCCACTTAGTCTTTTGGGTTTTAGACTGATGTTGTGCTTAAATATGATTTATAGTCCAGTTATGGGAAATCTGATTAGGCAACCATAGAACTGCATCCCTAAAGAGAGCGAGTGATTGGAGTCAGCTACAAGAATGGTTTTGAGAGGATGTGATGTATCGGACAAAGAACAAGGTTTGAATTGCAGCTCTCTTACAGGACAGAAGAGAAGATGACTGAACGTCAGCGTGTGTTGCCATAGCAATGAGTCCAGTGGTACTTTGTTAAGTGAATGCATTAGAGTTTGGTTTTGGTGTACAGAAGGCACCGAGTGAGAGAGAGAGAATATGATGCAAAGAGCTGTTAATAGCTCACACACCATGAGTTTATATGTAGCAGCAGGATATGAGTGCACTTTCTTTCTTCCTTTGTTTCTTACTTATTATCTTGCTTCGCTTGCGATGGTGCAGTTGGGAGGTGTGTGATTAAGGGTCTTATCTTCTTGTAAGACAAGTGAGATGTGTAATAATTAATCATGTTCCTCATCTTATTCTTATTATATCTTGTTATATCCTATTATATCTCGATCTCTCACTCCCTTTTTATTTCTCCCTCATTTTCACTCTCTTTGTCTTTAATTAGGAGTAAAGTCAGGTCCTGGGCCAATCCCTTGAGCTCTACGATGCTCTCAGCGCTCTGTGGCACTGTGCTGAGAAGCTCATCATCTCTTTCTGTTCATTTGCTCTGTTCACCTTAACCTGTGCATGTCTGTGTGGGAAACGTATTTGGAGAGTGCTTTTCATAATAGGTTTTGTCACAAAGCCATTTTTTTGGACTACAGGGTCAATGTGCAAGTCAGCAGCTACGGGAGAAAGGAAAATCGTCTTTGAATTGCAATAAGGAAGAGACCCTAAAAGGAACCAATACTCAAAAGGGGAACTTGATCACTGGGTATGGGAGTCAATTTTAGCTTGACACAGCTTAGTCACACGTGATATATGTCACATACGCCACTGATTCTAGATTACAGAAGAAACACAGTGAAAATGTTTTCCCATGGAGTTTATAGAAGGTGACGTTCCTGTTTCTACCTCGATAGAGAAAAACTGCCAGGAATTTCTCTTATCACTTTGTTTTTAAACTGCAGCATTTCTGGTTATGGGTTTGAGAGTTTTTTCTTTATCCAAGTCAAATCAAGTTTGGTCAAGTGTTGTTCGAACACATTTCTGAGATTTATGGTTTCTTTTTTTGAAGTGCAACAGAAGTGTGTTTATAATCTGATCTACCATACGTATCCGTTTGATATTTTGGTCAATATCTTAACTTATGTTTGAAAGAAACTTTCTAGTGATGTCTGCAAACAGAGGCATAACATTTTTTGAGGTGGCGCAATTCCATGGCATTCTCATGTAAAATGAATTTTGTTCATTCTAATGTATATGCAACATAAATGTACGTATATGCTACAAAGAAGTATATATTTGTCTTGCAGTTTTAGTATATAGATTTATTATTTGTATGGATATATTTCAGTGCTATAGTGTTCATTTTATTTAACAAATAAAATAATGATAGCAAAGAACAACAAGCTTAACATTAATGTTAATCACTAGATAATCACTGATGCTAAAAATTCTGAAGCTATAAGTCAAACTGTTGACAAGTCAAGAGCTTGAGATTGGTTATTCATACTTCACACTTTGGTTTACACAACCACAGTTGTGTATCAGCTAATAATATCTCTGCTCGACCATTACAGCCATGCAGATGAGCGGTATACTAGCTGATACTACACAGCTCTCTAGTTTTAATCAACCAAATACCCTAAAATGAAAGGGGTGTCTGTGTGCAACATTAAGCCTTAAAATAAGAATATTAAATATATATTTGGCTTTCAGGGATCAGTAAGACTTGTTTGAAACTTCCAAACATATTGTTAATTTTATTGTGATGTTGAACAATATAATTTTTTTATGTTCTATTTTTGTTGAATTTAATTTAAATTTTAAGTGTTGTTGGAAGTAGGCATGTTTATTTTATTCACTGCGAGTAAATAAAATTGCTGTGAATTGTAATGTGATATTTATTCTGACTTAAGGCAATTGAGGGTGCACAGTGGCGTGGTGGTTAGTATTGTCACCACTCTAGGGTTTGGGGTTTAAATCTGTGTGAATGGAGTTTGCTTGTTCTCCCCATGCTTGATAGGCTTCCTCTTTCATTTCAAAGACATTGTTTGTGGGCTGGCTTTGTGTTTCCAAATTAACCAATAAGCACTGGTCTGAAATTATACAACATTGTGTTGCCAACCAACACCTAACATTGTTGTCTTTAAATAAATGAACGAAAATACATTTTAAAATCATGGTTGCAACTGTTATAACTATATACCATATATATTTAATATACACACTATGCAAATTGTGTAGTATAACACAGTATTGCTGATGTTAATTAAAAAAGATGTATACAATAATTATTTATTTATTTAGCCAGTGTATTCTTATTTTAGAGAGTGAGAGGCTTTGAATAGTCCATGTGAGTGCTAACAGGAAGCAGTGTGTTGAGTACTCTGACTGACTCAGGGAGTCTTGTGGTGGTGGCATAGATGCTTTGGTCCCTTTTGCCAAATGAGAAACATATGAAAAGTCCATAAGAGAGGTGAGCGGTTATTTACAGTACAATGCTGGTGGCATTAATACCAGTCCATTAACTTTTATTCATGCCTAATCAAGTATACCCAGTTTGGTCAGTGAATGGAGCTGGCAGTTTGACAACAGAGGGAAAAGTGACATGGCACTGCCTCAGTCAATCACATGCTCACTTTTAGCTATCGTTTCATAGTTTAAAGCTCTGCGAATTTATACACCAGAGACGGTTGTGGCTGCAGGAGCAAACTACTGACTGGGGCAGTGGTGGCTCGGTAGTTATGGCTCTGGCTTACTGATTAGCAGTTTGTAAATTTGAATCCTAATACTGCCAAGATGCCACTATTGGACCCTGGGGGATGGCCCTTGCCTTTCACAGTTCAACACTATTAAAAGTTGCTGCATATAACACCATCTGCCAAATATGTAAATGATTGCATAAGTGAAAATGGGTTCCTTGCTTAAATGAAACTCGAACCAAAGCCCTTTGCAAATTACTTGTAACTGATTGAGAATAACACTGGCTCAAGCTTGATGAAATATTGTTGTGGAATGACAGACTCCCCAAACAGGAATTAGAGAAATCCTGTTTCTACCTCAATAGAGCCGAACGGGTGCTTTTATTAACAATGAATGATAACTGTTTGGGATGAGATGTGGGTAAGAGAGTGAACCGGAAAGTCTTAACTGATATGATGCTGGAGCTTGTGGACGGAGGATCAGGAATGGTGGAACAGGTAGACAGGACACGGAGCTTGGAGAGATGAGGAGACACAGAGACGAGGAAGCACGGAGTGCACATTGAGTCCTTATCCATAGTGGAGACCAGATGCCGAGTGAAGGGAACTGAGGTGCATTTGTATGTGCTGGTGATGAGGTTCAGGTGTGTGTGATTAGAATTCGGGAGATTGGGAATGTTGATTGGGGGCGGAGCCTGGCGTGTCCGTGACACATATACAGTATAGCTTAGGGGTCTGTTTGAAAAGAACAAAAAGGTATAGCTAAACGTTATGAGTCCAGCACATAAAATGTACAGCCACTGCCTTTGTGCTCTTGAGCTAAACCTGTGACTCTTGTGGGACTGAAACTGTACTCAGCTGAATGATGACACTTGTGTGTAAATGACACAATCAGGTTTGCGCAACCGTGGCACAGAGCAGTGGGCGGGCAGGAAGTAAGTTCCAGGGTTTGAAATGCTGTCATGGAAGCGAGGCAGCTTCTAGCAGGTCCCTTGTCATTCCTTAGACAGACAGGAAGGATTTGAAGTATACCGCAAGGTCTGCTGAGATTTTGGTACTTAGGCAGAATGGTGCACCACTGCAACAGAAAACCTGACCTCCACAATGACAGAAAGAAAAATACAAGATGTATGGTTAGTCACCAGAAACATGCTGCCCTACCAAGGTAAAATACAGAACCTGCCAGTTTTAGTATCCATCAGCCAACCTTTTCATTATCTAGTTACTCCTTATTTGATTGTAGCTGACATTGTAGTTATTTATTTTACTAATTGCTGTAGTAAAAAAAAAAAAACTGTGCTTGACGTGGTCCCAACACAGTTTGATGTTATTAGCAAAAGTGTAGTAAAGTGTAGTGTAGTTTTGTGTAAAAGCATAATAAAAATCATCTGATCATAGTTGATGATAGTATTAGGCAAATATAACTTTAGCCAAACGACAACCTTTTTTACTATAGAATTATTTATTTAGCTAAAATTAAGCTAAAAAGGACAAAAATGGCCAATAGTACGTCCCCTTTACTGCTTCCACATGAATTAGGTGGGTAAGATGCTGCCAGGTGTTGCTAATCAACTGCCCTTGATTAATTGATCATCAGCAGGTGTGCAGACCTTTATACTGTAAAAGCAGAAGTTTTGGCAGTTTTATGGGTCTGGAGCATTCAGGTGTGTGTTAACACAATGTAAAGAGGGAAAACATAAGTAATGGTCTTAAAGAACCAATTGTTGCTGCACATCAATCGGACAATTTGGAATTCAACATTCTATAGAGAGAAATATTATTCACAGATGGAAAGTATTCAAGGCAGTTGTCAATCTTCTCAGGAGTGGACGTCACAGCACATGCACCCCAATGTCAGAATATAGAATGCACAGAGAAATACAAAAAAAATAAAAAATGAACAAGATACATCTCAGACCCTACAGCCCTTACTGAGTTTGTTCAATGTTAAAGTCAATTAGAAGAAGACTGAACAAGTATAGCATGTTTGGAAGTGTTGCCATGAGAAAGCCAATTTTGTCAAAAAAATAATAATTTCTGGAACTTCCTATGGAGTTATTTGGCCTTAGAGCTCAGCACCATGTTTGAGGAAAACCAAACAGCATTTCAGCAGAATACCCACTGTCAAGCACAGCAGTGGAGGGGTGATGGTTTGAGCTTGTTTTGCAGCCACATGGCCTGGGCACCTTGGAGTCATTGAGTCGACCATGAACTCCTCTGTATACTTGAGTATTCTAATGGCAAATGTGAGCCATCTGTCTGACTGCTAAAGCTTGTTCGAAATTGGGTCAATGAATGATGATGACTGTGCAACAGGACAGTGATCCAAAGCACACCAGTAAGTCTGCATCAGAATGGCTGAACAAGGCAAGAATCATGGTTTTATAGACTGTCCTTGTCAAAGCCCAGATCTCAACCCAATTTAGATGCTGGGGCCTGAAAAGAGGCTGTGCATTAGCGAATGCACAAAAACCTCATAAAAATGAAGCAATGCTTTAAAGAATAGTGGACCAAAATTCCTTCACAAAGACTCATACAGTAAATAAATACTTCACATTGTTGCTGCTAAAGGTGGATCTTTCTTTTCATTTTGGCTTCATTTTGGTTTAACAAATAATTGAACAGCCAAAAATCAGGAAAAATCACTATGTCACCCTGACACACCCTGCTAACTCCATGCGACTACTCACAGTGATGGTCACTAGGACCACAAACATTCAGCCCTGGGATTTGGCCTTGGGTTGACCCACTTCTGGGAATGGGGGTGGGGGAAGGGGGTTGAAGGGTATAGTGCAGGCAACGGTTACCTAACTCTCCTCAAGTATTGACTTCTCTTGAGAACAATCATTTAATTATCATGTACAGTACATATAGTACAAGTATCCCTGTCAACAGCAGGATCATCCTCAGGTTCAGCTTAGATAAGCCTAGGGTTATTACGATTAGGATCCTAAAATACTACTAAACCCCAGGGATACTATCAGTAAAATACTAGTAAATTAAATTTTAATATGAATAAATAATGGTGGGAATACTCACTAATTTATTAGTTTACTAGATCTAGTAGTAGTCAGGAGTGGACTTATAGGTGAGTTAGGTAGACGTAGTAATAGGCTAACATTGAATCGAATTTATTGTCAATGCCATCAATGCCACATATAATAAATTAATTTAAATATGCAGTCTAAAAATATTTTTTTCATATCATGATTCTGGTGGAAATTTTACATTTAGTAGTAGTACAAGGTAGTTATAATTGTAAACGCAAAATTTTTAATGGACACAATTAATGGAGTGATTAAGTGAGTTTATGGCTCTTTGGAGAAAACTCTCTCTTCCCTTGATATTTGTTCTTGAAATAGAGCAGAAAGTTAGATTGTTGTTAGATTTTTTTATATATATATATATATATAACTGAAGCTTGCCTTGATGTCTGAGTGAATGCTTCTTCCAATTTTGCATGCAGCTCTTAATTCCTTCCCTTTTCCTCCCTCGGACACTGACTGTAAGTACTGCTCTGTAACTCCCCAAGGCTATCTGATGCTTTGCTATTAAACACCTCCACCTCAAGATGAAAAAATATACAAGGTGAAGCTTAAAATATTCTGGGCTAAAGCCTTTAATGATTGGACCTAACGATACCACTAATGGAGTGTCTGACAACAGAAGATTTCAAATGGGTTGTGGTTACATGGATCAAGCTAAAATAGCTACTAGGTAGATATATGTAAAACTATTTTGTAGACCTTAGCCAATCATATTAAACAGTACCTTGTGTTTTATTGTCCCAATTGTCCAGCGGCCCACTGGGAGCATGAGAAGTACTCACAATTCCCGGTCAATCTATGCCTAAAGCTCATCAGGAAACGCAGCAAATCATAGTAATGTGTCATTGAATAAAAATAGTGAAGGCTGGAACTGGGCTTTAGTAGGGAACCATACTGGTTTCAACATAACATTCTGTCTGTGGTTTAGGGTGTGCCTGCAGCGCTGTATTTTTAGCATTATATATTGAGATTATATTTTAAGCCTTTACTGTGCTTTTATCACTTGTGTACTGAGTTCCTTTTTATCATGAACTGAAAGTAGCTTAATTAACACGACAGAAACAAGTGTTGATAAAGCAATGTTCTATATTTGTTAATGGCAAACCTTTGCATACCCGTGTGAGTGAGTGTGTAGATATGTGTTTGTGGTGAGCTGGATTCAAACAGACAGTGGATGAAGGCATTAGCAAGAGTAAAGGCGAGAGTGACGCTGTAGATTAGGAGAGTGACAGAAATAGAGCAAGGATGTGCAGAGGAATGTATTGGGTTATTATGGGTGCTATGACATTTATGTCAGACATTTTAATGTTTTTTTTTTTTTGGGAACCCATGAAAAATATTTTGTGTTTAAATTCTGAAAATCATTTTGGTACTACATCTATGTTCAGCAGATAAAAATTGAATAAACACCATTTTATTCATTCATTTCATTAACATATTAAAGTGGTAATTGAATACCCCACAAAGTTGAATAAAGAGACCCTGAGTATTTGGTAGCAGCACCGTTGGGAATAACTACACCTTGCGGTGTTTCTCCAAAGGATGTCAACCTGGATTTGGAGATTTTGCCTCCCCTCCAGCTGTCCAACCTGGGCCTGGTAAGTTGGTTTTTGATGCTGGACCTTCAGGTTAAAAATATACTGTCATGTTGAAATATGAAATTCCCTCCCATTTTTAGAAGTTCTGCATATTTCTTCAAGATATTCCCAAATCTTCCAGATGTTGGCTTCATCCAAACTCACCTCAGTCTTAGCTACCTCCCCAGTCTCTGCAGATGTAGAAATATCCCCATAACATTATGCTCCCCTCACCCCAGGGCCATGTTGGCATTCATGACAAAAAAAAAAAAAAAACTGCTTTCTGTTAATTTAACCACCAAACCATCTGCTAGGTTTTTTTTTTATTTTTATTTTTTACACAAGATTTTTGATATCTTTGTGCAAACTTCAAGCTCGATTTTAAAAGATTGTCTTTCATATGCCAGATTCATGCACTAGCTTTGATACTGGTGTGTGGGTGTATTTTCCTGTTGATCTTCTAAAGAGGTTCCTGGTAGCCTCTCTGACCAAGTGCCTTCTTCAGCAGTTTTCTAGGTTTAATGAATGTCGAGATTGTGGGTGGTGTCATGCATTTTCCACTTTCCACTTAATCTAGTTTACCTTTCTTTGAAATCCATGCTACTGCCTTGATCCTTATGTTAGGAATGTTATGGTTGTTTGTGAAACTGTGGAATATCTGTCTCTTCAAATAAATATTCATTAAATAAGAAGTAAGCATTGCATACAGTATTGATATTATTCACATAGAATAGTGGTAGAGGTAGGATTGACTAAATTAGGTTGGTACTACAGTGCATTCAAATGAATGCTTGATATGATTATGTGTTGGAAATAAAATGCATATGCATTTTTTTTTCTTGTGGTTGTTGTGGTGGTGGATGGTGTTCTGGTATGTTATCCCCTGAAGTTTTAGTAATCATATAGACAAGGCATTCATAAATGCCTCCTTATACAATAGTAAGCTTCAATATATGTTTTCATGTTTTATTCACCTTCTAACCAACACGAGTACAGATTTCAACAGTTATGCTGGATAATATTCATTAACGGCTCCATGCGATTTTAAAACATGGTGGCCCCTGAAAACAAACTTGAAGAGAAACAACAAGAGAGCAAAAGAAACAACTAATGCTTGTTAGAGCTGTAACACTTCAGGTAGGAAGCTGATGTAACGATCATTTCCCCTGCCTAATTAGCTAAAAGCATTCTCGACAAAGGGGGCGTACTGTATGTTTCACACAAATACAAGCAGACATCCTTGAAATCAGTGTTTTGTAGTCATACAAACACTTTGAAAAAAGAGCTTCCTGGAGGATTTTGACTTCAGATACTTTAGTTTTGGGTAAAGCTGCCAACTTTACAAAAACATCTTCATTGTGTTGATGTGAAGTAGAACTACAGTACTATGGACAGCAGTATATATTTTTGCTTTGTGCGTGTGTTCGCATCAGTATGCTGATAAAAATAATAATGATATAAATGAATGCATGGTGGTGATAAAGAATCCACTAGCTCCTAAACACTAAACAGAAGAAAATGTAATGCTTTGACATATGACCATTGAGAGGACACAGAGAGCATTGAAAGTAGCCAATCAGAAAAAGGTCGCACCTCTATCCAGGTTCTGATTGGCTGGTGTTGTCCCACCTCTAGCCTCTGATTGGCTAGCTTTGGAAGAGTTGAGATATTGAGCGCACACAGGAGAGAGAGTGGAAATACAGTTTGAGCGAGCGTAAATCCAATTTTAGCACAAGCAAATGAGAGTTTGAGCGCACAAAAATAAAATCTGAGTGCAAAAAAACAGAGATTTATGCTCAGGTTTTTAATGGGATTTAATGGGATGTTTTTAAACTGATCTGTTTGTTTACATGCATGGGAAATGAATGGGCAAGTGAATCCGTGTCATTCAGAAACAAGATCACATGTACTGTATGTATGAATCGAGAATATTAATTGTGCAGCCCTATACTGTATGAATCATTCAAGCATACAAAACATCTAACCTAAGGCACAAACCAGTGAGAAACAGGTGCAGGTGATGCGAGCCGATCAGGTTGGTGATTAGTGTACTAGTGATACTGAATGCTGAGTGAGGGGAAATGAGGCTGCTGCCGAGGTTGTTATATAAACACCCAATTATTAAATTGTATCTTTACGCACATTGTAGCCTGTCACAGTAAAATGTTCCAATTTCTTTCATTTAATCTACGTAATTGAATTAAATTTATTATGAAGAAATGAGGTTTGGCTCAAGACTTTACTGTATTTACCATAAATAGATACTGGCTTTGATTTATACTGTACATATAAATGGATTGATGTATCCAGCAACACACTGCTGCTTAGGGATGCTCATGAACAAGATTAATAATTCTACCTACCTTTTTCTCTCCATCTTTTCACTTGAGTTGTGACCTGATTAATTTGCTGAAAAAAGAAAAAAAAAAAAACACTTGACAAAAACACTTGAGATCACTCAGCACGTCTGAAAACTTTCTGAAGTGTTCTGCACTGAGGGAATAAGTGTTTGCAGCAACAGTCACATACTAACCACCTTATTCCTGTTTCTCATTGGACTACGTGAAAAATGTGCTTGTAGGCGATGGGAGGGTGCCTAATTTTCTTGCTGTGCGCAACGAAGTAGAACGACGTGTCATTTTGATTTTGTTGTGACTTTGCTTGAGAGCGTTAGGCTGCTGCTAAGCTATGTTTAACTTTTCCTTAAATTGTCCTTGCCTGTGCTGTATGTTAATTTTAGCCACGGGATAATCACAATGAGTATTTAAATATATTGCTCATGTGACAGTCTGCGGTTCTAAATGCTACGTTGAAATAGGAATTGTGCCACTGCTGAAGTGAAGAAAAGCCAGGCTTCACATTATGTTAATATGATTTTTAGGCGGCACGGTGGTGTAGTGGTTAGCACTGTCGCCTTGCACCTCCAGGGTCCGGGTTCGATTCCCATCTCTATGTGCATGGAGTTTGCATTTTCTCCCCGTGCTTGGTGGGTTTCCTCTGGGTACTCCGGTTTCCTCCCACAGTCCAAAAACATGTAGGTTAGGTTAATTGATGTTTCCAAATTGCCTGTAGGGTGTGAATGAGTGTGTGTGTGTGTGTGTGTGCCCTGCGATGGATTGGCACCCTGTCCAGGGTGTACCCCGCTTCGTGCCCTAAGTCTCCTGGGATAGGCTTCACGTCCCCGCGACCCTGAATACAGGATAAAACAGTATAGATGATCAGTGAGTGAGTGAAATGATCTTAAAAAGCATAAAAAAAATTCAAGAAAAGCCAGCTACAAAGCCAGCGAAGAACATATGCAGCTGTGTATTCATGTAGTGACAAGGTGGTGGATTGTGCTTATCGAATCGTTCTTGCTATTGTGTGCTTAATCAATAAAGTCAACAGAAACTCAACAAGGGATTAAGTCCTAGACGTGGCGGTGTTTATGTGTGTGTCTATACATGTGTTTATACTGTATGTATGTATGTGTGACGGAGCCAGAGAAAGAATGAGGTGTAAGTAAACAGGAAGACAGGAGGTGTGGTGTGAATAAAATCGATGAGCGCTAAAGATAACGAGAGAGCTGCGAGAGGAAAGCTGATGCTCAGGCCAACTGCCGGCATGGTGAGGAAGATTTCCAGTGGACTCAGCTGACAGCTTGGCACTTTGCAAGACGCTGCTACGAATGTGACCTCAGTCAATCACACATTCACCTTCAACTCCTGATGAGACGTCTCTATGAAATACGTAGAGTGTGAGAGGTTTGGGTCAGCCTGCCAGCCCTGCAAAATATTTTTCATCTCATAAAACATTTATAAGCAAGAAGGGATGAATAGGTAATGAGAAGGGGAAAAAAAGTGAAAGGGCAAAAGAGAGAGAGAGTGATGTGGTTGTTTAAACATACATGAAGACACAAGAAAGAATTACGTATATTATAGATGGCGAGTGAGGAAGAGCAAACTAGTTTCTCATAAAATGAAAGGAAGATGGATAAACCGGTATAAATGTTTAATGAAAACAGAAAAAAATGACAAAAGAAAAAAAAAATCTCTATACTAATCATATTGCTGGGTTTTCTAAAATATAAATGACTGTGTCTTTACAGATATGTTTCTGACCATCTTGTCTCACATTTGAAAATCTATAGCAATTTGTATGACTGGAATTTTATGAAAGGTTCACAAGGTTGTAGGATTATGAACGATACTTTGAAATATGCAATTAAGACTTGCATAATTGCATATTTCAATCAAATTTAGTTGCATTGTCTGTGTTGGTTAAAATTGTACTGTAAACAAGAGAATACATACAGCCACCATGGGAACCATAAAAAAAAAAAAGTTTGAGACGAAGATACAGAAATTTGTAATAGGTGATTTATTTTAGGAAAACTTTTTATATTTATACTCAGCTCACATAACACTGTTTCCAACCAGTTCAGTAAGATCTCCTTCCTGTGGTGTTGGTGACACAGTGTGAATATGTATTCCTCTTAGTGTGTGTGTGTGTGTGTGTGTGTGTGTGTGTGTGTGTGTGTGTGTGTGTGTGTGTGTAGGTGAGGTTTCAAGGTGTGATAAGATTATCAGCCAGAGAGCCACTGTTAAAGGAAAACCACTGACCTTGAACTGCTCAGCTGCATGATCAAACTGTTTACTTGTATGAGGGTGTATTCTAAACATTTGGTCCTCATTTTATATAGTTCCTTGCAAAAGTCTTCATACCCCTTGAACTTTTCCACATTTTGCAAAGTTATTGAAGAAACTGAAAGAGCTCTGTAAGAAGCAAATTAAAAAGGTATTAAGTCTAAAAGTATTAATACCACTTGAACTTTTACACAATTTGTCGTTTTACAATCACAAATTTTTATGTGATAGATAGATTGTGAGTAAACCATAAGAAGTCCTGTTTGCAGTTTGCAACAATCCATGTGGAACTCCAAATGAACATCTTATGCCTTTCTTCTTGCCACCCTTTTATAAATACCAGATTTGTGAAGTGCACGACTAATAGTTGTCCCGTGTATACAGATTCTCCCACCTGAGCTGTGGATCTCTGCAGCTCCTCCAAAGTTACCATGGTTCTCTTGACTCCTTCTCTAATTAATGCTCTCCTTGCCCGGCCTGTCAGTTTAGGTGGACGGCCATGTCTTGCAGTTGTCTCGTACCCTTTCCATTTTCAGATGATGGATTGAACAGTGCTCCATGAGATGTTCAAAGCTTGAGACATTTTTTTTTTCATAACCTATCCCTGCTTTAAACCTCTCCACAACTTTATCCCTGACCTGTCTGGTGCCTTCCTTGGGCTTCATGATGCTGTTTGTTTACTAATGTTCTCTAACAAACTGAGGCCCTCACAGAACAGCTATATTAATGCTAAGATTGAATTACACACAGGTGAACTTTATTTACTAATCAGTTGACTTCTGAAGGGAATTACCATTGGTTTTAGTTAGGTATCAGAGTAAATGGGGCTGAACACAAATGCATGGCACACTTTTCAGATTTTTGTATGCAGAAGATGGTGGATGATGTGTTACGTTGTGCTGGGATAGAGTCTAAGTACAGTAGGAGCTCCAAAAGATGTGGATGGTGGACTTTGTGTGTCTCAGAGGAAGCAATCCTTTAATGCTGATTTATGCTTCTGCATCAAGGCCACATCATAGGCCTGGCATAGCCACATACCCCATGTAGTACCCTACAGCGTAACCTGATTTTTACCTCCCCAGACCACTTGGTAGCAACACATTTCCAGCTTCTTCTAGGCTTCCATTTCTTAACTGAGTCGAACGTCATCTTCCGACATCTTCTCTTGTTTCTGCGTAGCAGTAATTTCAGAAAACATAACTGTTGCTTAACATTTATTAGCTCCAATTCCAGCAAGACCCTCTCAGTTCCCTTCGCCGTTGTTTGCATTACACCAACAACACTCACCGGAGAGTGGGGAAGAGGTTCAGCACAGTGGCAGAGAAACTCCACTGTCAACTAGCAGTTTGGCAGTGTACTTGCAGAGTGACATTGACACACCAGCACACAAGTATAAATACTCACAGGCTTAAGTAGGCTTTGCACAGACTTGACGCAGAAGCATAAATCAGGCTTTAGCCTTCACTCACCCCGGGTGGTGGTTATATAATAAAAGAGAGCTACCTGGTAGGTGGGAATGGCAGATGACAAAAGTTTTTGTTTGTGTGTATGTGTGGTTTTTATTGAGTGCTGCTTTGTTACATTGTTGATAAATTGACTTATTTTGTTTTTATTTATTATGAAAAATTTAAACATTAATTAATACGTAGGAAAGTTATTTTGGTAACATCACTTGTGGCGTTCCAAACATTCAGAATTTGATAATTCCAACATTCTGGATTTGTTAATTCCAACATTCGGGATTTGTTAATTCCAAACATTCAGGATTTGTTAATTCCAACATTCGGGATTTGTTAATTCCAAACATTCAGTATTTGTTAATTCCATCGTTCAGGATTTGTTAATACCAACATTTGGGATTTTTTAATTCCAACATTTGGGATTTGTTAATTCCAAACATTCAGTATTTGTTAATTCCAACGTTCAGGATTTGTTAATTCCAACATTCAGTATTTGTTAATTCCAACGTTCAGGATTTGTTAATTCCAACATTCGGGATTTGTTAATTCCAAGCATTCAGATTTTGTTAATTCCAACATTCATGATTTGTTCAGGATAACAAATGTGATAATGTCAGTAAAGGAAACTGTAAACATATAGATACAGTAGATACACACACACACACACACACACACACACACACACACACACACACACAAAGAGAGAGAGAGTTTTATACACACTTTATTGTGAAATGATTTACATTTTCACTTTATATGCATATTTATATATACACATACTGTAAATACTGTACACACAAATACACGCATTCATACATTCATAAATATATATACACACACTCACACACACACACACATACACATACAAAATGTATTAATATATTTACAGGAAAACCCTTGTGACCCCACCAATAATCCCAACCATTTTTAAAGTCTTAGTTCATTATTATTTTTTAAGTTAATTTGCTCTATTACATTTCCTAGTCTTGTTTATAGTCTGAGTCATGAGTGTGTAGGTGTGTTCATTGTGCTACTCTGACCCCGGCTACTGTCCGTCTCCATGGCCTGTATTTCTTCCTTGCTGGGAGCAGGTTTCAGTTTATTGTTAGGTGATGCGAGACTTTTACTATTTCCTGGAAAAAGTTTATTGACCACCTGTCTCTTTTCTCTTTCGGTCAGCTGTAAAAACTGGTTTATTTCTTCCTCTACGTCTCTTTGTGGTTCTCCCTGTGTGTGTATATGCTGTGCTGCGGGTTTTCCATTTGGTGATGGGTCCTGTGGTGTTCTCCCCCTCTTTACACTTGAAGTTTAGATTAAGTGTTTCTTCCAGGTTATTTAAAATCATTAAAATCTGTCGGCAGATGGACGGGACGTGTCTCACGCTGGAGCTTTTGCACGGATAGTTGTCATGAGTTTGACGAAGTTCCCGAAGCGGGTCAGCAAGGATTGGCACCCTGGCCAGGGTGTACCCCACCTTGTGCCCTAAGCCTCATGGGCTAAGCTCCAGCCCCCCCCCCCCCCCTCCCCCATGTGACCCTGGATAAAGCGGTATATGTGACCCAGGATAAAGCGGTATAGAAGATGAGTGATGAGTGATTAGTGGACCCACTAGGTTTACCTTTGTGAGGAAAAACACCACTGCTCCCGGAAGTCAGAGTAGATATTCTCCCACCCAACCTGCTCTCACACCACTCTCTCTCACTTTAAACTTAATTTTTTTACTAATAAAACAATAAGGTGGGGGAAAAAACGGAAAGTCTTTCAAAACCTTGCAAGACACCAAATAGCCTTCCACACGCTCTCCTCACACCCAGCACCTGTGCACGGAGAGAGAGAGAGAGTTTATTATTTCCAAAGGGAAAATTATAAAACCTTGTTACTGATTTGTCAATTCTCAGTCTAACAAATGACATAAATGCTTTTGTCAATTTTGATATCAAAGACCTGATAATACAAGTATAGGGGAACCTTGGATTACGAGCATAATTTGTTCTGGAAGTAGACTCATATTTCAAAACACTCGTAAACCAAATCAAAATTTTCCATAAGAAATAATGGAAACTCAAATTATTCGTTCCACAGAAAAAAAAAACATAAAAATAATTAACACAAAATATAAAGTATACAACGGAAACACTTTTATTGGAAAAATAAATAAGAAATCTCTCTAATGACATTCGATTGAGCGACACACTAACGGAATCACTGCTGTAAAGAAAAAATAAAACAAATTAACCTGCACTTTTCCTTTTGAAAAGAATCGCGACAGAGTAGTGTTTCTGTGTAGAGGAGAGTGAAAGCGTATGTGTGTGTGTCTGTGTGTCTGTGAAGGCGAAAGTAGGAGGGGTGTGTGTGTGTGTGTGTGTGTGTGTGTGTGTGGCATGGTGTCCAATAACCTCTCTAAATGAGACTTGCTTTTGTTTTACACGTGCGCTGTACACATACACATACAGACACAAAATAAAATATGTTTTACGCACACGTACGTGGTCATAGTGTTATAGAAAACAGGACACGCGTGCACGGATGTTGATTATACCAGTAAGAGATGAGCACTAAGACCGAGCAGGGGAGACAATTACCCACAATTCCGCAGCACAAGAGAGAGAAAAACCGTTGGTTCAGTTGTGATCATGTGACGCTCTGCATCAAAACATAAAGTGCATGCATGATATATGATACTCGTTACTCGTAAACCAAGACTCGTTCGTTTTCCAAGTCAAAATTTATTAAAAATCTTTGCTCGTCTTGTGGAACACTCGCAAACCACCTTACTTCCAATCCGAGGTTTCACTGTAATTAAAAAGTATTTTAAGAGACAGATTTTATGTTAAGATAAGGATATGATGCATCATGACTTTGTAGTGTACTATAATCCAGTAAATTAAGTATAATTACCTGTCAGTTATCATAAACATGAATCAGTTTAGAGTTTAGTGTTATAATTGACTCTATCACCAACAGAAAATCTAGTGCACCTAAATAACTGGTGTATCAGTATAATTTGACCACAAGCCTTCATAAATGTTTATATAGGTTTCTACAAGTTGTCAAGTATAGCTATAGGGCATACTGTACAGTATGTCTCATTTTGGTTTATGAACATCATTCTACTGTATAAGACAAACTTCCTGTTTTTTCATCATGATCTTTACTACATCAAATTATTTTCAATAGCAAATCTATAACTTGGCCACTTTTAATCATATCCTGATTAATTTTCAAATCACAATAATCTACATAGACTAAATCTATGGAGAAACTGTTGTCTTATTGTTGTACAGTATATAAGCATCTTCAAAATAACTGTGTAAAATATAGAGAAGAGAATCAATGGAACGAGGGAAAGAAATTTGAGACAACTGCATTGCATATAAATATAATCATGCTGCACTGCTTAAGGCGTTCATTAAGCGTCTTAAACTCCACAGGACTGCGTGCTTGGTGTTCACACTTTACTAGATCTTTCTTTTTAGATGTTTCAGTTCTTTAGTTTTGCCTCATTTTTCTTACTCTCTGTCTCTCTCTTGCTCTTCCTCTTTCTTGAAATGTTATAATGGAGAAGAACACTGGATGCAGGAGTATGAGGTACTTAAGACTCCCGTTTTTATACTTTGATGAACAGGATATTAAGGCGTAGTTAAGAATGGTGATCTATATAAGTATGAGGGGAAGGCTAAAGGTAACATCCATGGTATTTGAATTTGCGGTTCTTGATCTTTACCGGATCACCTTTGCACATTCGACCTTATCACTGCAAAGTCTTTTGAACTAAGGATGCAAATCAGCACCAAGGAGAAGGCTCTCTCCCAGAAAAGATTATGCCTTGAGGTGAAGGGAAAACTGTAATAAACCATAACCATAATACAAATGTTAATAATTCCACATAACATAATAAGTTAGGTTTGTGGAAGAGAAATATAAAAAATATAACTGGGACGTTATTATTGTTTCGAAATCTGTTTAAAAATGTTCACCTTCCCACAGTTTCTCTGAAAGTTGATTATGTTTGTGGGATTATCACATTAAAAGCTGAAGATTTTGTGGTTTATTGCGTTTCTTGGCTGATATAAAATTGACAGGTGTTACAAAGCTCTTGACCTTGTTGTGTAAATGTATATCGGGATCTTATTTACAAGAGATGAAAAAAGACCGCATGAGATTGACAAACAAATAATGACAACAGGTGTAGGTAAAGCAGAAGCTCTGGTTAATCCCGCACATTATTATTCCCAAAATAAAAAAATAAAAAAATAAAGGAATGCGAATAATGAGGTGCCTTGGCAGGGTTGGTGAACTTTTGCTCCATTATAAGGTGAGGAGTTTAGAGCTTGGAGCACCAGCCAAATGTCAGGGAACATTTGAGGATGCCCCTTGGCTTGCTTTCATGGACAAACCCGGGACCTGTTGGCAGATGAGTCCTCATAGTTGACTGAGGAACATGTGTGGATCTGCCAGTTGAAGCTTGAATCTTCAGCCAGGGATGGAAATGTCTTGGATGACCTTCTCAGCCCATTACCACCACAACTCCCGCAGGTGAAGCAGAAGGAAACGAATGAATAATGCATCAAACTGAATTTACTCTACAAACAACAGGAATGATAAAAAATAAATAAATAAATAAATAAAAAAAACGCAGTCACACAGTCACACAGTGGCTCACTGAGAAATAACATTCCTCTGCATTTTGGCAATATGTTGTACATCAGAGACGTGTCATACCGAGGCAACCTAAAATCTCATAAACATCTATTTCTACCATCACCATACCACACTATGGAGAGGGACAATGGGTGTTTGTTTTATTTAATGCCTTAAGGAGATCAGATTCTGTGTGTGTGTGTGTGTGTGTGTGTGTGTGTGTGTGTGTGTGTGTGTAGGGGGAGCAGGTGGTGAATTCTGGGGAACATGAGCAGCTCATAAATGATGGATTTCTCAGACCCATTACTTGGATAAAGTCTAATTTCCCTCTCTGTCCATATACATGCACATAGAAACGAATATATGGTTTCTTCTGCGCTTTCGTCAGATCTTCTGTGAGCTGCACAAGCACACACACTTCCTAGAATTGTGGTTATTAGTGGAGCAGGCAGAATAAGGAGATTTACATTTGCATGATTATATATATACATTTGCATGATTAGGTGATTAATGCCGTTTAGTCTACTGTACGTACTTCTAGAAATGATTATCCTAACCGGATCGCTGTGCACACATGTATATGTGTGAGTGTGTGTGTGTGAGAGAGAGATGTATCTATATACTCAAGCCTCTATTAGCTTTTCCATGGCAGTTCAGAGATAAGAGACTATGCTTAAAGTTAACTTTTGTGTATGTAGTGTGTGTGTGTGTGTGTGTGTGTGTGTGTGTGTGTGTGTGTCTGCGTGTGTGTGTACATGTTGCAAGCCCCCTTGTTTGCGTGCGCTGTCAGGAGGCTTTCACTCTCCCTCTGTCTCCAGCAGTGGAATTGATTCTACATTGGCACCCTTAAGCGAGAGCTTGTTACCCCCGCTACTTTCAGGGCCTTTGGTTTGATTTAATGCCACTCTAAGTGGATGACTTTTGAAAATGCCTCCCATTTGATGCAAAACACTCAGAGAAATGAGAAACGTTTGTCACTGGTGCTTTAAGAGACGCACGATCTGCGCTTCTGACCAGCAGGAGCTGTTAGAGTTCGCGTGGCCGTGCGTAGTAATAAATCACAGGCCATATGCTCTTTACAGCCACCACGCCCTGTGATGAAATCTCTGCAGCCTTCTTTCTGTCTGTGTTTGTAAGTGTGTGTGTCAGACAGAGAGTGGATAAAGGATAAAGACAGAGCAGACAAGATCTTAATTGTGCAGCTGGATTGTTTTCAAGAAAGCGAGCAGGAAAATCGAATAAGAGACAAGCGGAGAGGAGGGAGTGAGTGGGGGGAGTGAGAAACGATGAAAGGGAGAAAACAAGCGCAATAAAAGTGGAAAGAGGAAAGAGACCACGTGAGTGGTAGAAGGAAAATACATTTTCAATTAGAGCACATAAATAATATGAAGCAATAACATGCCTGACTCCCTGACTGGAAGTAAAAAAACAAACAAAAAAAACACATACAGTAAACATGAAAATGAGCGACACTGTACCTGGGGAGAGGAAGAACATTCAATGATGGAACAAAAGCAATAAAATAAATAACATTTATCAGAAGTGTCATATTATTGCTTCAGAGGAAAAAAAAAAAAAAAAAGCATTGTATAAAGAAGCAGCATTTTTGGTTTATGACTTTGTTTTGAATACTCTTTTTAACATAACCTCATCGACTCACGTCTCTGAAGCCATATCCATTACTCTGTTATTTCAAGTGTCGTTTGCTAGATGACCCTTTGAGGGCTGAGGGAATGACTCAACAAGTCAACAGACTCTCACAAATACAGTAGCTGCAATAAGATCAAAATTCATGGATCTAAAAAAAGACAACAGCTGATAAAACTGGGTAATAGTGGGTAATAGGTGCATTAATAAAATGCTTCAATTAATTCAAAATAAAAATGTATCAAAGTAAGTACTTAAAATAATAATAATATAATTAATTCAGCCTTTCAAACATAACATTTTCTTTGCTATCTTGTACAGTATGCTTGTGTAGGGACTTGTGATTGCAGTGAAAAACAAAACACAGTTATGAGAGTAAAAACCTTTTTTCTCTATATAATCTCCTGCTACAGTACACTAATGCACTTATCTCAGTGTTTCACGAGTGCTTCAAGGTAGAACGTTTTCTCAGTACTCCGCAACCATGATACCATGGTCTGTTTTATATCTCAAACGCAGGCCTACAAGGAACTCCTTAAAGGCCAGCAAAATGTGGAAATGGCTTGGTGCAAGGTCAGGACTGTATGTGGATGTGGCGATAACTCCCAGCCGAGTTCCTATAATGTACAAATGATGTTAGTGAATGATTGTGTGTATAGTACAGATGCGTCTGTTCTGCAAGTTGGCGATAAATTCAAAATGTGCCATAGAATCGCAGTCAAGAAACAGGCAGAATCCCGACTTAACCCAGGCACTAGAAATGTAATCAAGATCATAAGCAGGAGCAAGAGAACATAAGGCTTAAGGCAAAAAAGCCTTTCCAGTGGGGTTTAAAGTATTGACTTAACATAAGTTTGGATGCAGACACATTTTTGGACAATTCTGGACATTATTCAATGCGGTGTTTATGTCATAGTCCTCTTCTCCCCTTGTTTGCCATTTTTTTGTTATTTACATTATAATACTAAATGACTAAGGTTCATGTCACACCCCAGTCAGCCGTCTGCTTGTACTCAGGGCTGTGACATATTACTGTTTTGAAATCATGAGAGACAGCAGGACAATGTGTTAGCAATAGCATGATCCGTTTGTATGGAACAGTGTAGATTAATGTTATCTTGGGAGTTAATATGCATTTTCTTAGCTTTGTAATTGCTTATATATAACAAAGCATACACTCTGAAACCATTCTATCATACATGATGACGTCACTTATAGTCATTTTTTAGGATTTTCTGCAGTAACCTGGTGTTACTGTATATAACACCATTGCTGTTATAGTGGACGAACCAGAAGTAAAAGTACCTTGTGGTTTTCCTTGGAAAAACTATTTTCGCCCCAGTTTGCTCAATCCCATCTCTCTGAGTCTCAAGACTCTCTGAGTCTGTTTTCTAGCCTGATTGTAATTGAGTATGGATTAATGATGAGGTACCACAGCGATAGCAGCGGCACAATCAAGTAAGTGAATCTGTATATAGATCCTGGCTATACACAAAGACAGCTGCTTTATTGCTGTTTTCCCATCAATAGTTTTCCTGTCAGGTTTGGAGGAATGTTTATGTGTGCGTGTGTGTGAGAGACAAAGCATGGTTCTAGATTAGCCTCTGAACAGTAGACAAAGTTTATGTTCTAGTTTTTGTAGCTATTTTCCATATGCTTCTCCTTGTTATTCTGTGCATGTGTGCGCGCGCGTGTGTGTGAGTGATTGGGCGTGTGTGTGTTTATCCCCCGTAAAAGTCCTGTCACTCACGCTGGTCCTCAATTATTCGGTTTCGGACTCCCTCTTTTACTCATTTAATCGTTTTTCTCTTTATCTCATGACTAGTGGATCTCGAGCGCTGAGCTCCACACTTTCCCCCATGAGCCTGTTTCTGTCTTTCACTCAGTCATTATCTATTCTTCACTCTCCTTAAGTAGCTCTCAATCTGTTGACTGCTTCCTGGTGCACATTTGCCTCTGAGAGTTTAGCTTTGTGCGTGTGTGTAAATCTTTGATGCAATATAGTGAACCAAATGATGGGATAAGGTATGCATGAATACATTCTACAATCGATTTATGGAGTGTATTGTTACCGTTAACTCAGGTTTGTTGTATAACTGAGACAGACGCAAATGAAATGCATGAAAGAGCTCTGTTCTGTCTGTTTACAGGAAGATCATTGAAGTGAAGATCATTGATGATGAGGAGTATGAGAAAAACAAAACCTTCACTATCGAACTGGGCGAGCCTGTTCTCCTGGAGATTGGACAGAAACATGGTAAAAATGTTTGTGTGTGTGTGTCAGGGCTTGACATTAACTTTTTTGCTCACTGGCCAATGTGGCTAGTGGATTTCCGGAGTCACTAGCCATTCAGCCT
>JAQMYL010000001.1:15636495-15670069 GCA_030014365.1 Clarias pachynema
TTATTACCCGCCACAGCCGAATTTTACCCGCATTTGGCGGGTGGGCGGGTGCCAATGTCAAGCCCTGGTGTGTGTGTACAGTATGTGTGCGGCACTTCAGTACCTAGAGTGTGATTATATAAAGGAATGAAGCATAAAGAGGCATGTTTTATATGAAAATGACAATGTGGTGTGATACGATCCGATGTGATGTGAAAGACATTAACACCTCTGGGTTAAACAACACATCGTGAGAGTTTTATTCCCCTTACACCACAGCAATTTGCTGATTGCATTTTTCAAATGATATAATGCCATTCTTCATCTATATACTGTACAGTGGTAATGTGGCCAAAAATATTGAGACAAAACAATCAGTATTGTGCATGAAGTCCTTTATTCTTCCGAATCTGCTGAATCCAGCTGGGCACAGAGTCAAATAGTACGTCTGCAGTACGTCTGGTGTCACTCGCTTAATCTATGCCTGCTTGATTAAGATCATGTAAGATTGTGTAAAGAAATTTGCCACAGAAGCTCACAGTTCCCTTGCGAATACCATAGTTTTTGTGCAGAAGTGGACCACAAAAAAAATCCCGGCTTCAGAAAGATTTTTAAAAAATCTATTAAGTTTACTTGACATTACTACAAAAACGTTAACTGTACAAGCATTATACACATTTATAAATACATGCAGCATCCACATACACTCTTTTGATTCATATTCAACAACATTCAACCACTTCTGACCACTCGACACCTCTGAGGTGTAATCGAAAATATTACTTTTACCAGCTTTTGACAGCATTATATCACAATATTAATATTTCACATCTCAGTCGGGACTCAGTTATCAGGCGTGCTACTGTAGCTCATGCTCTTCTCATAGAATCGCCTCAGACACACACTCAAGCCTTTACACGTGCACACTTCCTAATGAGGCGACACTCATTAGCTAACATCTAGCTTAGGCAGTGTCACAAGGATCGATGTCACCATCCTGTCCACAGTTTGTGTGCATCGCTTACACTCACAGGAAGCCACAGTCATTAGATCTTACATTCAATTTAACACAAGCTACACAGGCAAGATTTATACAGAGAGAGAGAGAGAGAGAGACTATGAAGGCTATAGAAATCAAATAAAGTGAGTAATTTTGACAGAAGGAAATAACCTTTCTGATTTGGCTTCAGAGAAACTGTTTATAGTGCAGCTTTAGGTGCAATTACCTAGGCAAAGGGAAATTTGTTACCTCCGGGAAATAATTGGCTGCTACAGGATCAGCTAGAGCATGTGTAGTGACTGCAGGCTACCACTTTGCCTTAGTGTTAATTACATAGCCTGTCTTGACATTGCCGCTTCATTCCCACACATGATTCTGCTATTTAATTAACACCAATATTCCCCTGAGATTTATTTAACTTGTGCTTTTCGGGAGCTAAAAGGAGATATGTCCCTATATATCCATCTGTCATCCGTACTACTTGCCCTGTATAGGGCCGCGGCCTGCACACATACACACTCACACATACAACACGGGCAATTTGAAAGAAATCGGTCCATAACGCATGTCTTCGGACTGTGGGAGGAAAAAGCATTGGCGCTAACCACTAAGCCACTGTGCTGCCTCGGGTTTCCTCTCTGTTAGCCAATTTCGTTCTTATCAGTCATTGTCAATCTATGTCTCTCCTCCTTTAGGGGACTCCAACGAGAATAACCCCACAGTGGGGGCAGAGGAAGAAGAGGTAGCTAAGATGGGATGTCCCAGTCTAGGGGAACACACCAGACTGGAAGTGGTGATTGAGGAGTCCTATGAGTTCAAGGTAACAATATCAAATATTGAGAAAACTCCACCATATGTCAGTAGCCTGCAGGATTCTGACTCACAATATTGACTTTCTCCACTTTATGGTTTTGACAGCATTATTGATTTTGTATAATTTATTGCATCAGTGTTCTGTCATGTATTATTCCAGACGCCATGCAGTCATCCTGACTCAGTAGGATTATTGATATAGCTTTAGCAGGAAAGAACTACTAGCCGACATCTAATGTGTCATGAAGAATGAGCTTTCGCAGTATTACAACTTTGCGATTAGGATCTTCAACTCCAATCCTGGAGGGCCAGTGTCTAACACAGTTTGGTGATTTTTCTGCTCAAACAGAGCCGTTTCAACTAATTTGGTAAATATTAGATTCAGTTAGGTTTTGGTGAATTACACACTATTCTGGACACTGCCCCTCCAGGGCTGGAGTTTAAGAGCCCTGTTGTAGAGGTAAACACATCAACATTATACATCTCAGTTAGTGTTGCGGTTAATTATATGTCAGTACCCTGGTGACGGAATGATGGGCAACCAAGGGTAATCTATACCAATGGGGTACAAAGGCAAGTCTTTTCTGTCTGAAATAAGCCAATTATACAGTATACATAAAGCACAAATTGATGGAAAATGCTAATGCATGCCACACAAAAAAGGGCATCATAAGTGCATCACAGCCTGCCACATATGCAGCTTAGCAGGCAAAGAGTTCAAGGTTGTTGACCGACCCTCCAAATTCCTCCGATTGCAATTTGACCGAGCACCCACGGGATGCACCAGACAAACCAGTCAGATCCATGGAGGCCCCACCCTGTAACCCACACCTCCCAAAAGATCAGTGCCTTTATGTCTTGGTGCCAGACACTACAGCACACCCTAGAGGTCTGATTGGTGTATATTAAATCAGGAAGGAGGTAGTTTTCTCAAGTTCAAAGAAGGATGCATCTATAACTGATAGGAAGATAAAATATGCGAGGAGAGAATATCCCTCGGCATGCCACAGTGCATAAAATATTTTAATGTCACATTTAAAAGCTGTAAACCAAGTCCAAAGCTAATATCCAAGCTAAGTCTTAAACGCATCATTACAGCTTTCTGGTTCACTTATACATTTACTTTCAAAATATTTATAGTTTAATGGATTATTGTTAAATTGTCATGTTATTGAATTATTTAAATTACTGATGTTTAATATGCAATGTGTTTGTAGAGTACAGTGGATAAGCTCATCAAAAAGACCAATCTGGCTCTGGTAGTCGGAAGCAGCAGCTGGAGGGAGCAGTTTGTCAGCGCGGTTACCGTGAGCGCAGGTAGGTTGCAACAGGTGTCAGTTACAGCCTGACACGAGGTTTATTTTAAGATTATGTAAATATACCTGGCCTTTTTCTGCTCTTGAAATGGATAATTAGAGGGATCTAATTACTAAACACAAAGGGTTAAAGGGTTAATCCAGTGTGACCTCACGTCAGTCCCTAGTGGGGTGATTGATGATGTGAGGGGCTGATCCATATTTATTCTGCCCTGCCATTTACAGCTGTTATGCAACATGAAATATTCATGGTTGATCTGCTTTTCATAGTTGGAACTTTGTCCTCTGGCCCTTTAGGTGATGACGATGAGGAAGAAAGTGGCGAAGAGCGCCTCCCTTCCTGCTTCGACTACATCATGCACTTCCTTACGGTCTTCTGGAAGGTTCTGTTTGCCTTTGTGCCTCCCACCGAGTACTGGAATGGCTGGGCATGTTTCATCGTATCAATCTCTTTGATTGGCATCTTAACTGCAGTGACGGGTGACCTGGCCTCTCACTTCGGCTGCACCATCGGACTGAAGGACTCCGTTACCGCCGTGGTGTTTGTAGCACTCGGCACCTCAGTACCAGGTCTATAAATGAATGAACAAATCTTTAGGAAGGAACTAATTTGTAACTGATGTGAATGTACTTATAGTTAATGAATTATATGTATCTAATATATCAGCTATTCATTTTTATGCTGACCACAATTTTTAGAGTTCATAATTAAGGCACTATTGTATAATTAAGGCTTAAAATAAAATAAATTAGTAAATGCCCAGGGTAGCATGGCGAAGTAGTAGGTGAAGTAGCACTGTCGTCATGCACCTCCAAGCTTAAGGATTTGAATCCTGGCTTTGGGTCTGTGTGCATGGAGTTTGCATGTTCTCCCCATGCTGCATGGTGTCTTTCCTCAGTGTACTCCGGTTTCTCCCTATAGTCCTATAATTTGAGTTTACAAAATTGTGTGTGCTTGTGATCTGCGATGGATTGGCACCCCGTCACATGCCATAGGCTTCAGGCTTCTCATGCTGAAATTTTCTATGGCATACAGTTTTAAAAAATACACGCTTTCTTGAACTGAAATATGTTTCTCTTTTGCATGTCTATCAACTAAAACTCAAGTTCTAGCATTTTAAAATCTGATTACCTCTAAAAACGAGAAATTTGCATCTAAAGATTTATTCCTGACTGTGATGCAGGAGCACTGCACACACTTTGATTTATAAACTGATTTATGCCACGTCTTGATCAATGTGTGAGATTCAAACACTTGACTTTTTTTTTTTCAATCGGATTTTTAAAAATATATCCCATTTGTTAGTTGAACTGCTTTTCTCCCCCTTTTTCTCCTAACATTAATCTCTCGAGCTCTGAATGTCCTCCTACGAAGACATTAAATGTTCTCTTGTCTATATATCCTTGTATAATCCTCATATGAGGATTGCTGGGTATAATTTGAAGAGAATGATTAAGTTCAGGTGCTAATAAAGAGAAGGAGTGAGAAGAAATTGCAATGTGCACAACAGTAGAATCCAGGTCTCAGGAGGTTAATTAATCTTATCATTCTCTTCCAATCTCTGCTTTCTCTTTCTGTTTTGGGTTTCTCATACAGCCTCACCTTGTTTAAATTTATTACATATATTTTCAATCATGTGCTTTAGCCTGTTAGCAGGATAAATCGATGTATTAAAGATCTGATTAAACCTTATTTCCCCCTCTTTGTTTCCATCTCCTGCACAGACACCTTTGCCAGTAAGGTAGCTGCCATTCAGGACCAGTATGCTGACGCTTCTATTGGGAATGTGACGGGCAGCAACGCAGTAAACGTGTTCCTGGGCATTGGTGTGGCATGGACCATCGCCGCCGTGTACTGGCAAAGCAAGGGCAAAGTCTTCTCCGTGGACCCAGGCTCTCTGGCATTCTCTGTCACACTCTTCACTGCTCTATGTGTGGTGAGTGTGAGTGTGCTGCTGTATCGCCGGCGCCCCTCGGTGGCTGGAGGGGAACTGGGTGGCCCACGGACTTGCAAGCTGGTGACGTCGCTGTTTTTCTTTGGTCTTTGGCTTATTTACATTTTATTGGCCTCCCTGGAAGCATACTGCCACATTCCTGGATTCTGAAACTAAAATAAAGCATGTGAAAACACAACACTCTGAATTCACTTCTCACACTAGATAAACAGCTTTGTTAACGTTTTAGTACTTAAATAAACTGTGAGTGTCATGTTCCACAATATCCCCCCACCCCCCCCCCCCTAATCGTCTCGGTTCTCTGAAGAATTACCTTACTGTGGATCCCTTTGTCCCTTTGCCTTACTCTAAGAACTTGTCTTTTCCAGTAACCAATGAGCCTTGTTCTTCACATCTTTCCTGTTTGAGCCAATTCAAAGTTTTCAGATAGAAGGAGACCTGATTATGTTTTTCTACACTTTTTCAATGGTGTCAAGTGTCAGTATTGTTATTGTGTAGTTGTCAGTATGGTATATTGAAAAGGACATTTGCAGCCAGACAGACAGGCAGTGACTAAGTGGATCAAATGATAGCCTTGCTATACATGTTGACAAGTTAAAGTACGCTTGAAAATGGAAGAAGATCATAAGAAAACAGCAGAGGATGTGGACAGATAATAAGCAGATTCTTTGAAGGAAGACCCATGCTGAGAAAATCCTCAGTCTGGACTCGGAGAAGCAAGATAAAAAGACCAGGAGGCAGGTTCGGAAAATGCTTTGGATGGTGTTGAAGATTGAACACTATTTAAAACTGCATGAGCTGGATTTGTGGACCCTGCTGACACCCAGCCACACACTAAAGAGAATTTTCCAGGGTAGAAGTCCTGCTGACACAATAAGCTAATTTTGTCCGTGGACACATTCTTGTTCTTTGGAAATGGTAAAAGATCTGAATCTCAAGCATGGAGAAGCCGTGGAGAAGAAAGAGCCGGTTGATGCTGGGCTGATCTGTATGGGCAGTGGGAGGTGGCATTTACAACACGGCTACCACCTCCAACACGCCAAGGGGAGAAGCGTTACTATGGAAATACCGTACCGAAACAGGAAATGACCTTTGTGCCATGTGTGTCCAGTGCATGTACACAGGCTGTGTCATTGCTTGTGTGTCTACAGGAACTTATAGACTTGACATGTTCCAGAATACAATTATTATAATTATTATTATTATTATTATTATTATTATTTTATATAAATAACTTTAATGTTGATGTCCAAGTCCAATTGTACTGTACGTTATCAGTCATTGTCACAGTCAGTATTTGTTACAGCTGTGCCGTGAAGATAAAGTGTCCGTGACTATTCGTGTAGTGATTAAATAGGAGGGGGAGAAAGAAACAGGAAAGTTATGACTACTTCGTTCTCCTGTCCTCCTTCTCTCCTTCCTCCTCTTCCTCCTCCTCCTATCTTAGTCCCCTGTATTTCTGTGCTCAAAATAGTCATCCACCACAGAGAGGAAACGGAGCCAGAGAGAGAAAAAAGAAATGAGTGTGACAGATTTAGTACTTGTGCAGATCTTTAGCTATTCTAAGTAGCTACTGATGCCTGATCCATTGTTTTGAGTGATAGAATGCGTGCGTGGGGTATTTTTAGCTAGTCCTGTTGCTAGGCAACCACCGCGGAGTCATTGTCTCGCGCGTGTGTGTGTGTGTGTGTGTGTGTTGAGCGCCTTTAACGGTAGCTACTTTTCTTTCTGGCTGTCTGGTTTCTCTTAATAAATTGGAGCGCCATCCCGATGCAGAAAATACGTGTTATAATTGCATTCCATATACAGAGAGAGAGAGAGAGAGAGAGAGAGAGATTGAATATTAAAAAAACTGAGTGACCTGTTATGAGAAAGTAGCCTTAGAGCAGTTATGTCTCTATACAAAAGTATATATGAGTGTGTATTGCTGGCTACTTCCTTCCTGGCTTCTTCACGTTTACTTAGTTCGGCAGGCAGAAAGCAGGACACACACACACAGGTATTAATAAGGGGGTTAATAAGACATCATTTCGATGCACATTTGACATGTTTCCCAGCATCCTCCTCTCACTGTCTCCTCACACTTGCACTGGCACGTACACACGCGCGCGCTCACACGCACGCACACACGCACGCGCGCACAGACTTCCGTTCATTCGGGAGCGATGACGCTGCAATAACGTACGCGCACTTTATTGCAGGTGGCCCTGATTGAATAATAGACAGTAGACTAGGTTAGACCACTTGGACAATCTCCATAAACACATGAGCAACTTCCTTTTGAGTGTTTTGTCTTTTGTACTTATTTGTTTTCCGTGGTAATTAATTTGATTTATTTATGTATGAGGAGGTGGGTCTGTGGGGTGTATTTCTTGTTTAGATTTAATGATGTGGAGCATGTCCAAAAAAAAAAAAAGAAAGAAAGAAGAAGAAAAAATAGCAAATGGCAAATGCCTCCAGGGAGCTATTATTATATCACACAATGTGTGCGCGTGTGTGTGCACGCGAGTGTGTGTAGTGTCCATGAATTGACCATGCCTGTTTATGTGTCCCTGTTGATTTCATCACCAGCCAGTCCTGTGTCTTTTCACGTTGACCTGCTCCCTCCTTCTGCTTAATATTTCATTCATTTCTCTTTGCTTTTATTCACAGCGTGTTCCCTTCCAAGACCCACCAAGTGCTTTCCATCTGACTAGATCTTATTAAGATTTTATCCCTTTGTTTTCTGATTCCATGTTTGCCTGTTTAATTTGAGCTGCTGTGTTCTCCCCCCCACCCCCAGAGAGATCCAGGTCTTTGAGGGAGCCGGTGTGTATGTGTCAGGATGTGTGTACTGTAGGTCATTCAGGGACCTTGTGTGCTCGCAGCATTTGCATGTTTCATCATCTTTAACCTTGTACATCCTCGAGTGTGCTTTTAGAAAATGTCATCTCAAGATATTTTTAATCACGAGCGAGTTATTAAAGTTGTTTACAAAGACATCATCACTTTGCTTTGAAATCAAAATTAAACTTGAACGCCATCCTGATGTCGATGATGTGAAGTGTAATTTGTGGATGCACATCTGTTTTGTACAACACTGAAGGTTTAGTGTCTATATATTGTACCACATCTGTAGTGTATGTGTGATTGCCACATACTAGAATTGCAACACACTTTTCCCTGCGCTGGTAAGACTTGCACATGTAGGAAGATTGGCTTGTAAAATGCTAGAACACTCCATGAAGCTGTTGCTTCTTTGAAAAAAACATTTTGTTTTGTTTCTTTTGTCCAGAATGCTCTAAAGAGAGGAAAAAGAGTGTGTGCTTGTTTCTACAGAGAGCATTCTCCTGTCACTCTGTCATCCATCCATTCACTGGAAAAGAAACAGGAAAATGGGGGGAAAAAAGAGAGAGAAATAGAAAATAGTCCCTGTGGAAGGAAAGCTCTGTGCTTAACATATGAATGAAAGACAGCGTAAATAAAAGATAGGGAAAAAGGGATTGAATGAGCAACAAAACAAATAAAAGCAAAAATGATTTGAGCTGCAGCTGGAATTGTCCAGGCCGTCTTAATGTATTTAATTAAGAATTAAGAAACACAGCTGGATTAACGCAAATCAATAAACAGAATCTAAGTCCTCTGCGGGCTGTAATACATTTGCGCCCAGCGCTACTTGATCAAATCTTTGTTGTTTCAACAAACACCTAGTTTTCTCCCCAAATCTCTAAACTGGAGAAAAATTTATTTCTGAGCCGAGCCACAGTCTAGAAATGGTGCAAAAAACAACACCATGGCCATCACATCACATCGCATTCGAATGCCTGTCTACAAACAAAATGCCATTTAAGTTCTGTGTGAGGGTCATGGCCTTCACAGTGATTGCTTTAATGTGTACTCTTACTCCTAAAACACAGCAAGACATCATGTATCTGCTTTAAATAAAGAGAAACATTCAGAAGAGGATTGCAGTCAAAAAGCTCTTTTATTAAAGGCAAGTCTGGATCAAATATTACAATCAATCTTTTTTTTTTTTTTTGTACTGAGACATTTTTAAATGCTTACATTTATTTATGCAAACAGAGCTTTATTTAATTAAAAATGCATAAATTTGCATACAAACTAAAACAAAAAAGCAAGTGAGTGATTAAATTAAAGTGAGAATTAAAACTCTTCATTTAGTCTCAATAATTATTCTTATCAGTTTGTTTATTGTTTACTTGAAAGAAAATATCAATGCATTGATATTAAAAAGCCCCCATATAAAATGCAACATTCAAGAAATTTTTCAGTAACATTGGTCTAATTAGAGATAGTAATAAAATGTAAAATGTTAAATGGATGTCATCTTGAAACAGAAATGTATTACTGATTTTGTGTGGAAATTCCAAGGCACAGCATTCCTGCTACTCTACTGCACTTTCAACGTTTCACTAGTGCTTGGCGCCATGATTGGATCGCATCACATCTGAAATGCTGACCTCCCAGGAATTCCTTTAATTTCCTAAACATGTGGAAATGGCTTGGAGTGAGGCCAGGACTGTACGGGTGATGTCTCAATAACTCCCAGCTAAGTTCCTGTAATGTGCAAGTGGTGTTTGTGAATGATTGTGTCCACAGTTCTCACAGACAGACTTTGCACCATTCAAATGTTTTACTGTGACTAAGTGTCATGACCATACTGGACTTGAAGTGTTTTGTAAATATCAAATATTCACTCAGTCATTCACAAGAAATTTCATCACACGTCCTAGTTTGATTTGTACATCCTATGTATTAAAAAAAAATTGGTATGAGGGTTCGCATTTTAATCAGTGAGGATAAATAACATTTGTAGAAAATGCATGTATACATATAATAGCTTGCCTTAAATCGAACTGGTGAGGTTTTAAATTTATTAAACAGCACACTTGGAACAGATGCTTTCAGAAGCATCACAATAATCTCTTAAGCTCCAGTGATGAGGTAGAGTTTGTTAAAAGCCAGGTTTCATTATAAGGAAACAACTGTTAGGCATTAAACAGGATCAATAAGGAAAAAAATGTTTTGTTAAAAATAGCTCTGTATACTTATCCCAGAAAGGGAACATTGATTTCATGCATATATAATGCAGACAAATACACAAGGTCAGTTTTCTTGCTGATGTTTTTTAAACCACACTGGGTACAAACCACTGTAACAAAATACAGATGTCACCCTAAAGATGTACTATAACTGAGCATCATTTACAGGAACATCTTCACCCTTTTTATATCTTTGTATCTCATCTATATCTGTTTTATCAGCTTATCTATTGTCCGGTTCCATCAGGGCGAGAAGACCCGACACCATACACTCTTACTCATTTAATGAACTGGGAAAATACACATATTACACATACACACATTATTTATATTTACTAAAAACTCTGCCTCAGTAGCTCATGCACTATATTTGGTATGTAATAAACATATGTAAATGTTCTAAAAGCGCTGAGTGTGGCGAAAGACTGGGAAGTTACATTATGATAAAAACCTTGTAAGAACCAGTGCACACACTCGTTTACCCTGAAGTGAAAATTCTAACATCAGACAAAATTTAGCTTATTATTTGTGTTTTAATAGGTGTTTTTTTAATTTATTTAGTTATAAAGTATGATATGAAGTAACATGAATTATTCAGTAGACTAATAAGAAACTCCTTCATACAGTTAAAAGAGTGAGGAATATCTGGATTCATTGAAGATTACAGAGAATTGAAGAATTAAAAACTATCTTAAAAAGTAATACAAAAAAGTATTGAGTAATTATATATTAAAGTAAATTTATAGATGTGTCAAAATCTTACTAAATTAAAGGTGAAAGTATCCAGACTAAGTAAAAGTTAAGATTTTGCATTTATACTACTAAATGCATGAAAGTATTTTTAAATGATACAATTAAGGAGGTCACATGACAAATTTGTGATGAAACAGTGATGAATTTGATTGAGTGCTTCAAACTAAAATTTAAGTAAATTTAAAATAAAATAAGCACAGAATGTGCAGGAGCCCATTGTATTGATGTATAGTGTAAGTAGTAAGTAGTCATCTGTTGGATGAGAGAAAGTGAGCTCTTCA
Organism: Clarias pachynema; assembly: GCA_030014365.1. Classification (NCBI taxonomy): domain Eukaryota; kingdom Metazoa; phylum Chordata; class Actinopteri; order Siluriformes; family Clariidae; genus Clarias; species Clarias pachynema. The sequence goes on from JAQMYL010000001.1 coordinate 15,647,635, forward strand.
TGATTTGCACAACATGCATTTTCACGTTCTAAATGGCCCCAAGTTATCTAATTTTAAAACTTTTAAGTAAGATGTCAGTCAGCTGACATTATGAAAACTTGGAATAATTTACCACAAGAATGAGGTTTGTCAGACTGTGATGTTCTGTGATTACAGCTCTATAATCTGAGGAAGGCAAAGCTTCAAGTACTGTACGTAATCAGATCTTCCAGTTTGCTGAAGTGAAACTTGTGCAATTTAATAACGTACTCGGAGTTGAAAAATAAGAAATAAGACATGCAATGAGTGCTAAATGTCCTGACAAAATTCTGTATTTATTGAATGTACAGATAAGTGTATAATTTTATCAATGCAATAAAAATTACATCCAGAGTAATCATTTTCCCTTTCACAAGACAGAGCAGTACTTTCTCTACATACAGTGTTTCAGTAAGAAGGATAAAGAAAAAAAAGCCTAATAGTGAGAGAGAGAGAAAAACAAGCATTAGACAAATACAAAGACAAATACCACATATACTTGGTTAAAGCTACAACTTGAGGTGAAATAAAATTAGCCCTTGGCAAAGTGTTTATATTCACCATATGAGCTGAATGTGCTGTGGCACTAACCTCCGAGTTTAGGGAATAGAAATAATGCCACAGCATGTCTGCTCTCTCTTTAACACAAAGTTATTATATGGCCAAAACTAAAACTCTATTATTTACTTTAACTTACACAATGTACCAGCTACTGTACCTTGATCTAAAGGATAGATAGAAAAAATCTGCTTGTAATATCTTTCTAATACATTAAAGGTGTCAAGAGAAAAAGAAAATAAAAGTGCACCAATGCGGACATGGGTAAATATGTAAATACGAGTATAAATGATTTTAGGGAACGGTCATGAAATATATATATTAAAAATAAAAAACAGGTAAGAGGTCTGACCAGGTCCTCACTTTGTAAGAAAAAAATGATCACTTTAGTGTCATTAGCATAGTGAAATACAGAGTGGAGGTGAAGTGAGGACCAATATCAGCTGTGCCACAAACACATAGGATAAAACATGTAAAGTAATAAAACAGGTAAATGAGCATGCTCAAGAGCTCATAACGAGGTGGATTTTACTGCTTAGACAGACAGACAGACAGACAGACAGCAGATGACAGTTTGAGAGGTTGATCAGAGGAATGATCAGAGTGTGTGTCTGCGTGGAAACCCATAGACGTCCGACCTCTTCTATATCCCATCACGCATAAAAAGACATGAGCAACAACAAACACAGACACACAGCTGACATTACCCTCGACTGCAACTCTAGTCAGTAGTAGAATACACATAAAACCACATAGGTCTAATTAAGATGATCCAGATACACTTAAATCATTGATATTTCACTATGCTGACAAATCAAACCAAAGTCTAGACCTTATCATATACACAAATCCTTTTGTGATATTATCCACATGTACAACAAAGATCCTCATCGTACATCATTAGACAGCACTTTACAAGCAGTACCATTGCTCCTGTTTAGAATTTCAAAGCTTTAAATCCTATATACTAGCAAGGTAAGGGGAGGGGGGCGGGGGGGTCCTGTAGAGCTCAAGAGCTTCACTGCATCCTCATACATTCTCTCTCATGCACAAACGCACACAAAGCATACAACCTTTATTCTTTTACATTTTCAACAAGACAAAATTTCAGTGTGTACCCCTCTCAGTGTGAGCTGGTACTGTAATGCCTGCACCGTCCCAACTCTACTTTCTGATAAGAGAATAGCACCTCTGCTTTGCCTGCAGCCACATTATACGCCATCCCAGTCAAACGGACCAGGTAATAGCTACTAACACTAACTGCTTAGAATCATGCAGCCTGCAATGTACGATCATTCTCCGTACAACGAAGTGTGTGAGTGCTCCATCAGGGCTCATATCGCAATCACCGTGTCACTCATTAGATTGTCATTAAAAAGCAATGAAGCTGTACGTTTTTGCCTTTTTTTTTTTCTTCAGAGGGTTGAGTTTAAGTGTCAGCCTCCAGAGTTCAGAATGCAGATAAACACTGAAGATACGTGAGAAAAGATTTTAGGGTTTTAGAAGAATGAGAAATGAGCTCACAGGTTGGAAAAGGAGGCTCAGCTAGAGCAGTGGTTCTCAACTCTGCCCCTGGAGGACCACCTGCCCTGCACATTTTAGTAGTTTCTCAGCTCCCAGCACACTTGATTTAACTAATGAGCTAATTAACAGAGTTTTCAGAATTCATGAGGGTGAGCAGGGAAAACCCTAAAAAGTGCAGGATAGGTGGGTCCTCCAAGGATCGAGGTTGAGATACATTGTGCTAAAGAGACTACAGATTTAGTTTAAACTTTTACTCTACGATGCGCAAAAAAAATGGGCAAAGCTTGACCTTTGGCTAGCTTACCCTGTCTAAATGTTTTCCATAAGCATAGAGATATTCCATTTTCAAGTAATTTTTTACCAATTTCACACTAGCATGCTCTAAGTAAGGATTCCTAGGGGAAAAAAAGAATGGTGATGGAGCATGATATAAATACTAGTAGACAAGATGTCAAATCTGATTCAATACTAATCCATGGGTTCACGATACTATCAGCTCTCATGTCAGATTGATGCATCCCACGTTTTTAAAACATACTGAATGCGTGTTGAAGCTGCAATATTTCGTCCTTCCACATTTGGGATTTTGGGATTCTGTAACCTACAAGATAAGCTGTTGCTATCCATGGTAAACAACCCAACCTTGTCCAAAATGCCACTCTAATAAGACATTTGGCCGATCCACAGCCCTTGTTTACAGGCACCAACAAAGAAACCATGATAAAGATGAACTCAAAGGGCTCAGAAATATCAGACACCCTTCTGTGAGGCAACCTAAGACACGAATGTAAAAGCATATATGCATACTGCCTGGTCATGTATGTTCGTATGACATTCTGGCTAACCCTGACTCCTGATACTACACACTCACATTTTGTTAATCCACACACGCATTAGGAGTGTGAATAATTGACATGAACAGGAACCATGTCCTGAACAGTAGTGGTTTTGGAAGTGTGGTGCATGGAATTGGCGCACCAATTATACAGAGAATTAGAGCAGGGATTAGATTAAGCCTTTCCGCACACAGAGCTGTAGGGAAGAAGAGACGCGTATATATGATCTATAAAAAAAAAAGAAAAAAAAAAGGAATGAGTGAGACAGTGGGAGGGGGAACTATGCATTAATGGAAAAAATAATATTCATCACATCCATAATCTTTCTCTTGCAACCACCACACACACACACACACACACACACACACACACACACACACACAAAATATGAATTATATTGATGTGTTTCGGATGCTGCAGAAATATACAGTGGGAATTAACTTTATAGTCCCATAGGGAAAAGAGATGATGGCCTGGCTTCTAGGATTGCCCATCTGTGCATTATTTTGTAAACAAGTACCATTCAGATTACAATTCACTCTATTTATGCCATCACTACAGCCACACTGCCATCTGCAGGATAATGCAGAGCACTACAGTTAAAGCCTTCATCTCCCTCATATTATACCACAGAAATAAATAAGAGTCTCTTGATTAAAAAAAAAAAAAAACTTTCCCTCACTTCCACAAGTGCTTAACACAGACATGGGTGTATATTTTATGGCTAAAGCAAGAGAACAATCCAAGACAACTTTAGTAATAAAAAAAAAAGAAAAAGACAGACTTAAAAAGAAAAACAAAAATGTTACTGAAATCCTTTAAAAACATTAAAACACCTTTCAGTAATACTACTTCTATTTATATAATCCAGTGAAAAAGTGTCACGACAGGACAGAGTGATTAGGTAGGCATCAGATGTGCGTGACCTCCGATTCGGACGTGATGGTGCTTGAGGATGAGGATTTGCCGAGCGAGGCTGTGCTGTTGTCCTGACTCGAGCTGTGATTAGGCGAGTTAAAAGGGGGCGTGCTGCAGTTGGAGGGTGGACCTGAGCCAGAGCTGTCGCTGTTGGGCAGTTGGCTGTACAGGGCATCATTGCGCAGACCTTTGCCCTCTAGCTCGCCCTGCAGATAGCGGCGGATCTCCTCGGGTAATTGCTCAAGCTCTGCGTCACAGTCGCTCTCCAAACGTAGCCGTTGCTGCAGCGAGAAACAAATCAGCATGAATAAACTGAAAAGGAAAGCGACAAGTATGTGTGTGTGTGCATGAAAGAACAGCAGGATGGACAGACCAGGGGTTGATCCGCGTCTATTTTCTGTAGGATTTCTTTCTGCCCGGTCTTCAGCGCCTCCTGCCGTTTCTCCTGAGCTTCATCCAACTGGAGAGAGAGAGAGAGAGAGTGAGAGAGCAAACTGAAGATGAGATTCGTGCTTGCTGTAGTAAGTGTAAGACTTTGTACAGTATAGCATCAAGTAGATGCACTGAAGCACTACTTTATAATGACACACAAACAGCTGTGTGGTTGCGACATGCGACAGTGTGTCTTTAATGTTGATTTGAGCCTGTGTTGTAAATAGTGATTGGATTTGTGCCGTAGTTAATGCACAAGTTTCATAGAAGTACTACCACAGTGAGCATTATTACTTCATAACCACATGAGCGATTAGGGATTTGCCCAGGATAAATCAGGCAAGACATTCAGATAACAACTGAACAAGGTGACTATGCTCCTCAAAACCATATAAGAAACCAAAACAGTTGGGTAGGTGTGATGATGTTCTCCATATTCATGTCTCTGTTTGAGTTACTTTCGACTTTTGTGTCCTGTTTTATGATGATGCTAGCTCCCAGTATCCACTGCACCTCTCCCGTCACATCACATGATGTCATTTTGGTTCACCTGCACCTTGTTTAGTTTAACTGGTCTATTTAATATTCTGTGTTTCTGTGTGACAGTCCCGTGTCTGTGATTGTCACTGTAGTTATCCTGTTGTAGATCCGTTTTAATTAGCACTAGTAAGTAACTAATAAGCACTAATAAGTACTGTACCTGTTGTTCACGTTTAAAAAGTTTGTAGAAATAATTAAAAGGTTAAAGCTTAAGATAAGCTGATCTGCTTTAATGTAATCAGTGATATTATTATTTCAGGTTGAAGTCCACGTTCATGTTTGCCTGTTTTTCTGTACATACCACATGACTTTATACCACAAAGAAATAAAATCTTGTAAGGTTGAGTATCTTACGTGTTATTTACACTAAGTTGTACTTCTTGCATTGTCAGCCAAATACACTCCCTGTTTGGTAATCGAAGAGTGAATCACAAATCAGAAATCGAAAAAGTAGATCAGGTAAAGATGTAGAAGAAGTTTTGTCTTAAAATGACTCCAGTGGGTAAAAATTCACTTATACCACTTAAACGCTGTTAAATCACTGAAAATATTAAATAGTCCTAGTAAAAAATATTCCGTATAGATTTTCTAATTAATATCTATTGGTGCACATGTTTGTTTACATTGAGCAAGTAGCTTATGAGTGGCTTATTTTAAAGAATATTATTAAAAACTGTTCATAACATCGCTTTTACTCAACATTTTGATTTCACTTGTGGTGCAGGCTAACTTTACACAGATATATAAGGACTGGAAACGTTTTATTAAAATCTGCCACAAAACTGCTCATAACTTCCTTCTACACAACATTTTAATTTCATTTAATTGGTTTAACTTTACCTAAGGACTGGCAAAGTTTCATTAAACTCTTTTCAGACAGTTTTGCATGATGCTGTGACAAAATCTGGCTGGACAGTAAGTTCTGACCAATGTACAGATAAAACCTTTCTTTTATTTATATACAGGCGCGTCTCAATAAATTAGAATGTTGTGGAAAAGTTCATTTATTTCAGTAATTCAACTCAAATGTGAGTGTAAAACACATGTATTAAATAAATTCAATGCACACAGACTGAATGTACGTCTTTGGTTCTTTTAATTGTGATTTAACGAAAACCTACCAATTCACAACAAATTAGAATATGGTGACATGCCAATCAGCTAATCAACTCAAAACACCTGCAAAGGTTTCCTGAGCCTTCAAAATGGTCTCTCAGTTTGGTTCACTAGGCTACACAATCATGGGGAAGACTCGTGATCCGACAGTTATCCAGAAGACAATCATTGACACCCTTCACAAGGAAGGTAAGCCACAAACATTCATTGCCAAAGTAGCTGGCTGTTCACATAGTGCTGTATCCAAGCATATTAACAGAATGTTAAGTGGAAGGAAAAAGGGTGGAAGAAAAAGATGCACAAACCGAGAGAACCGCAGCCTTATGAGGATTGTCAAGCAAAATCGATTAAAAAATTTGGGTGAACTTCACAAAGAATGGACTGAGGCTGGGGTCAAGTCATCATGTGCCACCACACACAGATGTGTCAAGGAATTTAGCTACTGTTGTTGTATTCCTTTCGTTAAGCCACTCCTGAACCACAGACAACATCTGAGGCGCCTTACCTGGGCTGAGGAAAGGAAGAACTTGACTGTTGCCCAGTGGTCCAACGTCCTCTTTTCAGATGACAGCAAGTTTTGTATTTCATTTGGAAACCAAGGTCCTAGAGTCTGGTGGAAGGGTGGAGAAGCTCATAGTCCAAGTTGCATGAAGTCCAGTGTTAGGTTTCCACTGTGATGATTTGAGGTGCAATGTCATCTACTGCACCCGTTTATCAAGACATTTTGGAGCACTTCATGCTTCCTTCTGCTGACCAGCTTTTTAAAGATGCTGATTTTATTTTCCAGCAGGATTTGGCACCTGCACACGCTGCCAAAAGCACCAAAAGTTGGTTAAATGACCATGGTGTTGGTGTGCTTGACTGTCCAGCAAACTCACCAGACCTGAACACCATAGAGAATCTATGGGGTATTGTCAAGAGGAAAATGAGAAACAAGAGACCAAAAATGCAGATGAGCTGAAGGCCACTGTCAAAGAAACCTGGGCTTCCATACCACCTAAGCAGTGCCACAAACTGATCACCACCACGCCGCATTGAGGCAGTAATTAAAGCAAAAGGGGCCCCTACTAAGTATTGGAAAAGTATACAGTAAATGAACATACTTTCCAAAAGGCCAACAATTCACAAAATGTTTTTTATTTTTATTGGTCTTATGAAGTATACAAATTTGTTGAGATAGTGAATTGGTGGGTTTTTGTTAAATGTGAGCCTACATCATAATTAAAAGAACCAAAGACAGTCTGTGTGCATTGAGTTTATTTAATACACAAGTTTCACAATTTTTCGACAACATTCTAATTTATTGAGATGCACCTGTAGATTAGGTCATCTGTTGGCCATTATCCTTAGCATTAGCCCATAGTTTCTGGCCCTGCTATAGCAATAGCTTTTATGTTGCTGTTTAGATTTCATGTTAATCTTTTATCATATTAAAACTTCACTTTAATAAAGTACAGTCTTCACTTGCATCCTGCCTTAACTTCCCTTGTGACAAAAGGAAATAGTGTGATGACTTATGAACTAAATAGCATACAGTATAAAGAACGTTATCTAGTTTTGCGTAGTTTTGGATGTCCCTGACTGCGATTCCACATGATGCCTGGTTTAGAATTTAAGTCAGGATTCTCTGTATGGTCAGTTTCAAAAAAAATTTTTTAAACAAATGTATTTATGAGATTATCAAATATCTAAATAAAAATATAAATTGTAAAAATACATTTATATTTTTTAAACCAAGTCCCCTGTCAAACACACTCACCTTGCGCAGTGAGTTCACCGACTCCTGAATATGTTTTCTATTTATTTCATTCATTTCCCTTGAGAAAAAAAGAGAGAAAGAGAGAGGTGGTAAAGTTATCATAACACACTACTAATGTGGAAAGATCCTGCAGTGAGACTGAGCCTTGGTCATATGACAAACTTTCTGTCCTACACCTGAATTAAAAAAAAAGAAAGAAATTATTTTAGAAGACAGTTGGATGTAGGAATTAAAATGGTGGATTGAAAACACAATTTAAGGTAGAGGAGGAGTTACTTTATGAGATTTAGGAGATAATTTACTCACGACTCAGCTTTCTCTCCATTCCTGGCCTCAAAGATGCTGTTCTGCCGTTTTCTTTCTAAAATCGTCTGCATTTCCTTCTTCTCTCTAGTGAGTGGAAAATACGAGGCAAAGTTACACACAAATAAAGTGTGTGATAGAAAGAAAGGCAGAAAAGGAGGTCTTACCGGTCACATATGTCCTTGAGTTTCTTGATCTGTGTTGTCTGGCATTCCTCAGCAACTGCTTTTAGTTTCCTAAATGACTGTAAAAGAGCAAGACAACAATAGAGTCCATAGATAGATAGAGTACTTTATTAATCCCAAAGGGAAATTGTATTATTACAGCAGCCAGTTCACATAATATACAACAAGTAAGTAGCAAACAAGAATTGCAATAAGGAGAGGGGGGAAATGTTTACAATTATGGTGCATTAATAAGGTAAAACATTTGTCAAATTTAAGATGCATTAAAGAGGTAGAAAATGCTATCAAATAATATGAATATGAAAATACTGCTCCTATGTACAGTAGGTAGTCAACGAGAATCTTTATTACAGCCTATTAAAATAACAGTGGCAAAAATAAAGCAGTCGTATTTCAAAGTCATCCGTGAAATGACCGCCAGGTGGCGCAAAGTGACATTTTCATTCTCCTTAGTTTTTAAATATAATTAGAGCTTAAGTCATATGTTGTATAGAAGAAAAACTACAGTGATGGTGATTTCCACATTGAGTACTTTATACAACAAACATGAAATATCTTACTCTGATTTATTCTAGGTTGTTGTTGTTTTAGTGCAGTGGTTCTCAAAGTGTGGGGCGCGCCCCACTAGTGGGGAATACAGACATGACAGGTGGGGCGCAATGAACGGGAGAAAATTAGTGGAAAATAATAAAAACTGGAAAACTGTGAAACTTATATAGTTCTGAAAATTATATACTGTATGGCTGTTTAAATGTATTTTTTCTGCATGTAACCAAAAGTAATGTTATCTTGCAACCTATTAAAGGAAAAAGTGAGAAAATTACAGTTAAATGTTCAATACTGACTTCAGCGCCGGAGCATTGTGAAATCACCTTGCCTAGTGTATAAGGATGGCACACATCAGGACTCTTCTCTGCGCTGGTACACAAGTGGTGGAGTAAACTTTCCCAGCTATCCGAATAAATAAGTGACTGGATGTCTTCAAATGAAGACTAAATAACCACTAATTCACCAAGCACAAGTTATTCTGTTTACACACCTCTTGACTTAATATCTGATTCTTTTCATGCTGCACTGAGTTCATTTAATGATGGTCCCTGATCTAGTGTACAAGCGTAAGCATCTGTTTTTGATAGAGACTGCAAAGCACTTCTCAGACTTGCTAAAAGTAGTAAATGAAAATATGAAGTGTGAAGTGTGTGTGTGTGTGTGTGTAGTACCTCTTCAAGGTGAACAAACTTCTTTTCTCTTTCCAGCTTGTGTTGTTTCTTTCGCAGTTCGAGTAGCTCCCGCATCTGCCACTCTCTCAGCTGCACTGTCTTCTTCTCCAGCTCCATCTCCAGAGCATTCAGCTCAGTCCTCACAGGCTCCTCAGGCTCACTGTCCACACACACACACACACACACACACACACACACACACACACACACACACAGTAAATACTGCATGAAGTACTACTGTTAAACAGCTTCCACCTTCTTTATTTCCCCATACTTTTTCTTTATGCTGAGTCGCAGCTTTTTCTCCACTTGACTCTTACGCCTCTGGATGTCCGAGTTCAGCTTGTTAGTCCTCGTCTTCTGCTCCTTGCCGAGGGACCACACCTAACACAGACACACACAACGTACATGTTTGATACTATAGGAATTGTCCATGTGGTGGTCTGAACTAAATTTACTATTGGATGATATTCCTAATGATTACACTTATTAATGCAAAAAATTGTAGTTTTTGCATTATTGCAGTTAATAGCATTCAGTGTTTATCACATGAAAATGACTGGGAACAAAGATGAGTCATTTAAGATTGAGGATAGTTAGTCATATTTTTAAAATGATGTGATTAAATATTTAAAAAATGGTCAAAGTGGGTTCAGTGTATAACAATTTGCCAAAAAGATTTAGTTATTGAAAACATGCCATTTTAATGACTAAATCTTATCTGGGCGTTTAAGTGAAGTGACAAAGAGGAAAACCCCCTTTTTTTGGGTTCTTTTTCCATTTTTGTTTGGCAAGCCATATAAACAAACCACACTTTGGGGGAGTTCTGAGACCTGTGTCAGCTTGTTAAAGAAACAGTGAAATATGGGACGGTTAAATACCCTTAAACTGGGTATACAGTGCACTTTGTAGTATCCATGCTACTATTATGTTATCTTCATGAATTCAGTACATACGTCATAGTGGACACATACCAGATAGGGAGTTATAGAAGACTGAACCTAACCTTATCCAAACACACATAATATTAATATTAAAATACGTCTTTAGATTAGTTAAAATAAAAAAGACATCTTTATCAAGACAGAATGATGACGTTTAACAGACAACTGCTGGACAACTGCTGCAGAATAAAGCCTGTAAACAAAATGCATAATAAAACATGACATTAAGACATTAAAAACAATTTAAACTTGTGTTTGTACCTTTTTGAGGTGTTTCTTGCGGAGCTCCTTCAGTTCTTTGCACTGTTTCTTCGACAACTTGACATAGGACTTCTCCTGCTTCAGGTCTTCAATGGACTGGGGACTGATCGCTGTAATACAAATGCATACGTTCACATCGAGAGAAATTTGTCTCGACTCAGTGCTGTGAGTTTGACAACAGTGATGATGAACGAGGATGATGATGATGATTTACCTGTTAATACAGTGATGACCAGGTCCTCTTTTGGGGCTGAAGCTTACACACAATGAGAAGGAGGTCACTCAGTATACAAGCATGAGGTGAGATGGGATGTCATGTCAGACATGCCCACATGTGCAAACATGGATTCTTCTCAAAACATGTGATAGTGCATGAGTGGGAGCTATGTGTTTTATTGTTAGTTTTTTCTTTACCTGGAGCAGTCAGTACTTCAGCCACCAAAGGTGGGAGGGTTGGGGATGGCAAAGTGAATGGGAACTCATTAGATACAAGGCTGAAATCTGGTTTATCTCCTTGTTCTATCTTTACAAGTCCTTGCTGTGAAAACAAACACACACAAACATCACATGGTAGATAAAAAAATGAATAATATATATTTTTTAATTTTATTATAGTTAACTAAATTTTGTTCCCCACCTTATTGACGTCATCATTATCCTCCATGAGTACAGCTAGCTGCCTCTCTCTCTGATCCAGCACATGTTTGATTGGATTGGTCAGAGCCTCCGCATACTCTAAACACAGATATACAGACAGACATAGACAGGGTCACACACTTTGATACATAACGCTTTAGTCACAGATGATGGCGCAGTCCATCTGTGATAGGAAAAAAAACTATTTGCTCCTTTGCACTGGATTTAAGATGAACAATAATTATAGAACTCTATAATAAAACTCATATATAGAAAGTTACAAAACAAGACAAGTGTCTAAGATATAAAAAACTTTTCCAGTGAATGCAAAGTGCTGCAAACACAAAAGAAAGACATTATTCAGTACTGTACTGTATGTACTGTAGTAATATACTGCTATGGTAACAATAAAGATAAGATTTTATTTATTTTTAAATAAATAAAAAAAGTGCCATTTCAGAAGGGTCAAATTATTTGGCAGCAAGAAAACAACTAAGTATGATACAAGGCAGAGAAACAGCTTTACATCTTCAGTAAAAATGGCCTATATGACATTTCCTATGGAATATGTGCTGTCTCACCTTGGTGCTCATTGGGAATGTAGTCTTGAACTTCAGTGTATACAAAGAGAGAGGCAAAAAGCAGTGGCTGATTGAGCTCATTCTTCAGATTAATGTAATGGTATCCTATAACACACAAGTGCACACAACAACAAAAAAAACACAATATGACCATGATTAAGTGTGTCCAGCTATGTGTGGTGTTCTTGTGTAGAACAAATTAAATGCAATTAAAAATACATATTGTTCTCTACAAAGCAAAATAGTCCAGTTAAATGTCCATTATAAAGCTCAATGTTACTCCTCCAGATGTTAACAGTGCGTGGACCACAGGGAACCGAGACATTTGGATGTGGTATTGTTACAATCAGTTCAACTCACTTCAACTAACCTTTTGCAATATTAATTTCATTCATGTATTTGTTCCAAACCTGGTACTGACCTGGGCGTAAAGCCACCACTGGTAAGATCCGATGGCCTATGAACTTCCCATTCTCTTCAAAGACAGCTACTCTTAGTGTTGCTAGTGTGGGTAACACCACCTACAATGAGAAAGAGGGATTGATCAAGAAAAAGATTAGATAGGGAGTCTTATTTAGACTTACCTGGCACCCTCATATAACCATGGGGTATCTGCTCCCACTCTCCACCTGTCCAAACACTGCAGGTTTTCCTCTCCCCAGCTTTGTGAAAATTGACCTAACTCAAGCTAGCACCACCCTCGATAGGGGGATGGCGAACACAGTGGTGGCACAGAGGCAACTACTGTATAGCTCATGCTTTCAGACATTCCAGACAGAGAAAGAGCCATCTACTTGGATGAACTAGTTTCTGCTCAAAGTCTGGTAGGTCAGTCACCTATGTCCACAGGTTTGTCTGCCTTTAGAAAAAGTACCGACATGAAGTAAAACCATTCAACCAGGACATGAGAGGGTGTGATATCTCATATGATACTAACCATTCGTTTTGTGAACTGATGAAACTAAATTTTAACGTTCAGGAAGACTACTCAGCACTATGTATGGTGCAAAAAGAGCATAGCTTACACACCCCTGTTTAGGTGCATGGGCATCAAAACATCAGCCACAATTTTAAGCCAATCAGGGGTGGCTCAAAATTATTATTATTCTTTTTTTTACACAATCCTGTATGTACTGTAGACTTTCATGATTTGCAGCGATGTAAGGATCAACATGATAGTGACATTTAACAAATGCTATATGGTACAGATCTAATCCATAAGACATGTACGCATATTTATAACATCTGCAGAGCAGTGACCTTAAGAAAGACGAAAGGCTCTTCCTCCCAGACTGGGTCCATTGAGTTGTTGTTAGAGGTTTTGGTGCGATACTTCCTCTTGGTGTCAGTGGGCAGCCCAAACATGTCCGCCTCAACATAAACACCAACCTTCTTATCAGTCAGAAACTGACCAGACACAATCTAATTATAAGAGAGAGAGAAAATATGTATAGAAATCAGCACACACATAATATATGAATATGTACAGTATATTATGTGACAAACACACATACACACACACACGGTACATTACCTTGATCTTGACCGTGTTAGCCACAATGCCATCCACTATTCCCTCAGTGAAAGGGTCAAAGTGTTTATCTGTACGCCTCATGAACTCAGGCTTGAGCAGGTACCCGCTACGCCCGTTATACTCAAACACACCCAAGTTCAGCTGCATGGGCAAATCTGAAGCAAACAAACAGAAGTCACTTTGTATCCTTGTGTCTTTGTCTTCATGTTAACTTTAGTGCTTTTTAAGTGCAATGGACCTTATGCACACACGTTTGACACAGTTTATGCTTAGTAACAACCAGACCTTACAACTAAAAAAAAACACCATCCAGAAGAAAACCTACTAGCTCATTAGCTCATGCTCCACAAAGATGTGCACGTCATTCAATTAACATTTATGTTTTATTGTGAAAAGAGAAAGATTGAAGAAAGAGAGTTAATATAAGTGAGATACAGCATCAAGACAAAGAATAGGAAATAACATAGAAAACAAGGAGTAAAATAATCATGGAAAAATATCTTGACAATTACAAACATCTTTGATGCATTACTAAATCTTTATCTTTATTCACACCCTAGTTTAATCGGAATAAAATGAGTTGGTTTTTAAATCACTTTCAGATTTTTAACACTTCCCATTTAAAGAGAATCTTCAGCTTGTTACATATGAGTGTGAAAGTGTTGGATGTCCAGGTCCATCGAGTGCTTCTCACAGAAACAGAGGAATTAACACTGACAACTAGACAAGAGCTGGACTCACCAAGAGTTTGGAAGTTTAGCGACACCATATGACAGCCTACATTCCAGAAGAGCTGAGGCATGTAATTACTGGAGTCCACGCGCGTGCCTTTGGGATAGATCCGACTCAACTGATTCTTATTGTATCTGAACACACATGGAGTTCAGGAAAACAGAACCACAAGCTCACAGTGACATGATGTTATGCACAAAGAATTATCTAACACAATAAATTAGTTAAATATGAGTTACTCCACAGACACGGCTGAATCTGAGGCAAAGAGAAGCCCCATTCCTGAGGACAGGGGCAAATAGCAGACGACTTCTTCACCAGGTTAGCTGTGGTTGGCACCGTTAGCACAGATAAACAAAAACTAAACCGATTGAGGCATAGTTAATATACTCAAGAGCAGGTGAAAAGGATACTCCACAAAATCAATGGGGAAATTCTTCAGGACGTCCATGCCTCTGGTCTCAACAAAGGATGACATTTCATAATACTTTCTCCTTCCTAACCACATAAAAAGAAAACACATATGATTGATAATATTACATACTACACATTACAGAACTCTTGATGAAAGGAAACACACACACACACACACACACACACACGCGCACTCACTGGCTGCCCATTTGAAGGATTTGAATTTGACTGGATGGATGTAGTTTACCAGCGTGGACATCTCTTCTGTAGCAGTGACTTCACTGTATGCTGTTCCCTGTAAGACGGAAGAAGAGGCAGAAGAGAATAGACTGAGTGTAAATAAAAATAAACTAAAAATAAAAATTCTTCTTGATGCAACATCCTCAATATTATTGTCTTTTTAAAGAATTTTAATTTCTATGCAGTTTTATTTATTTATGAGCAGTGTTACCATTATAAGAAAAAAAAACCCCCAATCCTTTATATAGTACGAGGGGTGTTCAAGTTAAACTGGGACTGAGAAAAACAAAACACAGTTATGAGAGTATGAAGTTATTTCTCTATATAATCCCCTGCTACACTAATGTACTTATCCCAACGTTTCACTAGTGCTTGGATACCATCAAGGTAGAACGTTTTCTCAGTACGCCAGAGTGATGATCAGACTGCCTGCTTCACTTCACACTGGCCTCCCAGGAAGAACCTTAATGACCCAAACATGTGGAAACAGCGTGGAGCATGATCGTACTGTACAGAGGATGTGGCAATAACTCCCAGCTGAGTTCCTGTAATGTGCACATGGTGTTTGTGAATGATTGTGTGTACAGTTCCCACAAACAGATGTGTCTCTTCCGCAAGTTGGGGACAAGTTATCCGACCATTTTCAAGACACTTCACTCACTGAATATTCATGGAAAAGAAAGCAGTAGGCTGCGAGCCACCTGGGCCTGGATTATCATTCATGGATGTACGGGCTTCTTTAAAACATCTGAACCATTCAAATGTTTTACTGCGGCGAATCTCTTCACCTTACTGTAATAAGAATTATAATTTATAAAAATGATGATAATGTTTTGTGTTATGCAAAAGTTGTTAGAGGTGTTTGTTAAACTAAATGTTGTGCATACTTAAATGCTTAATACTCCTAACCTAAAATTCTGAACCTCTTATTTGAGAGAGAGAGAGAGAGAGAGAGAGCGAGCACACACTGACTTACCTCATCAGAATGGTGCTTTTTGGGATCTGTCACTGGCTCTTCCTCTTCCTCTTCCTCACTTTCTCCATCTCCCCGATCTTCACCACATTAACGGAACCAAATAAAAAAGAAAACATAAAAACACCAAAACACCATTAAAAATGTTTGTTAATGTTGCTGCACAATGGCACCACAATGACATTAGTCTGCACTGCGATTGGTGGAGAAGACGTCCATCATGCCCCAACCCACCAATAGACTTGCGTGTGTCTTTGCTCATCTTCTCTGCAAGCTTCTCACCCCCATTGGACATAATCTGACTCGTCTCGCCTTCAGGCAATGGAGCATCTAAACACAAATCTTATTATGCATGGATATGAAATGGATATGAAACGGATACAAGACACAATTAAACAGAAAACGGGATTCATGAGCAGCAATGTTTTCTGTAAGTTAAATGAACATGAAAACTCCTGAGCTTGTGACATCATGACAAAATGAATCAATAAAAGATTTGGATGGGGTATGGCTGAAGATCAGAATGATTTGGACGCAGCATTCTGAATGAGACTAATTCCTGCAATGTGAAAAGGAGAACTTTAACCTATACTTAAGGATCTATTATCTAAGTGTGTTTGCTGACCGTTGAGAGATGAGGCCTGCTCGTCTGCTCCCTCCTTGCGTCTGATGCTGCCTCCATTAGCTGTGACATGATCCGTGATCTGATAGGGACATCTTTTCTTGTTCTTTATCAGGATTTTACCCATCAGATCCTGAGGACTGGGCAATGGCTGACCTGGGATCAGCTGCAGCAAACCACATGCCGTACATCTTTATTAGACGCTAAAAACTAATTCACACTTAAAGCAAAGGACACAAATCTACAAAAAGCATTAATAACTCCTAATGCTGCAATAAAACTAATGCTGCAATTTCTGTATAACACTCTACTAGGGTAACATCGTGCACATGAGCCATTGGAAGGTGATTAATGGCAAAGTTATACTGTTTGCATTGCATGAGCTGGGAGCAGTCCAGCCTTTCACATGTCACTTACCGGGTACTTCTCTAAAGGATCGATAAGCAGCGCATCACCGAATATGTTGCGGCAGCATTCTGCCATTTTTTTCTGCTGCGGTGCGCTGAAATGAAATAAGAAGGTGCAGAGATGTTAAAATAAGCTATGCTTGGGGGAAAAAAGCCAACAGTGTGCGACAGAAAGAGCAACAAATTATTCAGTTAAGAGTGTGTGACATAAATCATGATGAGGAATACAGATATCAGAAAGTCACCAAAACCATCCTAATGTATAACAGCAGCACACTATGATATGCTCTATTCCATGTATACCACAGCGGTTTCCCAACTATCACACTTTGCAATTAATTAAACACTAACACACTTTTTAAATTAATGTCAGCGATGGTTTTCAAAATCCTTCATCTTGAAGACTTTATTTTGGAAAAGTTTCTGTTTCAATGCTCACACTGGAGACTCCTTTCATAAATTTTAAATAAAGTTGTTTCAATAGAATACTCATCAATTTTAGTTATTATACCTGTTTCTTATTTTAAACAAAGCATGGCTTAAAATCTCTTTAAGGAAACCTTCCCACATTCCCGTCCTTTTTGTTGAAAGTGCGCAACAAATTGCCCAGAATTAAAATTCCTGATGTTTCTTGGTCAATCAACTCTGTGACATCATGTGTGTTCCTACACCTGTACTTACAAATCACCCAAACAGCATGGGAATGCTGAACTGTCAAAAATTGTCTAAAAACTGTCACAATTTACTCACAAACTGTGAAAGTACCTGCTACGTTTCTCAATTTGTTATAATAATACTAATAATACTACTACTACTAATAATAATAATGCATTTCATATAGGTGCCTTTCTGGTCACCCAAGATCGCCTTCCAGATCAAACAAGAATAAATTAACAGTAAAACAAGATAACATTGATAACAGAGATAACATTGAGTAGTAAGAGAAGATTAAAAACAACAATTAAATGAAAAGCGACAATGTCAAAATGTAAGACATTTTAAAACAAATGACGATTCAGAAGGGGGTTTAAATGGAGATTTAAGCTGTTTATGATTTGAGATTTGAGTGCAGCCTTTCATCATGTAGAATAAGCGTTTCTGAATAAATGGGTCTTACATTGAGTTTTGAATTTAGTTGAAGCACCTGTGTTACGGGTTGTTTTTTCGAGGTGAGAATTCCAGAGGCGAGGAGCAGTACGGCTAAAAGCTCTAGAGCCCATGGTTGTCAGGTGGGCAGGGGGTGTAACAAGAAGCCTTGATGAAGAAGAGAGGAGAGTGCAAGAGGGGGTATAGAATTTAACGAGCTCTGATATGTAAGGCGGAGCGAGATTATGAAGTGCTTTAAATTGTCAAGAACATTAGGATTTCTTACCTGTGTTTTAAATACGCAAGAGGCTATAAAAATATCTCACCATATTGTTATATGTCCTTATAGGCAGTGGACAGTAGCATCTGATAGAGGGTACGATTTAGTCCAGGGTACAGGTTTGGATTTTAGTAGATTAGGTCTGTATCGCTGTACAAAAGGTTTTCCTGAGTGCTCTGGTAGCGAAAGCTGAGAGCTGTCCATGTCAACTCTGAATAAGGAATTTGAGCATATTTTTGGACACGAAACATGACGAGAAGTCTTTGACCCACCAATAATCCATGTTTGAATA
Organism: Clarias pachynema; assembly: GCA_030014365.1. NCBI lineage: Eukaryota > Metazoa > Chordata > Actinopteri > Siluriformes > Clariidae > Clarias > Clarias pachynema. Next base: position 15,666,046 of record JAQMYL010000001.1, read on the forward strand.
AAACAAAATAATATTTGCTGTCATTTTTTTAACCAGTATTATATTTTAAAACCTCAAGCATGGCTCAATTATGCTTCTAGGATATCTCGAAGAATTTCACTTTGTGATGAACTGTAACAAACTTTCTGATCGAGGCCTTTTGATCTTTTACAATCTTGAGATCCAACCGGTTCTGATTAAATTCCGCAGTGTCAAAATCTCCCCTAAGTGTTGGATTAAAGTATTAAGAGAATTTGAGCACTCACAATCACTGTGGTATACAACAATAAAATATCAATATTGCAATTTATTATATATATATTTGTGTCTCAGTATAATCACTGAACCATGGAGAATTAGCCTTTAGTATAAATGTGTGTATATGTATATACATACTACTGGCTATTTCTCCATGGTTCAGTGATTATACTGTAACACAAAGATTCAATTTGAGAATTACACTTACGAGTCAACATGATTTTCGAAGGAGAGGATGAGGGGGTAAGGAGAGGCTTTAAAGGCACTCTCAGCAATGGCTTCAATCACGTCCTGGAGAGAAAGAGAGAGAGAGAGAGAGTGGAAAGGGGAAAATGTCAGCCAGTAGGCACGTAAACACAGGACATTGTTGAAGAAAGAACCAAAACGATTCAGGAAGCTAAAGATGGGGAGCAGGAATGAACGGAATGACTCGGGGAGATGGCTGCACCTTAAAGGGGATTTCGGTTGTCATGGTGAAGCCATGAGTGATAACGGGCTCTTCATCAGGTGGACGACCTTTCCAGCAGTCCAGCTCGATACAGCGACATCCGGTGAGCAAAACCTGTCTATACATCTCCACCGTGGACAAACCTGTTAACTGACCCACTGCACACACACAAACACACACAAACTTAACTCGACTCGTTGAAGGACACTCTTGCCACTGCAGCTTCTCTTCTATGTAGAAGCTAGTTCTTCTGTGACTCATTTATTCCCACGAAAAAAAAAATTTTCCACTGAAAGTCTATAACATGGCTGCTTTTCAGATATAATAATCACAGAAATAGCTTTCAAACATGTGCAAAACCATCTGATACAATTACTGTATCAAGAAACCACTTGAGAAATATGCAAGAATTTGATTCAAGTGTTCCCATGTCCACAACACGGTGCACTAGGTCAAAGTGCAAAGTGCAAGTGTTATTCCCTAGCAAATAAAGAAACCTTCTCATGGATTTTAATGTGTTTAATAAGCACTTAATAATCTCGCTCCCCCTTAAGACATTAAACGTTCTCATGGATTTTAATGTCAATCATGATCAAGAACACAACAATAAGTGGACGAACTTGTGAGGTAGGTGTTGTGTGAAGAGTTGATAAAATAATGAGACAGCGGCTGGGTCATATCGTCCATGACGTCGAACCTCTCGGAGGGAACCACTGCATTTTCCTCTGATTCCAGATATTTACTGAAACTCATCAGCGAGATTTGGTCTATATACACACACACACAATTATCATTAGATTATCATATTATCTTTCTCCCACTGTAATTCCTATTGTATGTGTGTGTGTGCGTATGTGAGTGTGTGATTACCTCTTTCCAGCTGCCGGGTGTTAGTGTCATATTTTTCCATGAGCTGTCGTACCTGCTCTCGCTTGAGGGGTGGGTAGAGCACCTCATTCAGCCGTGGGTCTCTCTGCTTACGGTTAAGGAAGTCCGTCATCTGATCCAGGGATAGAAAGGGCTTCCCTTTAGAGCCACTGAGTATGTTTGTACACACATAAACAAACACACAATATCAGATTCAAGGACAAAACAGTAAAAATAGATCTGTCTTTATTTAATAATCGTATCATTTTTTCCCCCTGATTTTACACCTCTGTAAATATATGTGCAGTGTACAATAAAGATATTTTATGATACACACATGAGACTCTCACTAAAGCAGTTCCTAGGTGGTTTTATTGACCTTTCCAACACCTGAGCAATGCGGCCAAAAGTTTTGTGCCACTAACGCACCACCTGAACCACATGACAACGTGCCATGTACACATTTATTTGTCTGAAAAAGTCATCTCAGAGCAGCACTGTTAAATTGCTGTGTGCTTAGGTGCTTATTACTTTTCTATAAAAGTTCAGCTCTGACAACAATTTACTTTAATATGTTTTTTCTAATATCATTTTTATAGCAACCGATAAAACACGCTGGCCTATAAACTACACATCGATTGAACTACATGCTGTTACAGTATTTAACAGAGAAAAATGTCGATATGGTGAAGTTTTCTGCAGGGGGTAACACAAGTGAGGAAAGAACTCATAAAACTTTTAAAGCTACTTTTAAAACAGCTGTAATATGAATGATAATAGGAGTACAAAAATGATTCAACATTTGGAAAATTGCTGTGATTTGTAAGCTATAAAAACACATATCACTAGGGTATGATCAGTGTATGATCACTAGGGAATGGGGCAGTGGTGGCTCAGAGGGATAAGGCACTGAGTTACTGATCGGAAGGTTGGCGGTTCGATCCCCAGCTCCACCAGGTTGCCACTGTAGGGCCCTTGAGCAAGGCCCTTAACCATGTCTGCTCCAGGGGCGCTGTATCATGGCTGACCCTGCGCTCTGTCCCCAGTTATGCTGGGATATGCGAAGAAGGAATTTCATTATGCTGTCATGGATATGTGACAAATAAAGACTTAACTTGATCATTAGACCACCCTGTCACTGATTATTTTGCAACAGCAGTTGCAATTCCTTATTGCCGTATTGTCTGTGCAACAAATGCATCGAACATCACTTTAAATAATATTTAACTTCAGCATATAATCTTGAAATAAATGAGTAGTATCATCAGAATGATCAAACCAGGAACATTCTCATCCTCTGTCCATCACTCACAGCTCCACAAAGATGCGGTCGATCTCAGACCTCAGGCACAGTTTGTTTATGAAGCTCTGGAAGTTTTCCCAGGTGAAGTCCTCCAGCTTGATCCCTTCTGCCTGAGGGAGACACGGACATGCACCATGTTAACTTCTCAAACTTTTGAAAATATTTCTCAACACAAGCAAGCTACTGCCTTTGCACTCCAAAACCAGGGGTTTTCAGGTTAATTGGAGGAGATCCTAGGAGGCCAGCACAAGAAGGTTTTTACTCTCAAACATGTTCTGTTATTCTGTACAATCCAAAGTCCCAGGTTGACTTGAACACCCCTTGAAAAATTGAATAGTTCTTAAACACTTAGTTGGAGAAAAGACTTTACGCCATTGCTGACTTTTTTTTTTTTCAAATGATGGGATTAACATTCTCACACTGAACATCACATACATCACATTAGACTGGAACATACAGTTCATTAATATCTCAATTTAAACACTTAGAAAGTACAATGTGATGATCTTTCATTTGCATTCTGTCACTGACTAGTACCAGGGCAGCCAGAATATCCAGATTAAACTTTTTAGTTCCTCCACCTATTTTATGACTCCAGTGTAGCAACATTCTGACTTGCTTCGTCAGCTGTTTAGAAGTATTGAGCAGCAGCCTCCACCCTTGGAAGCTCTCGCCCTTTTTATTTCGTAATTTACAAAAAGTGATGCAACTTCATTATATAATTAATATTTTAATAACGCGCCACATCTGTCCGAAGTCGTAAAGTGAACACCTGAAGACTACACAAAGAGCGGCATTTGTGACTCTGCTTGATACGATTCCCTACAACGGAAGTTTCTGATCTGTGTGTCTGTAAGTTTTTCATTTCAACCAAGCAGAAGAAAACCGTCAGACAAAAACAGGCCGATGAAACAAGAAACAAATGAGGCCTTACAGGATATGATTTGAAACTCCTGCTCTATAATTTCATCATACTCAGTGCAGTTCTGATTCGCACCTGCTGAGGGCAGCGTGATACAACATAATGGCGTGCAGTAACCAACAGCCACCTGAAACTACCGCCTTCATTTGTTGTTCATTTTATTGTCGCAGTTCATAATGTGAATAATTTGTGAACAGTTTATCAGTTTTAATCACCTTGATACAATACTACAAACAGTGTGGGCGCG
>JAQMYL010000001.1:15670100-15681432 GCA_030014365.1 Clarias pachynema
TGATAAAAGAATACAAAAATTGTACCCCCCCCCCCCCCCATGTGGAGAATGTAATATAAACAAATATCAGTCAACATTTTGTTCCCGCACGCTCACATTTGCATCGTACATCCATCGTCTACACCACGTAGACCAAGACTTAGGTCTTTGAATCGTAAGAGGAAATCTAGTTCTCTAAAGTTCTCAAAAGAAACCCACCGAGCATGGAGAGAACATTCACACTCCATGCACACAGACCAGAGGTGGGATTCATACAACTAACCCTGATAATGCAAGCTGACAGTGCCAGGGAGCTACATCACATACTAGTAAAAAACGCATCATGATTTCTTTCTCACCTTGTATTTCACTATTTATCCTAGAATCCTGGTTGTAAATGTTTGTAAAAGTGTTTAATCTCTTATTGACCTTGAGATGAACTTCATGCTGGTCAGAGATCACTGTTTATGTATTGAACAAGTTTGGCAAGTGACACCGAGGCTGTGTCCAGACATATATGGATATTTATGAGATCTGAGGTTTTTCTCTTATTTGGCTTTCAGTGCACATGATAATGTTTTTGAAGACACTAAAAACAAACATTTACAAAGTACAGAAAATCTAAAAAAATAAATAAATAAATAAATAAAAAAATCTCTGCATATAGATGTTAAAGACATTTTGTGGTCTGTTAATTTTGCATTTCATAATAATATTCCCAGTTCAGTGTTTTAGTTTGTGTTATGCAGAGGAGCAATAATAGGACACAACCTCTACTGCTCCTGAACCTACTGCTCTGCAGGTATAGAACCTTGGGCCATGTGAGAGTTACTTGGATGTATATATTCACAAAGCATTGCTTATTTAAAGAAGCATACTAAAATCAACCACAACTACCAGACCCATGCATGCACATACACACACACACCAAAGGAGGAAGCTATACAGTGTACGTGCTATAAGCAAAGAGGGACAATACATGAAGCCTAATTGCAGGGATAAATGAGTGATTGATGAGGGAATACCTTGTTAATTATGATGAAGCACTGATTCAGCGCTGCCTCCACTCGCTTCTTGTCAGAGAAGATCTTTACAATACTGAGAAAGAGAGCGGAGAATGTCGATATAAAATCACTTCATCTGATTTGCATACATTTTGATTTGAAAGCCATGTGTTATTAGGTTTCATTCAGCAGAACTGAAAACAAAAGCCAACAGGGGAAGGAATTTATGAAACAAGATGTGGTAAGATTAATACTGCTGTGCACCTGTGTGTGTGTGTGTGTGTGTGTGTGTGTGTGTGTGTGTGTGAGAGAGAATCATACTCACTGCTTTATTGGGATTTTCCCATCTTGGTTGACATGAAGTGTTAGCTTGGTCCATCTGTGTTGGGGAAGAAACAATCAATCAATCAATCAATCAATCAATAAAGAAATGTCAACTGTGAACCATTGTAATGTTTTGTAACAACTATCTTATTCATTAAATGATTCAAAACGAAAACAACTACAATAGAGGCTACATTCACATTATTAGCCTAATGTGACTTAACCTCAGTCAGCACCAGCAGTGCGAGGATTTTAAAGCAGTGCTAGCAATAGATGCTAAAACAGCTAAAGCGGTGTGTCTGGCCTACTTTCTTCTTCTGGACACCAACAAATACAAATATTATTGTTGCTAAAATCACATTCATTGTTTGAAATGAAGAAGTGCTCGCACAAATAAGATGTTTTTTAACCAAGACGCAAAGGCGAATCTGTGCGTGCATGAGTGCTGTTTCTGAGAACAGACGCTTCTGCATTAGGGTCAGGTAAAAGTCGCTTGGAATTATGAATGTGAACCGTCACGACATGCAAATCCGATCTGAACAAAAATTTTTAAATTGAGCAATGTGGCTTGTAATGTGAACGTAGGGAATATTGCCTTTAGAATGATCATATTTACATGTAGATTAATTTCCCCACCAGAAAGCTGGATATAAACACACGAGAACGTCGGAATTATAAATCAAAGCTTCATAACAGCTGCATTTCAGTTTTTTGTATTATATAGATTTTTTTCCTTTTTTGAGTATACTTACACATATAAGGATTTATTAATACTAGCTATTTCTCTTTGGCATGGAGGATGTTTAAATCTTCTATGTTTTTTTCGGCTGTTCCCTTTCAGGGGTCGCCACAGCAAATCACCTGCCTCCATCTAACTACGTCCCCTTCTCTCACTCACACCAACTAACTTCATGTTCTCTCTCTCTCACTGCGTCCACAGGAGGATGTTTAAATAAATAAATAAATAAATAAATAGTGTGCATGTGTATTATATAAATTGTCCAGATTTTGCTATTTAGCTATTTTGAATGAATATAATTGTTCAGTGTGTCGCTGTATTGTTTTTACCCCGTGCTGGTTATCTGTTCTAGTTTGTTACAATCAATTATATCAATAATAATTATTTGGATTCTTGTATTAATTTCATGGATACAAAAACTACCTTTAAATCAATGCACTCATACACCCTACATACATGCAGAAAAACAGATGCACACACTGAGACACACAGACACATACTGTACACACACTGAGACGTACACACACTGAGACAAACACACAGACACGTACTGTACACTTGTACACACGCTCGCAATACTCACGCCTTGCGTAAAAAGGTGATACGTGGGGCATTTAGGGACAGTAAGTTTGTGGAAAGTTTTAACAGCTCTTCAGTCCACACCTGGAGATACAGTAAACACACACACACACACACACACACACACACACACACACAGAATGAGCAAACAGAATAAACAGATGTAAGGAGATACCCCATTAAAATATGCTTCATTTCCATTAAATTTTATATATATATTATGCTTTTTTTTTCCTTGATGCATTTTGTATCATTATACAAACACCATTGTTTCTGCTGCAGCCGTAATTGTCTTGTGTTTTGTCTAATCCTAAGTCCACTGTCCTTGGGTACGAACAAAGGCTTTACATTTTTTACTAACTGATTCTTTTAAGCTGATACAGTGCCAGAGAGGCAGATATGACAGAGAAACAGTAGACAGCCATCGTAAAGAGGGGGCGTTTGGAGTTTGGTTGCTATGGTTACCTTGGCAGTTCCCGCCTCAACGGCCACGAAGTTAAGAAAGGTGACGTTGACCAATTCGTTGCCGTAGATAATAGTTACTGGCATATAATCCTCTTTGAACTCTTCTCCTTTGGCAAGGTCCAGACGTTCACGCATTTTTGGGTCCTACATACACACAAACACACACAAACACACACAAACAGTTAGTTTCTGGATCTCAGTGAATTGGACACTCTACATCTCTGGGTGCATGAGACACTCCACACTTCCTGCAAGTCATTTCACTGCCTCTGAGCAAACGCTGGAGCAATGATAAGAGTAGAAGGCCACTGCATGCTTGTGTGTGTGTGTGTGTGTGTGTGTGTGTGTGTGTGTGTGTGTGTGTGTACTACCTTTAGGGCCAATTCTCAAGTTCTTGGATCTCTCTGACTTGTACTAAGACGGTTACTCTTCTACACATGTACTAGCATTATGTAATGACCAAAAATGTCATTTAAATTAGCAAACACTTAATAGCCTCTGATTGGATAATTGCTGCTGTTTAATATGTTTCAGCAGGCAACCAACTCTAACTGATGTAGTGAGTAGCTTCTCGTTATTTAAACAATCATGTCAGGAGATGTATCCTGGGGTAAAAGAAAAAGATGTTACTGTGTTTCAGAAGGGTCAAATTATTGGCCTGCATCAAGCAAAGACAATATTTACATTTTGTAAATTGATTGACGCTATTCCAGTGTGACGGGTGAGACAGAATAACAAGAGAAGCACATGGAAAGATGCACCCAGCATCGTACATGGGGTCCACTGTTAATCCTCTGTAGGCAGACTTTTGTAAAAGAAAAGAAAATGAGGCTCAGCAACATTATCTCACGCACTTTCACTCACTATCTATACCACGTAACCTGTATACAACCTGGACATGGTGCCAATCACATGGCACACACACACATACAAACTCTCACATACTACGGGCAATCTGGGAACGCCAACTAAACCTGCATGTTTTTGGACTGTGGGAGGAAACCGGAGGAACCCGGAGAAAATCACCAAGCGCGGGGAGAACCTGCAAACCGTATGCACACACAGGTGGGAATCGAATCTGGCCGGGAATCGAACCCAAAGCCTGGAAGTGTAAGGAGACAGTGCTAACCACTACACCTCTGTGAGATTGCACAGACATATTTCAGGACACAAATTGTGAAAGAGTGGTTTTGGGGGTATGAGGAATTATTTTCACACGTAAATTGTCCTGCACAGCATCTGTATCCATTAAAAGTCTTTGGGATGTTCTGGGGAAGACTTCGCTATGTAGTTAAGATGCTCCTGACATCAATACAAGAGCTCGTTCAAATAATGAATGCAACTCTGGACAGAAATAAATCTGGGATGATGCAGAAGGTTGATGAAACATGAACTGAACTGACAGAGTTAATGGGGTAGAGATGGTTCTCCCTAACTGTAGGGCTATGAAACATGGCTCAGACAGGGAGGTCCCAACTTGCAAACGTAAGCACATCATCCAGAAACGCCTGCCAACCAACCTTCCTAAGAGCACGGTATCGAGCTCTGCAAGACAAACAAAACCTAAGAATGAAGACTCTGTGAATTATTACATCCAGAAATCTTATGCTAAAGAGTTTAGGAATGCAAATATGCCGCATATTTATTGAGGTTCAGACCTGAAATAGCAAAACACAGCTCACAGTGAGGGATTAAAAACATCTCTCTCACACACACACACACACACACAATTAAAGATATAAAACAGTTAATGCAAAAACACACTCTCCTACAAACACACACACACACACACACACACACACACACACACACTACCTTTGGTAACTTGTAAAACTTCCCATATCTGGTGTCTCTGATATGGCTGATGTCCACAATCTCCGTCTCCTGAGGAGAAATGAAAATAGAGCATTATAAACAACTGCATGAGCGTACTTTCGAACCATTTGCCGTTCTGAATCGTTCTGCTTTTGCAAAACAAGACATGAGAGACGGCCAACTATTAAACATTAAAAGTCGAGTTTTAGTTAAAAAGCCCTGTGTGCGGATCCGCTCTGTTGAAGGTAGCAAGTGAAGTGAAATAATCCTTATTTAAATATGAACTGCAAAGTTCTACATTGCAAAAGTGGAGATGAGATTTTTGTCACAGGATCTAATGAGGACTTGTAGCAGGGGAAAAGTTAATTTGGGATGAAATCTCAAACGTGAAATGACAAAATGGTATTAATGAGCGATGATTGACCAGATATTAACCCTGATTTCGCAGTGACAGTCTCTCCAGGTCTCATGCTGTCACAGATCAGTCACAGAGGTTTGAAAAAAAGTTTTTTTCTCTGATGATTTTAACAACAGACTCATGACGAGGTCATTATGTGTGGTGCATGAGTCCGGGCTTTTAGTTCTCAGCAGTCCCACAATGGAACGAGATCACATCCAGACGTAAATGCACGACTCGGACATACAGGGACTCGCCGAACACGGACTGATAATTACACGACACGATACAATATGACCTCAAATACAAAAGGTTATGTCACAGGTTACTTGATAATCCACATTTCAGCCCAAGTACATGGTGTTCAGAATGACATTATGGTAGAGAGAGAGAGAGAGAGAGAGAGAGAGAGAGAGAGAGCAATGCTCTGTACACAAAGCGGCTCATAAACAGGCAGGGTAAACAAAGCAGAATACTCTCTGTCTCCACTTCTTGTTTTACAAGGCTTGCTTTTTTACTCTTTCATCCTTCCTGCCTTTGTATCACACTTTCTCTCTTGACCTCTTCATCTCTTCAGCAAAATGCTCTCCTCTTTGTCTGGTCCTCTTTGTCACATTATTCTTTTCTTTTTTCTCTTATTTGGCAGCATAGCTCAGATTCTCATGTTTTTTTCTGTAATGATGAAGTTGTTAAGCTGACTGCTCCCTCGAGAGTGTGTGACGGGTTAGAAGTTACGAGTAGAAGTTCCCCTCTAGGGAAGTGTTCCAATCCCATGGACACACACTTGTGCGCACACAAGCTTCTCCTCAGGATGGGAATTACAATGTGAGAAACGTGACGTATCTGCTGACAAGCTCGAATGTATGATGAATAAATAAAATAAAAAGCTCATGATAAACTAGCATTGATAAGTACACACAAATGACAAGTGTTTAACAAGAGACAGAAGACACCAGAAAACAAATAGTATAAGACAAACACATAAAAACATCAATGCCTGCTACAGTTGTATTTGACATGGCACACCCACAGTATTGTGGTTACCACGCCCTTTAACACCCTTTAGTGATTTTTCTTTTGGTATATATATATTTTTTTGTTTTTATAAAATATTGAGCTAGTCAATAGCTGTTGCACATTTGTGGGCCTCATTTTGCATGGATATGAGGTTCATGAGGGCATACAGTGTCCTGTAGTGCTCATGAGTGCCCTCTATGTCTCATTATAAATCTAATTTAATTTTGTATTGAAAATGAGTTTGCAAACCAAGTTTGATCTCGAAGTCCATCACTTGGCACCACACCATTTTATATAAAAGTGACGTCATTTGCAATTCAGACAAATTTTCTCTGGTCATTGCATGATGTGTAATTATTTCCCATTTAGAGCTTAAAGAAACAATCAGCTTGAGTGCTTGAGTCAGTAATGACACAAAGAGTGCAACAGTATCTCCAAATGGCTATTGTGAAAACACTGAGCTGAACACAACACTCGACAACAAGAATGCGAGTTCATCTTGAGGACTTTTGGCAAAGATTCATTGTCGTGTCCATAAACATTTCAAAACCTTCACCAAAGAGCGGAGCACAGGAAACACAAATCGAATCAGCATCTAGATATCATGATATTGGTGATCTCTGGTCTTTCCCCATCTCTATTCAGAATTATGGTTCATTTTATATGAACAGATTTTTTTGTCCAATCTACATTAATCTATTTAGTTTGCTAACTCAAAATTAACTGTTTATACATGAAGCCATGGAAAAGTAGCCCACCTCCAGCATCAGAACGGGGACCACTTTCATCTTTTCATCCGTTGTAACTTGTGGGTAAATGAATAAAAACAATCCACGTGCTTGTTTATCTCGTCATACTATCGCCTACTTTTCCATAGCCCAATTCTAACCAGGACTGATATATTTTCGTGTGAATGAAGGTGTAAAAAGAAAGCACAGCATGGTGATAAGACTCTTAGCCGCAAACATTTTAAAGAAGTCTGTATATCCATGCGTGACGATCCTGCCCGAGGTGGCTCACTCAATATTCAGCAAGTGGAATGCCTGATCCTTGAAAATGGATGGATAACTTGTCGCCAACTTGCGGAGGAGACGCGTCTCTCTGTAGGAACTGTACACATCATCATTCACAAACATTACTTGCACATTACAGGAATTCGGCTGGGAGTTATAGCCACATACCCCATACTGTCCTGACCTGGATTCAAGTCATTTTCACATGTTTGGGCCATTAAAGAAGTTCCTGGGAGGCCAGTGTTTCATACCTGACCTCATATTAATGGTATCCAAGCACTAGCGAAAGGCTGGAATAAGTGCATTAGTGCAGCAGGGAATTATATAGAGAATTAAACCTAATATTCACTCACATAACTGTGTTCTTTTATTCTGCACAGTCAAAAATCCCGGATTGGCTGGAATGGAACTTGTACTATATAAATTTTTTTGGTAATTTTTTTCCTTGCAATTGTCATTGTCCTCATATAATATAATCCATACTAGAAAATGCTTACAATTAGAGAGTTAATTCCTGTTCAGAACTCCTACTTCTAATGAATTTAACTGTTGAGTCTGCTGATTTTTAATGTTTGCATGGAGTCTGCATGTTCTCCCAGTACTTGCATGTATGGCGTGTATATGACCGGGTGTGTATGCCGGTAGGTTGTCAGTGGTTACGTCCTAAGCAATGTAACATCCGTTACACCGATGACCTGAAGTCATGCGTTACTAATAGGCCAAGCATCGTCACGTCGTCATGACCCGACCTCTACTACCTTGTAATTTTTTTTAATCGATAAATATTTGACTCAATAATGTTGTTGTTGTTGTTCTTTCGGCTGCTGCTGTTGAGGCGTTGCCACAGCGGACCATCCGATCCGGACATATAAGTATGGCACAGGTCTTACGCTGGATGCACTTCCTGACGCAACCCTTCCATTTTTCCAGGCTTGTCAACGTCTTTAATAAAGAATTGCTTGGTAAAAGAGTCATACCTAGCAGTCCTCATATATGGATCTTACAAGGATATACACACACACACACAAATACACACATAGCTGGGAGGAAAATTATGTCCTCATACCAGGACATGAGTCCCATGAGGCGATGAGGTCACGCTTGTCAAGTCTCACAGACACACACACACAAAATTCAAAACTAACAGTAACATGTTTGTTGAGGTTAACAGCTGAAAGCTTATAATTAAGGTAATTCTACCATTAGAGTCAACATTACCAAAACAAGAATCCAGAGATTTTAACCAAGTATTCTTTTCCTGTGCTTGCGTTTTGAAATCTTAAATCATATTAGCTTCAGCAGAAAGTGAGAACTTGCTGCCTGACATTCTGCTTAGAATAATGCTGTTTTAAACTGATACGGGTCATGAAGCAAAATTGAGAAATGATTTACAAGCTGGCGGCATGATGGCTTAGTGGTTAATCTGGTAGTTAGTTAGCACTGCCGCCTTGCACCTCCATTTCCCAGGTTCGCTTCCTACTTCAGGTCTGTGTGCATGGAGTTCTCCCACAGTCCATGCAGATTAGGCTGATTGGCGTTCCCAAATTGCCCGTAGTCTATGAATATGTGTGTGTGTGTAGGTGTGCCTGTAAGCATTGGATTGGCACTCTGTCCAGGATGTACTCCAGCTTGTGCCCTACATTTCCTGGGATATGCTCCAGGCCCACTGCGACAACACGTCAGAAGGAAACAAAACAAATCTAACATTCAAGCTGTTTAACTGATGCCACTCATGACAGAACAAACCCATTGTTGCGTAAGTGCTTTTGGGAGTCTGGACTTGTCGCATATCTTCCTGGGCCTTTTCGTAAGCTGAGCAATCCTGCATGTGTGTGCATGTTAAAGCGTCTGTCTTTTTGTCTTCTTGTCTCCTAAAACTGCACAGGAAAGCTATAAAATACAAGTCATCTACTTATAACACATAAAGGCACAAGTACAGGTCTGTCCGTCTGTCTCCCTCTCTCTCTGTCTCTCTCTCTCTTTCTTTCTCACACACACAAATGGGTGTGTTTTTTTGTTCCTCTCTTTCCCATGGCATGTTTCTTCTCAGAGCGTAATGCGGTTTCCTTTACATCGAGCAGCTTCACAAGGGCACAACCACTCTACACACACACTGTGTATTCTTCCATCACGAACACCGCCTTGACGTGAAGTCAAACAATCTGCTAGTCTATTTATCACAGAGCGTTCTCACACACTGCAGAACAGCTGAAAGAACAGAGACTATAAATTGTAAGCTTGAACTGCATTTACTGCAAAAAAAAAAAAAACACTTTCCACCATAAGGGCAACAAATGTGCATCATTTTTCATAGACATTAATTTAAGAATTATTACACTGACATGAAACTGCCAACTGCTACGTTAGTACATGAAACAGGTGCTTTTGTAAGATAAGTTCCTGCTCTTGAAGTCAAACCGGTTTTCTCAGTCTTGTTTTGGCTCAGTGTGGCACGGGGGAGTGGACACGGAGAAACAGGAACGGTGAGAGGTTCGCGAAATAGGAGTACGGGAAACTCCTGCTATATGACATGCCACAACATTAAAAAATAAATAAAAGTTGTTTGCTGCAACCCAGTGTGTGTGTGTGTGTGTGTGTGTGTGTGTGTGTGTGGAGACATATGATCAAAATAAGTTTGTTGTGTGTTAGTGTTGTACAATGCTCAAAATAACCGAAATGACAAATGTCCTTCTAGGAGCCCAAGGCTCATCTCTGACCTTTGACCTCTACCCGTGAGACTCTGACTGGACTTTTTGTCCAGGGCTTGCTGAAAGAATCAAATTGTGAATCCTGCTGCAAGTAAGACCATTTCAGTGTTCCACTACTAATCAAACGTTCATAATATTTTCATGTTCAACAGCACATTTTAAAGATCTCACATTCTTCACTGTGACCTGGTTGATAAACATTTCAGGCCAATTGGCTCTTTCATCAAGGAAAAGGAGGATAAACAAATCAATCACGTATGACATTTTCTTATTAAATTAAACATATACATACATCAATGCTCTACTAAATTTGGTATCAGTGATAAATCATTTCCTATAGACCTTCATTCGAGTTGTTTTGACATTTCTCAAACAGGGCTCACTAGGAAGGATTTGCTTAACACCCTGTGAAGTGAGCATTGTGATGAAACTTATACTCTGTGCCTGTGTGTGTGTGTGTGTGTGTGTGTGTGTGTGTGTGTGTGTGTGTGTGTGTGTGTGTGTGGTAGGAGCATGGTGGACATGTTATACTCCTGAGAGCCAGGATCTGTCCTCCAGCACGTCAGTACCTGCTCAGTACATACAGTTAGTTACACTGGACACACAAAGACACAATGATGGACTGGAACGGTGCTGAAATCATCTCTCTTAAAACAAACAACACTCACATGCTGGATTTTGGTCCCCATGGGCACGAGTGCACGTGATCCTTTCTCCAGTTTACTGGTGTATGGTTTGCTGTTCACTTCACCTGTCTGGGGTCATGATGTTATGGCTGATCGGTATACCTCATACGGCACCAGTTTTTGTTTAAACTCTCAATAGAACAACTGGACATACGTTAAAAAAACTGACTAACAGCAGACATTTTGGCCCAGGGGATATATTTTGTTCTCATTTCTCATGTTTAATGTCCCTTAGGTTCCTGAAAATGGTTTCTTTAAGAAAAAAATGAAAAACTATGGCAGTTCCAGTGCCATGGATGAGGCTTACGGTGTCGTACTGGTAAGCCTGATGCCTTGGAGAACGGACATGCTTAGTATCACTGACCTAATTTGCATAACATTTAATGTAATCTCTTCAGGTACAAGCATATCCTCAAAATCCATATAATCATTTACATCCTAAAAATATGTAGCTTTTTTTTTTTTTTACCAGCGTTATGGATGCGCCATTAAATGGACAAACTTAGACAAGAAAAGACAGGTTGAAATGTTTTTTTTTTTTGGAATAAATGATATAGGATAAACTGGTATTATGTGATTATTGCTGACATTTTTTTCTTATACTTT
>JAQMYL010000001.1:15687127-15704544 GCA_030014365.1 Clarias pachynema
GCCTTCTTCCCGCTCTGAGCTGGGGGCGGGGCCTGGGGGCGGGCACTCGGCGCCTGTGATTAACCCCTTACACGCCGTTCAAAAATAGACATTTCTCAGACCGTGGTATCAGTCCCCGTTATCGGGGAACTTTTAACGAGTACGAGTACTTTAGAAAATGTGGTATCGAGGCCGATACCCGATACCGGTACATCCCTATATTGCCGCCCAAATCCAATAACTCCTATAATCAAGCATTTGCGATAACTGTCTTTCACATTGCTGTGGGGTAATTTTGTCCCACTCTTCTTTTCGGGATTGTTTAAATTCAGCCACAATGGATTTTCAAGCATGAACAGCCTGTTTAAGGTCACGCAACAGCATCTCAATTTTAAGGATTTAAGTCCCCTATGCCCCTAGGTATTGTGATATTGTATTGGGTGGGGACTTGTGATTCTTATCCCTAGTGTGTGTGTGTGTGTGTGTGTGTGTGTGTGTGAGACAAGCAAGTCAGAAAGAGAACAGAGAATGGTTGTGTCTCTAAACAAAGGTAAAAAAAAAAAAAAAAAGAGCTGATTACATGCTAATGTAGTCTACCACTGCTAACTATTAGTCTAGTGCTGATCGCCTTCAACCCCTAATGAAGCCAATGAAGCTAACTGACGAATGACAAAAGCAACAGCACACCATTATCCCTGCAATCACACTGACCACGCTTCCATTAGGACCACAGCCCTAAAGCCACATCCTCACACTAAACATCAAGACGCTAAAACAGAAAAGCACTTACAATTGCTGATCCATTATGGAGTTACATTAAATAAAAGCACCAAAAAAAATAAAAATAAAATAAAAATGAGGTCATTGGCAAACCCAAGATCACAGGCTAGCTCTCATCAGAATAGATGCAAATGAAAAACAGCTATTAGAATAATTTCATGGCCATAAAGTGTATGTGCATCTGTATTAAAACAATATCCATGTTCAGACTGAGAGAATGACCACATATACGCACTCTCACACTTGTCATGCGCACTCTGAGTGAGCGTTAAGTCAAGACGTTTGTCAAGTCAATGTGGAGCAAGAGCAGATACACACAGTAATCCTTCTCTCTTCCTGTTAAATGACTTGGCACGGAAGAAGATTAAACAATGTAGCTCACACCTAATGTCTCCAGGGCTTTTTTCTTTTTCTTTCTTTTTTTTTTTTTTAATGGATCTCACACAAAGCACCGAAACTCTCAAAAAACGAAATAAATATTGACAGAACGCATCAAAAGTAAAACACAAATGGAATGCGCTGTTATATAAAAAAGGGCAATGACAGGATGTAGCACATGGCAAAGCATTTAATAGCTTATGAATTGACTGTAACAATGCTCTGACACTGGAGACTCCTTTCATAAATGTTGAATATCTCCTCACGAAGAACTTCACAGTATCAACTGCGTATTTGTTTGTTTATGTGAAGCTTCCAGCGTACAAATCCCAGGATTAGCCGTTACTATAGAAACCGTATTGTGTCAGAATTTGTGCATTAATATGAACCATACAGTATCACCTTCTGACCAATCAGAATCGAGCACGCTGTGGAATGACTCGCTAACTATCGTCCGCATTAACAGGATACTTGATAAGATCTTCTTTAAACACGTTATGTCTACAATAAATGAATCACAGTGATGTGATACTGTTATATTCCTCCTCTACAACAGGGTGGTGGTGTGTTTTTTTTAACCTAATCTCTGTGATTAATACAAACACTCCCTTAATGTGTTCCTTCATGCATTGTAAAAACTGAAAACCTACTCCAAACTTAATTGTAATGGAAGTCCAAGGGCAACTGCTGGGGCATCTGTAACCTGAGCTCTTTAAGTTCTGGTTCATCAAACACACAACGATGTGTGCAAACACATCTAATGAAGAAAGAAATGAAAGAACTGCATTCATGTAGTATGCTACTAAGTGCTCAAGTTTGATTGTGAAGCCAATTTAATTATTTATTTATTTATTTATTTATTTAAACATGCAATTCAACATAAAAATTTCAACTATGGTCCATTCATGTATAAAGTAAATTATTACTAAATGAAATAAAAAGGGCAATTATGTAAAACAAGGGTGTTTCAGAGATTTATATTCCATTTCCATATCTTCCTGAGAGAGAGAGAGAGAGAACGCAGGTGACCGGAGACATCCTCCAGTAATACAAATAATCAATAAAAATGCCTTTCATTTTTTTTATTACAGTTTGGTGAAGAACACGCCGTCTCATTTTAAATGAAAGCATGTCAGGCGCTTAAAATATGGACCTCAGGACCTAAAAAAAAAAAAAAAAAAAAAAACAACAACTTTGACAACCTCTTTCGCCTTTAAAAGGGGTATGTTTAATTTAGACTCTTCTGCTCTTCGAGGCCACCCGTGCATCTTTTTGTTGAACAACAAGCAGGTGATCGCTTGTTGTATCTTGGG
Organism: Clarias pachynema; assembly: GCA_030014365.1. NCBI lineage: Eukaryota > Metazoa > Chordata > Actinopteri > Siluriformes > Clariidae > Clarias > Clarias pachynema. The sequence goes on from JAQMYL010000001.1 coordinate 15,689,578, forward strand.
ATTATTTTTGATTATTTTAGAGTTCATCAGCTTCTCTTGTGGTGTGTTTTATTCTTAAACTCGTACTCTGCGTGAAGTGCAGTCAAAAGTATCCCTGGTGTAAAAGCTCCAAGTCAAAAGTTTCCAGCTGTTTGCAAGAGTTTTACAGCTGTTGTGTATCATGCTTAATTGAATTTTTTTTTGCTTTTGCTTGTTTTCAGTAAGTGCTTGCCAGAATACACCAGAACGTGACGACTTTATGCTATGACCTGATCGTGCTTACTTTTAGGGTCTGATACTTTTTGTATATGAATATCTTGGAACTTAAATAAATAAATAAATAAATAAATAAATAAATATCACAGAATGAAGATTATTCAAAAAGAAAGAAATAAACAAACAAACAAAAAAATCACCAGCAAATATAATAACCTTATAATACTTGGATATATCCACATATAATTCTTGTTGCTAAGGATACACTTGTGATGATGGAACATATCCTGATATTATCCTGACATTATTATAGTTTTTTATTTAATTTTTTTAGAATAAGAATATATAAGGCTTAACCCACGGATCAAAATTAAACCACAGCCCTGTTTAGCAGGTCAAATGGTAGTTCTGGAAATCACTGATTTATATTCAATTCACTTGTTATCATCCATTATTTTCTTTATGGCTACAGCTTCACTAGGTAGCCAAATGAATGCGCACACTTGAAAATCACACCCAAATTCCATGAAAGTCCATGAAGACCTAGTTTTCCAAAGTTGGAGTGGAAGAACTCGAGTGACCTTCACAGAGCCCTGACCTCAACTCTACAGAATACATCTGGGATGTGCTAAAATGTGACTGCACCATTTTAGTTCACTGCAATGGTGATATCAAAGCCTGACCCCACTACTGCTCTTGTAGCTGAATGAACACAGCCACGCTCCAAAATCTGGTGGAAAACTTTCCTGAAAGAGTGATGGTTATTACACCAACAAAGGGGGACTACATCAGGAAAGGGGACGGTGGAATTGTCAGGTGTTCACATACTTTCATACTGCAATATAAATGTAAATCACGGGGAGGTGTCCACCTGAACAGGACTGAAACATGGGCAATTCTTGATGTGGTTTTCAGTAAGGAAATATTTATTTTAGGATAGTAGGAGGTCTCCAGTATCAGCTGTTATTTAAAACTTTGATGCTGTTAAAACATCAAGATGGAAAACTATAGTACATTTTGCAGTTTTTTCAAGAACATTAGAAGCATTTTCATCTCATACGCCTCAAGAGAAAAAAAAAGCTAAGCAAGCCTGGTGAGGAAAATAATGTTAATAGCCGCTATATTCCACATGCAAGTTTCAAATCAATAAAATTTTTCAATAAACCAATGAATAGTTCCTCTTGATGAACGATGTCATTCTTTAATCATTTTTTTAAATTTGCTTAACAGGAATAGAACACTACGAGATACGCGGTTCTAGAAAATTAGTCACCTTCAACAAAGCCTTTGATTTGCATAATAAAAGAACAGCATCACGTGTTATCCCTCATTTATAGTTCATAAATTAGATTAATTGGATTGTTATTGCATGAATTATTTATATATATTTTTTTTATATAGCGTGCAATGCCCTTTTCACCCTCTAAGCAGTTTGCCCGCCTGATTTTATCACTCATCGACAGTTAATTTCCTTTCTTGTGCAATAGGAAATGCTGTGCAACAAATGTATGAACATATAAGTTTAATGATAAATTCACAAGGTTACACATGAGGAAATAGAAGAAAAGCCTCTGTGCAGCAGATTTCTCCACACGTGTACCAGGACCCTTAATGTTATCTTGTACTTAAGATGAATAAATAAATTATGGATAATTTTTATATCTAACTATATTTTAAAGTTGAACAACTGTAAAATCAAACTAATATGTAAACAGGAGCTGATGGATCAAGACATTCTCTGGAGCTGCACGATAAAGAGCACCACCGTTCTTCCAAAAGAGGCTCTTTCAACTGATATTTTGATGGTGTAGAACATTGTCTAATACAACACTCCAAAATCTCTAATAGGCATTTAATCAGGTTGAGATTTGGTGACTGTGTAGGTCATACAGATTTTCATTATGTTCATACTGATCAAACCATCCAGTGATGCTCTGTAGATGAAGTTTTATCACCTTGGAAGAGAACAATCGCATCAGGGGAGAAATGTTTTTCTCTACAGTAAGTAGACCACAAAATAGCTTCATAAGCACAATGTGTGCTCTACTAGGCTGTATTAGTGGACTCGGGGTAGTAGTCCTGGAAAAGTAATAGAAGAATACTTGGGAGCAGGATTGCAACAGGGTGTGTTTTCCTTTTACTAACAAAAACTATGCTCCAGTGTTCTACATACTCACACACACCACCACACCTTATAGAAGCGCTTTCAGACACAAAGAAGGGAACTCAAGCTAGTGTTTGCTTGAATCCATGACCAGTTAAAGTAATGGAGAAGAATGTAGGAAAGGTTAGAGAAGGACAAATGTGGATTCGTGGAAGTGCAACTGACTTTTAACAACTTTACGCTACTTAGAAGGAGAAGCAAAGAAAAAAAGAAAAGGTACGCGTGATAATGATATTATTAAATATAATAATAGCGACATTAAATCTAAAAGTATGCAGTTACTGAAGAGACAAGATAAGGTGTCCTCCTTCCTCTATAGACGAGGCTGGCTTCCCTTGGGCATTTATTCCTACCGCCAAACAGGGTTACTGCTTCTCCTCAGGCGAAGATTGCCCTAGTGTCCTAATACTACATCACACACACACGGAGCTCATCTTCTAAAGAAATGACTTTCAGTTTTTGTGTGAAAGTATATACACAAGTAAGCTTTCTTACAAGAAAACATTATATCTATCTTAAAACCTTAATTTTTTTTAGGGGAAAAAAAAAAAAAAACACTAAAAGTTGCATACTTCTTTTTTTTCTTTCTTTTTTTCCCCCCCAAACAGTTTCTTACAGTTCTGTTTTTGTCTTCTGCTCACATGCACATTTACAGAGCGCAGAATCACATGACAACCAATTACAGGAAATCGAATCGTAATACACGGGAGACTATAGCTGCACAAAACACATGCCATACATGCATAACTGACAAGATGAAAAGAACAGGGAGAGAAACCATAAAGAGCACAAAAGCGAAAGGATGGGCGAGTGTGTGTTTTGATTTCGCTGGATCGAATCCAAATATTTCATGAGCACTCACATGATGCACATTAATTGGACTTGAAGCAGATAAAAGAGTGACTGCAGAAGAGGACAACATTCAGTGGAAACGGGTATTAGTGAAAGGAGAATAAAAGCTAAACTGGACAAACTGAAAACACAAAATAAGTTGGAATTATGTTAATATTATACTTTAAAAAGTAAAAAAAAAATTCCCAAAAATAATACCTAATGCAACCCAGAATTTACGATTACGAGTGAAAATCATGACACTTCATCATTAAGCAGACAAGATTTTCCATAATTGGTTAGATATCTGTGACCATTTGTTTTCAAGATGTAATAATTAGTCCACATAATTTTCCATAATTGATTATCTAAGTAATTATTTGTATTTCATTCTTTCTAAAAAATGTTTTTTTTTTTAAAAAGTCAGTTCAAGTTCAAGTCAAACCGGGACTTTTGATTGTACAGAACACAGTTATGAGAGTAAAGACACCCTTCTTCTCTACATATAATCCCCTGCTACATTAATACACTTATTACCACAGTGTTTCAATAGTGCTTGGATACCATGAAGGTAGAAGGTTTTCTCAGTATGCCAGAGCCAGGATAGGACTGCCTGCTGTACCCCCGAAACACTGACCTCCCAGGAACTCCTTTAATGGCCTTAACATGTGGAAATGGCTTGGAGTGAGGTCAGACATGTGGGGGTGTGGCAATAACTCCCAAGTGAGTTCCTGTAATGGGCCATAAAGTGGTATTCGTGAATGATTGTGTGTACAGTTCCAACAGACAGACGCGTCTCTTCTGCGAGGAAACATGGCGCTCCCCTCGTTCAGTGTTCATGGGAACGACATCAGTGGGCTCAAAATAGCGGGCTCCTCCACGGACATAAGGCCTTATGTTTGAATTGAACGCTTCGTTGTATGAGCACATAGGCTTCTGATCGAATTTGTCATTAAGATTAATTGTTAGACCTTAAAGTGCCCAAAATCTTAGATTATATTTAATATGCTATTTTAAATTGCATTTACAAGCACCAATTAAGCTGAACTTCAATTAATTATCATGAGGACAACATCTGATGGAATGCAACAAGAACTTTACAAAAAAAAAAGAATTAAATTCACACTTAAAAAAAAATAATAATAAAAAAAAAAAAAAAAAAGCATGTATGACCTCTTTGATACCAAAAGCTTAGCAATGCACGTTTGCCAAGTTTGTTAGTGATTTGAGTTGTTTTCTGCTTTTAAACACCAAGTTCAAACTATTTTCAGGTTTGTCAGACAGGGATACAGGTAAAAGTGCTTGAAATTTGCTTCAGAAGTTTTAAGGTGGCATAATCTTTTTTGTTAAGAAAAAACATGGCAGAAAAAAATTTAATAAATTAACCAATTAACTCCAGTGTTAATAAATGAAAGTTAATGCAAAAGGGGGAAGGAGAAGAAGAAAAAAAACACTTACCACGCTTGGGCCACTCCAGTAGACAAAGAATCCTTCAGGGTCCACTTTCATGGTGACCAGACCAATCGTGCCATTGTTGGGCTCCTAAACACAAACCAAAAACAATTATGTCAACAATAGTGCCTGTTCAGGTGGTAGACTAGAGGAGAATAACTGAATTTATACATCAGTGAGGCATCAATGACCACCAACGAGTGCAGTACAGCTGCAGCAACTAATCAATAAGAAAAAAAAAACAAGTTCCTGGAAAATTCTTTTGTTATTGATTACTCCAGTTACAGCAAGACTAGTTTCTACTGTATAGATGCACTTTACAATGTCTCCTAAGAGGTTTTTAAATATAACATCTTAGGTCATGAAACAAAAAGATAAACTAAAGTTATCTCAGCAGAAGTGTGTGTCTTGTATTGTGACATACATCTTCATCAAAAAAAAAAAAAAAAAAAACGAAAGACAGTAACAGATACAGGATGGGTCAAGACAGGCGACTGGGAGAAATATGGGGGAAAATACGCATGCGTTCCAGCATGGATTATACAACTTGTTCAACATGTTACAGTAGCAAAAAGACCTGGCCTAACACATTCTTACACTGACATGCAAGTATGGGAACCTAAAAGTAAGGTTACGGGAAGCAGAGACCAAAGATTTTTTACATCTCTTGCATTTTGTCCAACTTTAACAGACATTTTATAACAGACATTTCTGATATATTGGTCTCTCCCCGTTCGAGCAGATAGAGGCCTGGAATGAAAATAACTGCCTGGGACAGGGGCCAAGTTGGATGTCGAATTAATAGACTTTACTATCAGGACATAAGGATTTAAAGCAGCCAGTAATTCAGGATGACTAGATTTAAAGATGTTTTGAAGAGGTATTTAGAGAAAGTGCAATACAGAATGATAGAATGCACAGTTATTTTAATCAAAGAAAAAGTGTTGGCTTTCCTTTAAGCTGACTCTGAATGAGCCAAGACTACTTTAACGCTAGAAGACGATTGTTCCCCTCTCAAAGACAAGGGAACGAGGACGCTAACCTTCGTACTATGTCTAATATTTATATTACAGAAAAATGTCAAGAGCAACGGTCTCGTATGCCTTCCTACTTTATCAGCTATGGCTGCATGGGTAGGAGGATGAGAACGCACACACACTACGGAGATTTCGGAGGAGTTAGACGTCACTGATGACGTCACGTTTTAAATGGCGGTCCACTTCCATGTTCAGGTGCAGTTGTCTTTCATATTTAATTCCAGCCATGCCCAGGAATGCTGTACCGTGCCTGAGACAACCTTTTCAGGTTCACTTAGGCATGGTATGCTGATCCGTGCCCGGCTACTAATGTGTTCACATTAGGTAAATGTTCTGAATTTTGGGGTCAACCGTGATTGATGCTTGGGCCCATGCTGTAAAAGCCTTGGCTACACAGGGACTAATGGGCATTAAGACTCTCCCTCCTTCACTGGAACTGATGTGCAATGAAGCCAGCCTTTCACTGGAATGATCAGAAATGAAGCCACCTTTACCACTTTTACCGCTTTATCCCTACATCCGCTCCTTGAACTATTTGTAAGAGACTATTTCCTGCCCTGCTGAGACATGACATGTACACGCTACACTATGTGCACAATGTGACTGCTGAATTAATGAACTGTGCTCTGCACTTCTTCCAACTGAATGACAGTCTAACAAAGATATTTCCTGTGGACCTCCTGCCATAGACCCCACATCTCCCATCGTTATACGCTGTCTTTTGCAGACAGTTGAGGATTCGCCGCAGTCCGGCAAGAAGATTTCCTTGAGCCGAGTGCTAGGTGCCAAAGTGCTGAAGTGCAGATGAAAAATGGCAAGAGGAAGGAGATACACCTGGGATCAGTGGATGGCTTTCTGAGAGAGAGAGAGAGAGAGAGAGAGAGAGAGAAAGATAACTAGCAGCCCTTTAGGGACAGTTGGATTTAAAGTCGAGTCTAATGGCTGAAAGGTGAAGCGTCAGCGCCAAGACCACAAGAGCCACAGAGTAACCCCATACCTCCATCTTAATGTGTGCTGTCAGAGACGGAGAGAGATACAGATAGATAATTGAATAATACACAGTGTGGTGGAACATGCAAGATTTAAAATATTTCTCATGACATCAGATGATCGTTCAGGGGAAAAAAAACAACAACCAGGGTTTAAGTGACGTCATCTAATCCACAAACTATAGAGTATAAGATTTTTTGTTTTGCCTGCTATTGTTTGAGGATTTTTTTGTCCTTTTCTATTTGTCCTAAACAAAAGGACAATCAGATTCCACTTGATTTATCATGACTCCTCATGTACATTCCCTTTCTTTTTCCATTACACATCTTTCCAGCTCTTTTGTAAAAATCTCAAATGATGTACAATGAATAAACAGAATAGCACAAGCACACAGAGCGAATTGAGAGTGCTGTCAAATGAGCCAATCAACTGTTCAGCACTGATTACATTTATGGGTTCTTGGAAAAACATTCAACGATTGCCAAGATGATGTGAAGAATGATGATTTCTTTTTTTTTCCTCCTTTCTTCTTGTCGACACAAACCATTACACACACCACGCCACCATGTGTGCTGCTTGTTTGCGTTTGCATAAACACAAATATATTACCGTTGTATTGTGAGTCCTGAATGACCTCCATTCAAAGCAGTGTTTGCTAAACAAAGCGTCTCGGCGCAGGACCCATCGGCATCGAACGCCTTCGGGTGAGTCGATTACAATATGAAAGAGTTGAGTAGTGAAGGAAGGGGACGAGAGAGACGAGGGAAAACGGAGAGAAGGAGTGGGTCATGATGCGCCTTTCTTTTTGATCTTCTTACAACTTAGCTCATGCAGTTTATTCCCCCCGTATCTGCAGTGGGAGCTAGCGGGTGCACTAGCCTTAACCTTTAGCCCTTCCAGTACATACTCATTAAAGACCGTAAAATACACTGTGGTGTAACGATTTTCTCCAGCGACTCCTCCACCCCCTACAGGCACTGGCCTTCAGCTAATAAGCCTTAATGATCCTTCTTCCTATCCTGTGTGTTTTTCTTTTACCACACACGCACACACACAAATGATTGATTGATTAAAAATACCTACAAAATAAAACATCAAAACAAAACACATGTTTAACAGATCAAATCATCCTCTTTTAAGTCAGAATGGACGTATATTCATAAGGGGTAGCAAAGTGGTCAGCACCGTAGCCTCGCACCTCCAGGGTCTTGGTGTGTGGAGTTTTCTCCCTGTCCTTGGTTCATGTCCTCCATGCACTCCGGTTTTCTCTCACAGTCTAATGACATGTAGATTAGGTAACTTTTGGAAGCCAATTAACCTAATCTGCATGTCTTTGGACTTTGGGAGGAAACCGGAGTACCTGGAGGAAACCCACCAAGGACGGGGATATTTCACTCACATATATGGTATAGAATGGGACAAAAAAGATACCTTGATACATATAATAAATTATTGTAACATACACTCACAGCACTTGCAGTAGGAGTACCAGTACACACCTATTCAACACAGTTACAACGCAGTAAATCATGGCGGGAGCTTTAGCTACTATTTCACTTCTCTTTCCAAAACAGAAAACTGAAGATGCATTGAGCACAGGTTCACCAAATCTGAAAAGCTGAAGACTGCAAAAATCTACCTAGATCTGATTCATCCTGATTTCTGTCAGGACACACAGAAGGTAAGGTCAGGATTTGGCACCAACAGTATGAATCGATGAGCTGAACATAGCTCGTATAAACAATCCAGGCTGGTGGGTGTGGTGTCATGGTGTGGGAAAGGTTTTATAGGTATGCTTTGGGTTCGTTAATACAAGTCTATCATTGCTTGAATCCTACAGCGTATTTAAGTATTTTATCCACCTTCTAATGACTACTTCCAGCATGATGATACACCATGTTGCAAACCAAACATCATCTCAAACGGCTTTCAAAAACATGACACTGAGTGATAATTTCCAGTGACCTTTCCAGTCCAGGATCTGAAACGCCTTTGGTAGGACAGGAGACCCATAACATGAAAATGCGTCTGAAACATCTCCAGGATGTATATGATGTATATGTCAACATGGACCAGAATCTCAAAGGCAGGTTCCCATCACCTTGTGGAATCCAAGAGCAAAGGGAGGCCTTACTCAGTATTAGTATTACTAATAAAGTGCACCATGAGTGGAGCACTTCATCACAGCATCCATTATTATATCCACATGCCAGGTCTGTTTTGCACTACATCAAGCCACATCACACCACTCCATAACTTTTTTCGTCCATATTTTCCGTGTTTGTGTGAATTCCTTGCAGATCAACCCACCCCACATATTCAGATATTAAATAAAAACCTAATGCAAGTATAAACAAGCATCTCTCTTCCTACAGTATTTCCTGCTTATAACAAGAAAAAAAAAATGATGTACTCTTAATTGCTCTCATATTAGCTTCACACCAAAACACAGGGCATGTTTATTTTTCCAGGAATACACACCGGCGACCATGACGCAGGGATTTATGGGGGAACTTGAGATGGTGTTTGTGTGTGTGTTGGCTCCGTGAGCATTAAAGGTCCCTCGGGAGACTGTAAGTACACTATTAAAGCAGGCCTTTTAGAAATCTATTAAATAAAATAACTTGAGCAGCATGAAGCCTGGCTAAGCCAAGGGACCACAATAGGGGTGTGTTTTTGTTCGTTTCTTAAACACGCTCGCTCACACAGTCATACACACGCATACAAACATGCATACGCACAGAGTAATGCAGAAACTATGTCAGCTATTTCAGTGGGTGAGTTTGTAGGCCTCCTGGCTCTGCTTGTATCTGGCTTTTGCGATACCAACATGTTCATAAACCCATAAAGCTGGATTGTGTGATTGTTTCAAATCTTTGTGTTAAACATTCTTTACATTTACCAATAGATTTGATTTTTTTTACATTAGAGATCTGAAATGTTTGAAGATTAGAAATCATGACTGCAACTTAATATCTGCAGTTAAACACATTTAATAGGTAATGGTTTCAATAATGACCAGCCGTCACTGGTAGGAGCACATTTTCTGGTAATGAATGAAATTTGATGCGATAATAGTGACGTGCGTCACAACTCCAGCCTCCTAAAATCGTCAGCTGAAAGGGATGACTTTTTATCGCACCACCTTGGAAGAGCCTGTTGTCACTGATAGTAATGACTTCGTCTTTCCAAACTCACATAAAGCGATTGATGGACTAAATCTAAAAAACAACAGTCCTGTTAAAGGGCCAGAAAATCCAACGATGAATATTTCTTTCAAGAGGAATGAGTCATTTATCTGTTTTTCTGAGGTCCAAATTCCTCCTAAACACACCCGGCACCAAACAATTCCACCACAGGAGCTGATTGATGGCAAACAATATGCAAATGCAAACAGCACTAGTATTTTAACCTCATCAAAGGTGCAGTATGACAATGAGGAAGTGCATATCACAAAAGCATTAACACTGTGGAAACTTTTACTTTTGCTTTGTACGTTACAGCATCATTGAGACAGCGTTGTGTAACATTATTTCACTTGTTGCATAGATATACATTTTCAATATTATACTTCTTTTTTCATAACTGAACTAATGACCAACCCACACTGCTGCTGCCTTCACCGCTCTCATGTTTTTACTGTAACTAGCTGAATATGCGTGCATAATGGCTGTCCTGCCTGCGTTGAGGTTTGTGTACTAGCCGTACACATCCTCAAGAATTATTGCTACATATGCAATACCAACAAGCAGTAGAGACGACGAGTGAAGTGCATAGTGGCGTAACCTCGGCAGCAGATGGAACAAACCACAAAGATGGCAGACCACAAGAAAGAGAGGCTAAAAGAGCTTGTTTGCAATTACCCGCAATAAATACTTGATGTGAGATGCACTGCATGTTAAACTGAACAAGAACATACAAGGCAACAGTCTTGGAAGTAAGGAGCGGAGTTGCTAGATTAATAGTGTATAGTTCCTGAACATGTCGAAACAAAGACAAAAGGTAAACAAACCATATGTTATTGTGTGTTTAGTTTCCCTCTGTGTTGACCATGTGTAATAGCCAACTGCTAAACACTATGTCTGTAATTTACCTTTAAACTCATTAGCAGGAAAAAAAAAAAAAAAAAAAAAAAAAGACATGGAAGAGCCTAGTTGTGGTCAAAGTTAAAAGGGACGGAGAGGGAAAAAAAAGTAGAGAGACGGAGATAGGGAGACCTTTGAGCAGCTGTGGAAGGATCGCAGTGATTTACTGCGGCTGACCTGCACGTTCCAGCAGCGTAAGACAAACACACACCCATACACAAACAGGTCTCCCTCAGGAACAACCTAACAATCATAATCAAGTGAGAGAGGAAAGCCTGGAGGCAGGGTGCAAAGGTCAAACACACCCACATGTGAATTGCGGGAAGCTGAGATTGACAAAGTGACATTTCGTTGTTACGCCACCTCTTCGACTCCTTGCTCCCTCACCTCGGTGTCAAGTATCCGCTAGCATGTTTCTGTGTGTGGCGAGACATTCATTAACACACGAGCAAGAGTCAACATTGGAGTCTCCTGGACAGAGTGCATCGAATGACCAGAAAGTGCTATTTCTGAGGGCGCAAAGAACAAAGTGTGGCAACAGATGAGACAAACCAGACAGCCATAAAGCAATGCATCGGAAAGCCATAAAGTATTGCCTCAGTTGTGTATGACAAAATGTACCAAAGACAAGTCAAGATGGAGGTAAAGCACTAGTTCAGAGATCCTCATGAATGAGCTGCACCAGGGAACCACAACTGCACCACAGAGATACAGTCTACAGTATGAGAGGGTCTTACCAAAGAACGGCATCAAAAAAACACAACTACTGTTTAAGAGGGCCTAATAGATGTGATGTGCCAGAGAACCACAAAGTACTGTACAAAGTACTGACCTGAGAGTCATAGTATAGTGTTTAAGGCTGTCTCACTAGAGATTTAAGGCAGAGAACCACCAAGTACCACTTTATAGTTTGTCATGGATGAGTTTCACCAGGAAAGAACAAAGAGAGTCCCATGAATAAGCTGCACACAATGACCAGAGGACCAAAGTGCAGTGTCTCATCTCTGCAGTGTTGGGGTCAAAGTACTGCTTTATAACACCTCAAAGGTTATTTGTGAAAATGTGCATCAAGGTACGGATTTAGAGAGCCTCAATCACAAGCTGCACCAGATAGCCACGACATACTGCTTTAAAGGGGTCTCAGAGGTGAACTGTGAGCAAATCAACTATAGTAACATAAAGCAACACTTCAGGGGGCTCGTAAGCTGCACCAGGGTCCTGCGAACAAGAGGCCAGGTGCGCATTTTAATGGCCCAGGAAGGAAAACGAGCACGTGTGTGTTGATATTACATTTTTATGTCACAATATTTGCTTAACCTTTCATCGCATGGAAAATAAATCAGAGATTTGGGACACCCTTAGCACCATCATATGCATTTCCAAATATAACTCAGAACAACAAAAACAGCTCGTCAATTGGGAATTCCAAAATAGAAAGCAGAGAAGTTGCTCTCAACCCCAAGTGCAGCAAATTATATCATCCTTGCATGGTTACTTACCGTACCATGTCTCTCCATTTAAATGAGTTATAGTGGAATAATAGTATTTATGTATGAGTATTTTGCTTATACAAAACAAGCTTTCACTGAGGTTATCCTGAATGTATAGCTAAAATGAGGTTACAACACGTGTAATTCTATGCAAATCCCCGCTACTGAGATAAGTTAAAAGGAGTAACAATCATGGGGATCATTTAAAGCAAGTCTCAGCCTTGGGAGGACAGATTTTCAAAGCTGTGGCACAAAAGCCACAAAACCAGCAGAGGCCATGTTTGCATGAAGCAGACCCAAAGCTTTCATGCTTGATTCTCGGGGAAAAACGTACCACATTAAATACCACATCTTTGGGACATGTGTGTGTATCGTGTAATACGAGTTATGTAGTGTGTACGTCTGTCCTCACCATAAACAGGATGCGAGTGGGGGACGAGGTAAACACTTGAGGAAGGCACGGGCGGGAATAAGGGGGTGGGACTGAGTGAGTGGGGAACAACATGAGAGTGCGGAGTGAGTGAAGAGGAGGAGATGAGAATCAGGAGAAAGAAATAAAGGCATCATCACTGCAGGTAGCTGTAATTAAGCTTGTTTGTTCATCAGGGATCAGGCAAGTGAGGCCGTGTCCAGTCAGGCAGCCTAAAATCAGAGCATTAACAAAGGGGTGGAAGAACAAATTGAGTATTTTTCCACCAATCCAATGTCTGTACCAGTGTTGGAAAGTAGTCAGCTACAAGTAGTGATGCTACTAACTTAACTAGCATGGCAATAATTAAGCTATATGAAAATAGGATAGATTCTTTCCTTTTTCACCCCTTAGCTTTTGCCCTTTCACTTTTTTGTAAAACAATTTTTATGTTAGTTTTGAAATTGCAATGTTTAGTACAACTAACAAGCATAGTCTTATCAAGTCTTAGTACGTCATAAAATCTCTAAAAATGTACATGTCTATGTACACAGTCTGGCCAAAAAAGTACTCACTTTTTTTTAGAAAGGTCAAATTACTGGCTTGCATTAAGCAAAGAAAACAACTAAGGAGATTTGAAATGACTAGAATTGGGATACGAATGTATTATTAAAATCCAAACGGAGAGTACTGAAGTGTCAACATCATAAAAAATCTGGTCAATAAAATCCATGAATGGTGATCACTTAAACACTTGGTCAAGGTGCATGGTGAAGATTCAACAGGAAAACCGAAAGTTGCATTTAATAGTGAAAGTACAGCAAGTACATTTGCATACACATATAACGAGATCTCACAGGATTGAAAATAAAACGGCCGTGTAGCCATAAGAAAACCACTTGTTAGTGAGACTAATCAGAAAAACAACAGCTAGAATTTGCTAGAGTGCATGAAGATTGAATCTTGGAGCAATGGAAAAAGGTCATGTGGTCTGATGAGTTCAGGCTGACACTATTCCAGGGCGTTGGGTGCGTCAGGGTAAGAAGAGAAGCACATGAAGTGATGCACTCATCATGCATAGTGTCCACTGTACAAGCTTTGGATGCAGGGTTATATTCGGGGATTGCTTCAGTTGGTTATGTCAAGGCTCAGCAATGTAATGTAATGTTATGATGAAGTCAGCTGATGACCTGAATGTAGTAAAGGACCACGGTGGACAACAAGTTAGCTGCTGTACTTTAAAAGCTAACAAGTAACTATTGGTCTGTAACAGCACATTTGTCTGACCAGTCAGGTAACATGCCAGGAGCAGATGAGCCACAAAGATAAGACGACCACCTGTCCTACATTTCACAAGACAGTACGGGGGGGATGCTTCTCTCCCACAGTACGCATTTCATCATTTTCTGGAAGAAAACCAGTAGAGTTTTAAGCTCTGGTGTTTCATTTTTAAATTACGTTCCTCTTATTTATTTTGTCTCCATAATGTTGTTACAATACAAAATCAACCCAGTGCACAGCCATAAGTATTGGTGGAATCAAAGCAGAGGCGATAGTGAGGAGGAAAAGCAAACGCGTTTACACCGAGCTTTGTCTAGTAACCAAAATACAACAACAGAGAGGCTTTGGCTAATGTGCCATAAAGTGCAGCATGGATTATATCAAATCAGGTGACTAGAGGTCTAAACTTTCCACTCACACACCGTATTACGTATTCAAAAAACATAATGAATATCTTTAACAGTACATTAAATTATATTACTTTGACTTTTTCTAAAGCCGTAAAACGTAAGTAGTACGCCACACTAAGCATGTGTTCGCTAAGAAACTGCACACAGCTAGTTTATAGCCCTTCTTTTCATAAGTGCTATTAGACTTTTCTAATAAGCCTACGTTTTTATTCACCATGCTGCTGATTTACAGTATGTTAAACACAAAGCGCTGCACATACTGCCCTTTTAATCTTGGCTATTTATTCAGCTGCATGCTGCCTTTCCGTGTGTGTGACACTACGCTGGGCAGACGAGACCAGAGCGGTTTCTGGGTGTCCCGCATTGTCCTGGAAAAGCAGCTCTGTGTTCACGAGACAGAAAAGCACTGGTCATCTGTCCATCCTATGGCTAAAGGCTGCCTCCATACTGCTTTTAAAAATTTTTTTTAAGCAGTGAGGAGTTTTATTGCCATCATCTGCACCAGAAACGTTCAGGGGTGGGACTGGAGTTTATTTAAAACATGACCCATCTACAAACCGGATTCCAAAAAAGTTGGGACACTTAACAAATTGTGAATAAAAACTGAATGCAATGATGTGGAG
>JAQMYL010000001.1:15711743-15724378 GCA_030014365.1 Clarias pachynema
AAAAAAAAAAGTGAAGAGCATTGATTTGTCAAATACAGTTGTCACTGAATCATGACATGATCATTTAAAACCATTATCATTCACTTATTATTCATATTCAGTAACCGGGTTGTCCTTATTCAGGCTCACAGTGGAATACAGGCCATGAAGGAGGAATACAACCTCGATAGGACATCATACATATATTCACACGTTCACTAACACCTAGTTCTAAATTCTCCCACTACAATGTTTGGGCAGGGACGAAGAAACTGGAGAATCCTGAGGAAACTCATCAGGAAACCCACTGTACCCACACGTGAAACTTTGTCTAAAAAGCATCTCAAATCCAGGATAAGACCAGGAATTCTGGAGCCGTTAGCTGCCTAGCATGTTGCTAACAAAACCCAAACATTAATTTCCCCACTTCTTCAGTCAAACACATCAAAGTAAAAAATTATGTAATTCTAAAACAGAAAATATGGCTTATGATGTAACACTGAACTAGAGATAATTCCTGATGAAACTGAGTAGGGCTGTGTAGAGACACAGATTTTTCTTGGGCAAAAGACAACAGCTCATTTCAGGCCCATACGGTAACAAAGATATAAGTCTGTACACTGAATGTTTTCAGGGCGTGCGTGTATGAGTTGAGGGGGTGTGGCTTGGGCCACCTCCTGCAATGATGGATCTTTTAATCTAAATTAACTGAATTAATAAAGAACATCACTAGTTAAATTTAGGCTGTATTCACTCAGATCACAATTTGCACAGAACCCGGAAATCCTGTAACAAACAGTACTAATTTGAATAGGCGTAATGTTACACCCCAACTAAATGTTATGTAAAAATAGTATGCAACATTTGTTGCTTTGTATAGTGCACCATTTTATTCATAGAGCAAGCATTTAGACTAACAGTATGCAGTTTGGAAT
This sequence comes from Clarias pachynema, assembly GCA_030014365.1. Classification (NCBI taxonomy): domain Eukaryota; kingdom Metazoa; phylum Chordata; class Actinopteri; order Siluriformes; family Clariidae; genus Clarias; species Clarias pachynema. Next base: position 15,712,658 of record JAQMYL010000001.1, read on the forward strand.
GTAGTCTAGCTAGCTATAATTGCCTTTTCCCCAGACTAAATGGAGTCTTCAATATTAGTTCCTGTCTCAGTAGAAAATTCTCATTGGATCTCTCATCACATTAATTTGAATACAGAATAAAAGGTAAACTGGGAAATTAATGTCACCACCTTACAACCTCCAGAGAACTCCACCTAATTCCACTGCTAATGTTATGTAACTACATTTCCGGCATTTGACAGACGCCCTTACCCAGCGCGACTTATATTTTTATCTCATTATACATCTGAGCAGTTGAGGGTTAAGGGTGCAACAGTGGACATTTCCATGCATGTGGGGTTTGAACCTGGGACCTTCCAAACTGTAGTCCAAGGCCTTAACACCTTTTCCCAGGTATGGATAGATTTAGATAGAACTTAAATAGATTAGATAAAAGTCAGTTTAATGCTATTCTTTAGATTAGGCCTAAAATTAAATGTCTTTAGTCCATGCACATTCCTTAATTGCTTGGACAGTAAAGAAAGCTTTATCTACCAGTAATAAATCAATTGCTAATACACACGATTGATATTTGGTTAAGTAAACACTACACCAGCTTCCATCCAGTGAGGTTTACTTATGATTACACTTACTCTCACTCAAGCACTGACACTAATACTAGGTTTTTATTGACAGTACAGTGTCTAGACCAAATCCAGAACTACCTTCATCATTTGAACATGTTTTAAGTTCTACGGAGATGGTGGTACCCTTGGTACCCCGGCCATGAGGGTAGCCAAAATTAGCAAAGGCAGTTACAATGAAAATAACAAAAAATATGAATTCCTGGAACTGTTATATCATATCATTCTACACTGTCATGTAAACACTTTTTATCTGTCTAACACACACAAACATACATCTGCTATGAAAATGTAACATCCTTACAGACCAGGCAAATACATTAAGGCAAGCCACTTGTGTACAGTTGTGGCTCATACAGTTAATTATTAATGAGACACTAGTGAGGTGAGATGTACAAACTCTGCAGTTCAACAACTTCTTACACAATCCTGTCTTAACACTGGCTTCCTCCATGTCAACCGCCACAAGTCTGACTGGCAGCGGTTACAACACTTAACAACAACGAGAGGGAGAAAAAAAAAAAGCTCAGCAGGGTGTTTTAGCACCTGGTAATGATCTGACCAATAAATCTAAAAAGTCTCATGCGTTCAGACTCAGCTCATTGATGCAAGAAGAGTAGAAATTAGGTGTACTGAGATGTATGATATTTTTGGTACAGGAAGTGGGGTTGAGCTTTGATGAAAAAAAAGCAAATAGTTACCCTTTAATATTATGATAATGTTTATGGAAAAATTAGTTTCCTTTATTATGACTATTTGTTTAGACCCATTGTTACGCTGCGCCTAGAAGTAAAAATTCCACAGGAATTTCCGAGTTTCCAAGAAACAAATAGCAAGGAATCTTGAAATACTGCTTTCTACCATTAACATAATTACAGTCCAATTTAAAAAAGAAAGGGTAAAATATTGACGGAGTCACAACCTGGTCAAGCTGTGTCTTTTAAAATACATCTTCATGCTGTTCAGATATGTTTTTAAAACAAACCTTGTATAAACGCTTAAATACTGGCAGAAAAAGGTCAAAATTGGCCCAAAAACACTAATATATGTATCAAATAACAAACAAAAAAAACTTACTTGCTTAAAAATATTTTGCATATAAAACATGCAAATAAATAAATAACTTGGAGTCCATTTACTTCTTGCATATCTTTGTATAATTACACCAAAAATGTAAAACTCAAACACTGACTTTATTAAAATCAAAATGATGAGCAGCGTAAAGTTTAAAACTTGCTTATAGAAAACGCATCACATCTGCTTCATCAACACAGTTATATGTTAATTTATTTATATTCACTAAACACCTTATCCTGATCAGGGCAGAGGTGGATCTTGAGGCAATTTAAGGTTAAATAGCCGCAAGGTGTTAGGTGGAAATACACCATGGACACACATTTAAACCTAATGGGCGTTATAGCTCTCCCATTCACAGGCATGTTTTGAGAGGCAGAAGGAAATTGAAGAACCTGGAGAGATCTTGACACAAGAAGAGAACATGGGTTGAAATTTTAGAAATTAATTAATTTGTAGATGTGTAGATGGAGACAGGTCTGAGAATAGTAGGATCAGGAGCTGAACCAGTTTGGTGATTCTAGAACTGAACTGTAACTGGAATTAACAGATCACAGTCCAGTGTAATGTCTTTAATCGAACTCCTCCATGTGAAACTCCATACAGGGACTAACCTGGGGTTAGGATCGAACCCGAGACCCCAAAGCTGTGAAGTGGCAACTGCACCTGTTGCACAACAAGGTGTTCTATGTATGAGATATTACATGGAACAACTTGGTTGGTACATTTAATTCCTTTAAATTATTTTACTGTTATGTAACTTTGGGAGACGCTGGCAAAACCGACACGTACTGAAAACTGATGTCCTGACACCGGACACTGACATTGTATCCATTAATAGAGAAGTTGGATACTGTTCACACAAATCGGCACTGATGAAAGAAGCCGCACCTTCGAAAATCGGCTAATCTCTGAAAATCACGGATTTCTGACACATGTGGCTCAAAGGATCAGCGGTAGAAAGTTTAAAATGTTACATCAAAACATTTTAGAATATTATGATGCAACAATGTAAAAACATCCAGATGGGTTCATTCGTTACATTGTGCACGTTATGGTTACTTCCGCAAAGTGTCCAAGTAAACAAACAAACAAAAGTCGCGCGAGGTACACAGATCAAAAACGTGTTTCTCCAGTGTGCAGGTATTGTGTAGTGTCGTGTAGTGGTAGGTGTAGAGAGGTAAAACTTGCATGTTAAAGAAAGTTGTTGGACAGGAATGCGTATTAGCTCATTAGCACGCGGCTGTCACTCATGTGTTGCCAATTACCTCCGCAATTACTCCGACACGCACGCACGCACGCGCAAGCAGGAGTCACGGCAAGCCCTGGCTGACACAGGACACTAACGTTACACCGCGTGCACTTCAGGAACGTTCTGGAACTCTCCCGCTTACCTCATCCCATTTGATAAACTTGCTTCCCGTTTTGAGGAGCTCGGGCACGGACACGGGTTTGAGCTGGAGCGCGTGCACTCCCGGTTTCGCCCCGGCCATGGCTGCAGCAACAACAGCCTGTCCTCTTCTTCCTCAGCTCCACACTCCTGTCACACACACACACACACTTCTCAGGCGGACCTGACGCGACTCCTGTGATAACCGCACGAAAACACTAGAAGAGCGAGTGTGTGAAAGTCTCTCAGCTCTGAGTCACACATTAACGAGTAGCCCGAGCTCGGATCCAGTCTTTTCCAGTCGCTTAGAGTTTACACTCCATATGCTCGCCGCTTCAGCCGCTGATTACTGCTGAATTGAGCTTTTCCTTCCCGTCCACGTCCTCCTGCTTCCTCCTCTATGATCCGAGTAACTTTCACTCGACTCCGACGCGCGAAGCCAAGTGTCCTTCCTTTTCCTTCATGGCTTTTTTTTTCTTCTTGAAGTGAGCGACACAGAGAGAGAGAGAGAGAGTGAAGGGCAGGGAAGGAGAGAAAGAGAGACGGGGGGAGGTGAGGAAGTGAGTGAGAAATGTGAACAGGCGAGGGAGTGCTGCGCTTCTTTTCTCCTTCCCTTCTTTTCTTCGTCTTCTACTTCTCCTATCGTTTACAGTTTGTCACTGCTACTTTCCTTTTTTCTTACAGAGGAGGGTTTAACACGGCCACACACACACACACACACACACACACAGAGCGTCCCCATTGGTCTATAATTCATTTTGTTCTTGTCTGTAGAATTTACTCAAATCAAACAAGGTAGGGAAATTCACAAGGCAGAATTTGACTTCTTGAATTCCTGAAATACCTTCAAATCCTTGATTTGCTCTGATTCTGTCAACTGGACAGAATTTTGATCAAATCACTGCACTTGTTTGGTAAAATCTTTTCAGATGTCGAACAACATGATGAATAACTTTGTTTGGAAATTGCCATTCGATATGGCGGATGAGGAAACTGCTAGAGCTTCAGTGGTAAGGTGAGATTTTACCTTACTGCACATGTTTGAGGATGATCAGTTCAAACTGAAGATCTTACCACTACCATTCGAAAGGAAAAACACAGGCACTGGTTCTGTACTGGGTCGAACACCAACCCAGCCAGCTGTTTCATTTCACCAAAACCCTGAAACAGACAAATCAACTCTGACAATTCTTTATATGATCAGTTTTTATTTGTAATCATGTAGAGGGTATCAACACTAAAGTTCTTATTGTCTGTACAGAGAGAGAGAGTCTGAATCATTTATCAGTGATCATAGCTTGGTTTCAATTTCTGATAATTCAGGACAACAAAGTCATGATAAATCAATAGAGGATCACTGAATATATTTTTAAGTTTTATATTTCCAGCAGACTATTTCCAATAAAATAAGCCTTCAGACATGTACTTGATTTAGTGCCTAAGGGTGCTTAATCAGCTTGGGATATGATTGAGCTTGGAGGCCAGATCAGCAGCCTTGGGCTTTTTTGTCTGCTGGGCCACATGCATGGTGGGCTGTGATGCACTGGGTGTTCTGGTGTCTTTCTATTACAGCCAGCATCAACTTTTTCAGCAGTTAGTGCTACACTGGCTTTTCTGAGGGATCAGGCAGGTCAGGCTGGCTTTTGGTCCCCAGAGGCAGAGATGTGCCTCGGGAGCCCATCATCCACTCACAAGTTTTCTGGTATATAATTGATGAGCAATTTTAATGTGTTAATGTTATATAGCTGACAAGTGTATATTTGATGGTGATTTTAAATTTGAGAAACAGATCAACTCAATTGTCAATCCAACTTTTACCAGCTGAGAGTTTTGGCTAAAAGCAAACCTTTTTTAATTCTTAATAATAAAAAGTCAACCACGTTTTTAACGTCTCTTCACTGATTCCCAGTTCAATACAGAATTGGTTTTACGATCTCAGTGTGTGTTTTTAACTCGCTTAATGGTTACACCCACACATACTCTCTAGGACACTGACCAGATCCTCTGACCAGATGCTCTTGGTTATTCCAAGGTCCGGACTCAAGCTCAAAGGAGATTGTGCCTTTGCAATCATAGCTCAAAAATTGTGGAATGGTCTACCATATTAGGGCTGCACCATCACCAACAGCCTTTAAGGCCAGAGTTAAAACCCATCTGTTTTTCAATGGCTTTCTGACCTGGTAAAGACATTATCTACTTACTTTATATTTAGATAATTATTTTTGTTTGTCTTTATTTGCTGTGTTTTTATGATTTTCCTTTTATGTATTGTATGTTTTATTCCTTTGTGTTTTAATGTTGTACAGCACTGATCAACTTTAGTTTGTTTTTAAATGTGCTTTAAATAAACTTGACTCGAAGAATGGCCAGCCCTAATCACTTCTAATTTATTTAAATGTATTTTAAAATACTGTGGAAAAGAAAATGGTGAACAGTTTTTAAAATATTGTAGACTTCACTTATCTTTTCATATAAAAAAATTCAAACTGTAATTAGATGAAATAACTTCATAAAGATGATTTACAGGCCTTTCTGCACTGTCTGTCTGTCTGTCTGTCTATCTCACATGTGCACACACACACACACACACACACACACACACCTAGACATGTGACTGGGGGTGACAGAATGAAGCAAAGGGTCATCAATAATTAAAAAGTTCAAATGTGTCCATCAGGTCATTTCCATGGAAAATATTATTTTTTTAATTAACCACAAAATATTTAACTTCTAATTCTCAATTTGTCATATTGTTTGCTGAATATGGTCCCTTAAAAAAAACGTAGAAATGTGAGCTTTCTGTCAGCTCATAAGCCTGCGAAGCAGGTGGTTTTGTTCATTTCATCATGATGTTAGAGGTTGTGTTTGTGCTCGTCAGCACCCGTGAATGCAGTACCCTTTTCTCTATATTTCCACAACAGGTGTTCCCTTCCCAGCTAAATGTCCGCATTTATTCACACAGGTGCTGACCAATGAGGGAACTAGCTGCCCTGGATCATATTTCAGAGACTTAGACACTATTCTTTGTTCCTATTGTGTGATGTCTTTGTTTTAAACAATCAGAACTTTGGACATCAAGAACGACAGAGAGAAATTGTGCATATGAAAAGACAAGTTACATGATAGGAATAAAGAAGAGTAAAGGGAGAGATGAGTATAGATAATTAAAAGGTTCTCTCTGTCTCTGTGTCTGTACTCCACATTACTCTAATCAGACCATTTCTGACTGTATGCCAAAGACTTACAGAGACACATTGTATTGGAGCACAGAGAAACCAGAAGTGTGTGTGTGTGTGTGTGTGTGTGTGTGTGTGTTTACCAGCTCCTGTGTTATTTGACACAAAAAAAAAGTTAATAATAAGAACCAGCACTATTCAAAATCTAAACATATTTTTATCGAACATCCTCCCACAGCTGCATTTCTCTCCATTTTCCTGCATGTTTTCCTTTCTTCATAACAAAGTCCTGACTCAGTCCCAGTAGCAGTGTGAGGTTGATCACATTACTCTGCAGAAAGCAGAAATTTGCTGGCCGGCTGCTCTAAAAAGCTTCAAAAGCCTCATTGTTGAAGCCTCAGGATTCTTAAAGCTTTATCTGCAGGCCTTGTCCAAAATCAGACAATTCACTGTCGCCACCTAGTGTATGAACACACACATAGCAAGCGTAAATGAGAGAATGGAACAATAATTATGGCATTGCCTTTTTAACTCCCTGAGTCTATTCAGTTAATTACAGTATAATTACAATAACACTGTATGTTGTACCTTGTGTGTGATTTAGTATTAAGCATATTTTGGGGTGAAATCTTTACTAACTAGATGAATATAAACAGAAAACTCAAACATTTCAAATAATTTGTTGAAAATAAATGAAAATCTGATGATAAAATTGATTAATATGTTTTTTATTTCATATCTGGTTTGACTCCATTTGCCTGTAGCAGGGAATTCTATGTTCTTCACATAGTGTTGATCATATTATTTATTGTGGCCTGGGGAGTTTTGTTCCACTCTTTGGCTTCAGCTGTGAGATATTACCATGAGCCAGTAAACACTGTTGCATACACATGGTCCAGAGCATTCCAGGGATGTGACAAGTCTCATGGGCTTACTGGACACTGAAGAACTGCGACAGTTTGAGCTGTCACAGATCCCAGCAGCATGGTGCCATGCATTGTTTTGCTGAAAGCTGAAGTTAAGGTTGGTAAATACATTTTCCCACTATGTACCTCAGTACAGTACCCAACTTACGAACATTATTATTATTTTGCGGGAGCACGTTTGTAAGTCACATTTGTTCGCAAGTTAGAGAGAGGTCAGAAATCTGGGATTTTGGTATCTCTGAGCATTCCTGTCTCTGAGCATTCCTATGACACATGGATTTTCTATAGGCTATGCCTGCGTATACACAAACCTAATCATGGTCAACACCGCTCTGTTCACACCACTGAGATTAGCAAAAAGAAGAAATGCATGCATGAAGAAATTCTTCAGGTGTACAAACCACTAGCTGTCTGTTATAAAATAAGTACATTTATATATTTGGTCAGTATACAGTACATGTAATGTAATACATATTTGTGTGTTTTCATAAGCTACCAAAAAAAAAATCTCATAAATGTGCAGTATTTTTTTTAAATCAATATATTTATCAATCAATAGTAATCATAACTAAATAGAATTAAATTAATTCAGATATCCAAATACAGTAGTTAAAATAGTCTGGGTTAGTTTTTTTACTGGGTCAGCTTCAACATGTTCCAGACATTCTGTCACCTAAAACTAAACCAGAGTCACATAAATATTCATAGGTATTTAACCCTAGAGCATAAATATAGCTGCATAATCTGAGGAAATTAGGATGATAGAAATACATATTGTAAACATAGGTGCATGTGATAACAACACAAGATATGGAGTTTATCAGGCATAAGGTGGTGTTGGAGTACTTAACTTTTAACCAATCAAAGTTGATCCAAGTGTTCTGTATGATATAATGCTATTATGAATTTCTACTTACATTGATCAACCAAAATAGCAACAAAAAAACATGAGAATTGAATGACATTGATTATTCATTATATTCCAGTAAACTGGTGACATAATCCTGGGCACCCAAGGCTCACACTTGCCCACTGAGACCGAAGGCTAGCCTGTCTGGTCCAATCCCACAAAAAAAAGCCAATGTAGCATTAATAGCTGAAAACAGTTATAGAAAGGTATCAGAACACCCAATGCATCGCAGCCTGTCGCGTATAGGGCTTAGCAGGCAAAGAGTTGAAGGTTGGTTATTCAGCCTCCAAATTCCTCAGATCTTTAAATAAAAGCAAAGCATGCACTTTATATCTTTCTTTCTTTCTTTCTTTCTTTTTCTTTCTTTCTTTCTTTCTAATGATATTTGGTAAAAATTAAGAGTGTTGAGTGATGGAACTTAAAAAGATGAAGAGATACGGGTTGGAATCCTGTACTGTGCAGTTTTAGGTTGCAACGTTAGTTTGAGGAAGGATTTTACTTGTAATTAGCAAGGTCACATTCCACCGTTTGTTGTAAAAATGTTGGTGCTATGTGGAGCCCATAGGATATAATATAGTATAGGATATAATATATCCTATACTTAGTACTGTATATCCTATACTTAGTAGTGCAGGATATAGTATTTTCCTTGATAATATTAATTGTCCTGTCCATTATTTCCTTACTGTTAGCTGTTGGTGTTCCACACTCATTTTGAAACTCCATTATTATATTCTACTTGCCAGTCTGGGAGGGTGAAGGCTAACACATGCTTCCTCCACAACATGTTTGAACAGCGAATATGTCTTTTCAGCTGACACTGCCAGAAGAATGCACTCTGTGGGAAATTATATGTGCCAAAAACTCTTCATGTGGATGAGTATCTCAGATCAAGACAGGAGAAGAGGTAAGTACTTGCACCTACATAATAAACATACTGTAAAACCTTCATGAGTCTTTAAGCTCCTGATCTTGAGATGACCCTGTGACAATGCTGGAACAAAATCATATGGGCTGATTTTTACTGAATTCCAATCATTCTGCAGTTCTGCTGACTCCTTATTTCTGACTTGCTCTCCTAAGCCCCTCTCTCTATCTCTGGTCAAATCAAACAAATCAATCTAATATCTAATAATTCCAGTTATAATAAACGGTTCACAGCATTTGGCAGACACCCTTATCCAGAGATACTTACATTTTTATCTTATTATACATCTGAGCAGTTGAGGGCCTTACTCAAGGACCCCACATTGGTAACTTGGTAGTTGTGGGATTTGAACCTGAGACCTTCCAAATAATTGTTCAATCATAGACCACTGCTTTAACCACTGGGATACCCCTACCTAAAACCTAATGGCTGAACATTATGTTTTCAATGTAGTGTTTCAAATAAGCCTTTATAAATTAAAAATGGTTTCCTGTGTGTTTTACCTGGTATGATTTTTCTTTAAAAAAAAAAAAAAAAAAAGGAGCAGTTTGTCATTTGTCTCCATTAAAGGAGAGTTTGTCTCTGCTGTCTGTAAGAGAAATAGCATTTGCATTAAAAAAAGAAAAATCACCATTCTCCCAACCACTATCTCTCTTAAAACCACTCTCAACCACACATCTCATTTTAAAACTATGCATTCCATATTGCCTTATTAGGAAGAAAGTTTCAGCTGGGTGAGGAGCTAATATTCATGGAAAATAAATGGAAGCCTGTAATGAAAATAAATCAGTAAATAAATGAATCAGTCTAATGTGTGATGTACAGTAGTATGAAAAATTACATACTGACCATTTAAGACCATACAACATATCTCAATGTGTGCATATCATTTTATTAGCTGTATGTGTATATCATTATGTGAATAATATAACCATTTCAGGAATATACTCACTATAAAAATGTAAATGATTTATGCTTTACTGTTGCACGGTTACATCAATGACAATTTCAGCCAGATGGCAGCACTACACAATATTCACTGTATTGTACGTAAGCCTCTATCACTAATATCATCAATATCACACATATAAATTATATAAAAATAAAAAAAAAGGACATGATTATATAATTTCAGGTGGTCAGTTTGTGAAACACATATTTTTGCTCTTTCTCAATAAAAATCACATATCACTGTCTTGGATCAAGTTGAACCTTTTTAAGCAATCCAATTTCACCCAGAGACTGCCCTTGGCAAATAGAGGATTTGCTGGCACACCAACCGAGGTGTAGTTCACACTTCAGCTTTGTAATACAACCATTTTGGTCTGCAGTTGAACTGTGACATTTAGTCTTAGGACTTAATGGACTTAGGACTAGGTGAATGGCTTATAATAGAAAAGAAACAGTTCAATAGGTTTCTTAATGTATGTAATTAAGTGCATTTTTTTTTTCCTTACTTGAGATTTACCCATTGCATATGGTTATTTGAAAATACACACAAACACTTTTAAGCACTTGAGTGCTTTCCCCACACACATTCCTGTCACAAACTATTCAAGACCCTGTAGTGCTGCTCGGGACTCTAGGAAACCAGGGAGGTACACACTGCTTTCTTGATACTGTATAATGTTACAATGCAGGTTTGGAAAGAGGACAATGTTAGACAGTAGAACAGCATCACTCTGAAATTAAAAATGTTGACAAAACATTCTGTACTTGGTAATCCTGATGGGTTCTTCCCTGCCTCGAGTCAATAAGTAATTAAGTGAGTAAGTGACTGAGTAAGTCAGTAAGTAAATAAGTAACTACGTAAGTAATCTCTATTTGTATAATACTTTTCTAAACATGAAAAATTGCTTCACAATCTTTAACCCACAACCTTCCCAAAGATTACTAAAAATCAAAACCATAAAATAAAGCAAATTGCTGGGGTAAAAGATCATTTAAAAAAGAAACATACACTTACAATAATAATAATAATACAGTTACAATAAGGACATGAAAATAAAAGGAATTAAAAACTTTTCATAAGAGCATGGCTGTAAAAATGAGTTGCTTAGTTGCTCAATGATCTTATAACCTAGTAAGAGGCTGAAATGCAAAGTGTCTTAGGGCATATCTGTCTGGATTTATAGGACCGAAAGATCTAGACATAGTGTTGAATATTTTATATAATCAAAAGATCACTGGCTTGTAAAAAGCAGTTGTGGGGGCTTGTTAAGGTCAGGCAGCTTTCACATGAGTCTGAAACGACTTTAGGTTTCTACTCCATGCAATCCACAAGCCAGGTCACCTCTAATAAACTGCTGTACCTTCAACATCTTCAACATACTTTACAGTGGCATGCTAACATGCTTTTTATCCCTGTTCTTTCACAAACCAGTGTAACCAGAAAGGTGTATGTGAATCAGCTGGATTGGTATTTTGCAATGAGATAGCTTTCAACTGCCATCTGTCATAAAACTCACTTCCAGTCTTCTTATTGTGCCCTTCTAATTAATGCCAATTACACGAACTGGCTAATTATACAAAGTGCTTGTGCAGGTCTTTATCTTTCTGAGACTCAGCTTCTATACTAAAGGGGTGTATAAGAAATATGCATATCTTTTAATTATTTTTTTATTTTATTTTTATGTATCCTCTTAAGGCCCCAACTGTTTTTTTACATGCATTTTTTATTTCTCTTTGCTATTTGGGCTTATTGGAACCTAATTA
>JAQMYL010000001.1:15727955-15746476 GCA_030014365.1 Clarias pachynema
TATAACTATAGACTATAGACTTGGTTCATTCTCTCAAGGTTTCTCTCATTGAAGGCTGCATGTAGTAGCGGACAAATTCAAGTGAAACATTGTAATTAAACAAATTCATAATCACAGTACTAAAATTACAGTACAAATTTATATGTACTGCAATGTAGGCGTTTCTTATTTGCATCGAATTTAAGCAAAGTAAATGTGAACACAGTGAGCCTTTAGATTTTATCATGTGTAACATTAGCGTAGCCAGAAAACATACTCTGGTGTGGAAAAAGTGGGTTTAATTGTCAGATTAATGTGCAAAAACTGTATAATAAAACTATATAAGCTCCATAGGCTTTATAATCTCTCCTTTTATTTAAGTGCACTCACAATGTTGACAAAACGTTATGATTTTGTAAAATAATGAAAGCAAACAAGGTGCACTATTCTGTATTGGTTTCGGTGAACTTGAGCGAGCCGAAAAAAGAACTGAAACTCTAGACTATATATCACTGGAATAGAAGAAAAGGAAAGTTTCCTTATCATAGCATGCGTTGTATTGTTTTTAATCACTCTAAACACAACCCATGATTTTTATGCTATTTTGCAAATATAATTATTTTATTTGATTCATTTATTTTCATTTTTATGAAATATAAAATTTTAATATTCTATGAAATACCAAAGAAAATTATTGTGTATAGAGTAATTAAACAACAATACAGTGCATGTTATGGCAATTTTAGAATGTAGAATCCAGTAGATTTAAAATTTACACAGATTTAAGAAGAGGCCTGAAGCACTGCATGTCTTCAGAAAGGCCTCAGATCCAAGAGGCAAGTAATCTTCGTCCAAGGAGCTGACTTGCTGACTTGTTATCTTTAAGTGGGGAGGGTGCATTTTAGTTTCACTGAATGTACAGGTGAGAATAGCTGAGACATGTTCACACCTGGGGAAGTGGGGAAGCGTAAATTAATTGCATTCGAATGTTGTCTGACATTGTAAAGAACACACAGTAACACTAAAACAACAAGAACCTTGAATAAATAAGAATTAGAGTCCCTGATTATACTGCATAAATATTATTTAGTACAACAAAATTCCTGGGAAAAAAACTAAACATTTACACAAAGTCATGATAAATCAAAAGTGGTTTAGTAAATATATTTTTAAGTTCTAAGTCAAACTTTCGGCAGACTATTTCTAATAAAATTAGCATTCAGACAGACTTGATTATTATTGTGGACTTTTATCTTGTCATATAAAAAATGCAAACTGTAATCAGATAAAATAAGTTCAGATAGATGATGTACAGGACTTTCATCTCTCTCCCTCTCTCTACATCACATACATCGAATGTGTCCATCATATCATTTCTATGAAAATGTATATTGTGTGTGTGTGTGTGTGTGTGTGTGTATGTGTGTGTTTACCAGCTCCTGTGTTATTTGACAAAAAAAAGTTAATAATAAGAACCAGCACGATTCAAAATCCAAACATATTTTTGTCGAACATCCTTATACAGCTTTTTGCCATTTTCCTGCATGTTTTCCTTTCTTCATAACAAAGTCCTGACTCAGTCCCAGTAGCAGTGTGAGGTTGATCACATTACTCTGCAGAAAGCAGAAATTTGCTGGCCGGCTGCTCTAAAAAGCTTCAAAAGCCTCATTGTTGAAGCCTCAGGATTCTTAAAGCTTTATCTGCAGGCCTTGTCCAAAATCAGACAATTCACTGTCGCCACCTAGTGCATGAACACACACATAGCAAGCCTGAATTTAAATGAAAGGATGGAACAGTAATTATGGCATTGCCTTTTGCTCTGCTATCATCTGCTTAAGCCTTTTCAGTTACATTAATTACAGTAAAATTCTAATAACATGTTTTAATACTAATTAAGGATGCAGCCTAAATAGCAAACCAAAACATCACAACCTTGTGTGATTTAGTATTAAGCATATTTTTTCGATGGAATTTATCCTAACCAAAAGAATATAAACAGAAAACTCAAACATTTCAAAGAATTCATTGAAAATAAATGGAAATCTGTTGATAAAATCAATTAACACAGTTTATATTGCTTATCTGGTTTGACTCCATTTGCCTGTAGCAGGGAATTTCATGTTCTTCTCGTGTTGATCATATTATTTATTGTTGCCTGGGGAGTTTTGTTCCACTCTTCAGCTACAGCGGTCAGATATTAGCACGAGCTAGAAAACATTGTTGCATACTAATTGTCAAGAGCATTAAAGAGATCAGAATCAGAATGAGCTTTATTGCCAAGTATGTTTGCACATACAAGGAATTTGTTTTGGTTACAGAAGTTTCCAGAGACAACACAACACAACACAACACAAAAAATGGAATAGGTGTGGGGTATTATCAAATAAGTACCACCTATTGCACATATTAATATTGCACGGTGGAAATTGGAGATGTGACACATCTCATGCACGTGCTGGATACTGAAGAACTGTGACAGTCTGTCACGAAATGTGGACAGATCCTACAACATGGTGCCATGCATTTTTGTGCTGAAAGCTGAGGTGGTGGTGAGTCCATTTTACTACAATGTACTTCAGTATGTAATTTGTTTGTCTCTAAATATTCCTATGACACTTGCATTGTCTATAGGCATATATAGCATATATACACTGATCAACCACATTACCAACACACACCATCAGGTGATCTGAATGTCATTGGTTATCAGTTATATTCCAGTAAACTGGTGACATGATCCTGGGCACCCAAGGCTCACCCATGCCCACTGCGACCAAAGGACAGTCTGTCTAGTCCAGATAAGCCAAAGTAGCACAAACTGTAGAACACCCAGTGCAACACAGCCTGTCATGTATGCGGCTGCGTAAGCAAAGAGTTTACAGTTGTTGATACAGTCTTCAAATTCCACAGATCTCAGCCTGACCAAGGATTCATGGAATGCTCTGGACACCCAAGTCCATACGATAGAGACACTACCTCACAACCCATAACACCCAAAGGATGTGCTGATAACATCCCAGTGCCAGACACCACAGTTTTACCCCCGGAGGTCTTGTGGAGTCATGTCCCAATACAGTATGTCTTATCAGTGTAAATTGTGTGATTTATATTGTCCCTTGTAGCTCTGTGAACTAAGGTATGGTATCAGTAAGGTAAACCTGGCTACTTGGGCTCTCTTGACTTTATGCTTTGTAAGCCTAATTGAGTACATCACTGACTGTTGAGTGCTAATTCACATGGGTGATTTTCCAGGGCAAACATTGTATGTTGACATTTTATGATGGAGTATTTAAATAAAAATGAAGCATACACTTTCTTTCTTTTAAATTATCGATGTTGTCACACACTGTAAGAAAAGCTAAAATTAAGATGTTTGAGTGTTGAATAATAATAGAACTTAGGAAGATGTGAAGATGCAGTGTGGAATCCTATTCTGTGCAATTTGTAGGTTGCAATGTTAGTTTGATAAAAGACTTTTTATTGTAATTAGGAGGGTCAGCTCTAAGGAGACATGGGTAGTGTTTCTAACAGACATTTTCTGATATTCCAGAATCAGCTGGATATACAGAAATGAACAGTGATGTGATATCCTATACTTTTCCTTGATCATTTCCATATGTATAAAATTTATTTTCCTGTCCATTATTTCACCACTGTTAGATGTTGGTGATTCACACCCATTTTGAAACTCCATTTTCATATCATAATTGGCAGGCTGGGAGGGTGAAGGCTCACACATGCTTCTTCCATAACATGTTTGGACAGCGAATATATCTTTTCCAGCTGACACTACGAGAAGAATGCACTCTGTGGGGAATGATATGTGCCAAACACTCTTCATGTGGAAGAATGTCCCTACATAAACATATAACCTTTATGAGTCTTTAAGCTCCTGGTTTTAAGTGAACCCTGTGGCAATGCTGGAACAATATCATATAAGCATATTTTTACTGTTAACAATGAATAAACAGACGTAAGTCATTTCCAGTCATTCTGCAGTTCTGCTGACTCCTGGTTTCTGACTTGCTTTCTTAAGCCCCTTTTATTCTCTCTCTATCTCCGGTCAAATCAAACGAATCAATTTGATCTTTTACCAATCAAAATAAAAAACGCTTCTTATCTCTGATCTACATCTCTCTCCCATTTTCTAAATTGTATGATCGTCATGATATCAACCGTGTTACAGTAGTGGACCAAATATAAATCAATGTCTTCCTGTAAAATTCCTTTCAAACCGCAGCTTAGTGGTGGATCATTATGGAGAATTCCAGTTATAATAAAACCTAATGGCTGAACATTATGTTTTCAATGTAGTAGTGTTTGAATAAGCTTTTGTGAATTAAGAATGGTTTCCTCTGTTTTTTAACCAATCCTGTTTTAAAGGAGCAGTTTGTCATTTTGAAGCCATCTGCTGCCTGTAAGAGGAATTAAATTGCATAAAAATCACCCTCTTCCCAACCACCATATCTGTTAAAGCCACTCTCGACCCCACATCTCATGTTAAAACTGTGCCTTGCATATTGCCTTAAAAGGGAGAAAGTTTTAGCTGGGTGAGGAGCTGATATTCAGGGTAAATAAATGGAATTATGAAATGAAAATCTATAAATAAACAAATCCATCTAAATCTAGTGTGTAAATATTCAAAACCACAGTTGTTAATATTATACGATTATTATAGATTTTAAAAAAAAAAAGTACTTTTAAAAATTACAAACTGAACCTTTAAGACCATACAGCATATCTGTATCTGTGTGCACATGGAAATACCATTATGTGGTATGCCATTATGTGAATCATTTCTGTAATATGTACAATATGTAATGTAGTAACATAGTATATACATATGTAATATGTACAGTAATAATACATAAATATAAATGATTTGTGCTTTATCGTTGCATGGTCACATCAGTGACAATTACAGCCAGGTGGCAGCACTACACAATATTCACTGTACATAAGGATCTATGTCTAATATATCACACATCTGAAGCAAAAAAAAAGGTCATGATTATATAATTCCAGTTGACCAGTACGTGAAACAAATATTTTTTTGCTCTTTCTCAATAAAAATCAATCACGTATCACTGTCTTGGATCAAGTTGAGCTTTGCTATGTAAGCTAAGGTCACGCAGAGGCTGCTCTAAGTTCCTTGGCAAGTAGGGGATTTGCTGGCTTACCAACCAGTGTTTAGCTTATGGTTCAGCTTTATAATACACCCATTTTGGACTGAATTTGAACTGTGACATTTAGCCTTAGGACAGGTGAATGGCTAAGACAAAATGAATTACATGCTTCTGTCAGTATTGTGTCCTTATAATACAAAAGAACCCACTTACACAGTTCAATAGGTTTCCTAATGTGTGTAATTAAGTACATTTTCATTACTTGAGATTTACTCAGTGCGTATGGTGATTTGAAAATCCACACAAACGCTTTTCAGCACTTTCCTCACACACATTCCTGTCACAAGACCCTGTAGTGCTGCTCGGGACTCTAGGAAACCAGAGAAGCATGAAAAAAATGCACACACATACACACTGCTTTCTTGATAATATGTTACAATGCAGCTTTTGAGAGAAGGTTGTCAGACAGCAGAGATAAAGCATCACTCATTAAAAAGACTGATTAATTAAATACATTTTGCACTTGGAAATCCTGATGGCTTCTTCAATTCCTCGAGTCAGTAAGTCAGTCAGTATTTTTTTGTATTTTGGTAAATTATTTGTATAATAATTTTCTAAACATAAAAAAGTGCATCACAATCCTTAAACCGCAATCTTTCCAAAGCTTACTAAAATAAATAATAATAAAAAAACATAAAATAAAGCACAAAGCTCTGGTAGAAGATTATTAAAAAAACTTATGTTATGGTTACAATAAAGATAATTAAAGAAATTAAAAACTTCTAATATGAACATGGTTGTAAAAATGGGCTGCTCAGTTGCTCAGTGATTTGATAACCTAGTAAGAGACGGAAATGCAAAGTGTGTTAGGGCATGCCTGTCTGGGTTTATAGGACTGTAAGATCTAGACATGGTGTTGAATATTTTATATAATCGAAGTCCACTGGCTTGTTAAAAGCAGTTGTGGGGGCTTGTTAAGGCCTGGAGGCTTTCACATGAGTCTGAAACTACTTTAGTTTTCTACTCCATGCAATCTACAAGCCAGGTCAGCTCTAATAAACTGCTGTACCATTGGAGCTCTGCCATCTCGCTCATCTTCAACATACTTTACAGTGCCTTGCTGACGTGCTGTAATTTATGTTTAGCTTAAATCCATGTTAATTGCTTTTTTTTTTTTTAAATTCCTGTTCTTTCACAAACCAGTATAACAAGAAAGGTATATGTGAATCAGTTGGTTGACTGTATTTTGGGATGAGGTAGCTTTCAACTGCCAGCTGTCATGAAACTCACTCCTAGTCTTCTTATTGTGCCCTTCTAATTAAATTAATTAAGTTGCATGAGCTGGCTAATTGTACGAAGTGTTTGTGCAGGTCTTTATCTGGCTGAGGCTCAACTTCCATACTAAAGAGATGTAATGAAAGAAATAAAATATTTTTGTTTATATGTACTATATATTTTTATTCACAAAATCATATATCTAAACGCTCAGCCGGGTTTTCTGAGTGCAATGGAATGATCTCAAGATCATATGTTTGGTATGTTCAGTACCCGTGCCAAGGCACTTTAATCCTGTGACTCAATTATTTTCAAAATCATATTGGAGAGGTACTCAAAAAAACTGTATTGCTGTATTGCTATGTTGATCAGTAGTATGTAACCCAAAAATGGCACTGATTTCACTGCAAAATCAGTCTGTTGACTATTATGGGGTTTATAAAGTGGACATACAATGATTCAGCAAGAATACCTACATCTTGCTTAATTTTGCATATGCACCCTCAAATATAAATCACAATGTTGAGCGAGGTCTCATGCCTTGTTTGAACTGTAAATAGAGAAGATTGGTCAAACCGTTTTGGAGATATCAAGGTTTGAATAGGACAAAAAATAGATTTTTACATTCATCTTGCACTCTGACGCTGGGATACATTTCCAGTGTATGAGTAAGACAAAAAACAGAAAATTCACTTCTCATGTGCGTGCGTGTGTCTGAGCATTGCTAAACCAAATAGTCCAATGCACCCATCCCCTCAGACACACGCACCCACATGAGAAGTGAATTTTCAGGCCTAAAAGTAAACCGTTTTACCATTTGGCCCAGAAAAAAAATAATGATTCTGTGCACCACATACTTCACAATTTCTCTAGGAATTATTTTATTTCCAAAAATAGTTTGTAGTTCATGGTGAAATATATGGAGCAAATTATTCAGCCACCACTGAGATAAGTTATTACGTATGCTTTAAATAATACAAGATAAAACTCTACTAGGAAACGGTTGACTATAATAAGTTACCCAGAATATGTCTAACCTGTTACGCCTACCAAGTACCAGCCTGTCATTTAGAATTAGCATGATTGTAGGTTTCTTTACTTGTAATGAAAAGTCAGTTTATGTTTAAGTTTGTTACTGGGAGTGATTGAGAGTGCATCACAATCCTTAAACCGCAATCTTTCCAAAGCTTACTAAAATAAAAAAATAAAAAACATGAAATAAAGCACAATGCTGTGGTGACTGAGAGATGGGGAGAGAGAGAGAGAGAGACAGAAAGAGAGATTAACCACCATTAGAGAAATGCTCCTCTCTAACAAATTATATTTTATACAATAAAACATGAAATGGAGGCAGTGGTGGCTCAGGTGGTTGAGACCCTGGGTTGTTGATCAGAGGGTTGGGACTTTGAGCCACTGTTGGGCTCTTAAGCTCATACAAAATCACTCCGCTGTTAACAATCCCAAAGCCTGGATGAAAAAGGTGGAGGGTTGGGCATTGGGCTTACAAACTATTCCTGTAAAAATATGCTATATTAATGATGGAGTAAAAAGTATTTAAAGTTTTTAGTTACGTAAGGATTTCAGGTTAGGGTTTCAGCTGTTTGGTCAGGTGTAGGGTACAATTATCTCACTCACTCACTCATTATCCATACCTGGAGCCTATCCTAGAGCACGAGGCAGGGTACACTCTGCACAGGATGGCACACACGCAAACTCACATGCTCATTCACACACTACGGGCAATTTGGGAATGCCATTAAGCCTAATCTGCATGTCTTTGGACTGTGGGAGGAAACCGGAGTACCCGGAGGAAACCCACCAAGCATCCATCCAGCCATCCATCCATCCATCTTCAACCGCTTATCCGGGTCGGGTCGCGGGGGTAGCGGTTCCAGCAGGGAACCCCAAACTTCCCTTTCCCCAGCCACCTCAGCTAACTCTGACTGGGAAATCCCGAGGCGTTCCCAGGCCAGTGTGGAGAAATAATCTCTCCATCTAGTCCTTGGTCTGCCCCGTGGTCTCCTACCAGCTGGATGTGCCAAGAACACTTCCCTAGGGAGGCGTCCTGGTGACATCCTTACTAGATGCCCGAACCACCACAACTGACTCCTTTCCACGTAAAGAAGTAGCGGCTCTACTCTGAGTTTCTCACAGATGACTGAGCTTCTCATCTTATCTCTAAGTAAAAACTCAGCTATCCTTCTGAGAAAATCCATTTCGGCCGCTTGTATTCGCGATCTTGTTCTTTCGTTCATGACCCAACGCTCTCAAGGGTTGGAACGAAGAAACCCACCAAGCACTGGGAGAAAATGCAAACTCTGTGCCCACAGACACGAGGCAGGAATCAAACCAGGGGTACAAGTATCGACTATAGCTACAGAAATTACAATCACAGTTAAAATCTTTTGTTTCACTTGTAGATGCTTTTTTCCCCCTTCATTTGGTTGGACGCTTGTTCACGACTATGCAGTTTAGTAAAAGGTACTTCAATAAACAAACAAAAAAAGTAAACCCAGATTTCCTCACTGTGGGACGAATAAAGGTGTATGTTATCAATGCGTGTGTGCTTGCTTATTCTATATTTTGGTATAGAAAATATATTGGAGGGATTTAAACAGAAAACAGTTTCCTTTTGGATTCTGATGCCAATGCTCAGGTTTATTAATTATTCATTAATAAATATGTGTGTGTGTGTGTGGAGGGGGTTGCGCGCAGTGATCTACAGCAGAGGAAGAGAGAGAGAGAGAGAGAGAGAGGAGGGGAAAAGGAAGGACAAAACGACCGGGGGAGAAGAAAAGAGGAGGAATAGAGGACTGCTTGTTTTCACTTTATGTCGATTTGAATAACGTTAAAGAGGAAGAAAACGCGTTCAAGAAGAGCGAGTTGATTTGCACTAGTTTTGCATATACCGGAGAAACAGATCGGAGGAGAGAGAAAGAGAGAGAGAGAGAAAGAGGGAGTTCGTTCTCAGCTCATAAACCGACACGTGTTGAGCTTCACTCCACTTTCTACAGTTATTCATACAGGAGTGCTGTGTGTGTCTGTGTCTGACCGAGTGAGTGTGTGTTTGCACAGACAGACAAGGTTTCATCTTCACGTGGCGGTTTTTTACAGCAACACGGCGAGACGAAGCTCCGAGGCGACTTTCTTCCCCCCGCTGCTCTTTTTCTACACGCTATCGGACTATGGCAGCGGTAACCAGCCCGGAGTCGAGCCCTCAGTCCCGGGTCTACTTCCAAACTCCCCCCGGTGCCGAGGAGACCGAGACTCCTGCCCGGAAACAAGGCCGGGTTACCGTCAAATACGACCGGAAAGAGCTGAGGAAGAGACTGAATCTGGAAGAGTGGATCATTGATCAGCTGACGGAGCTGTACGACTGTGAGGTGAGTGATCCAGTCACATCCATATGTACCGTTAAACTGAGGATGTCCCAGAAATCTCCACACATAGAGGAAACGGAAACCTTCTTAGTTACAGTACATTTCCTATATGATCTATGTGAACGCACACTCATGATGAACTCGTGTTAACCTCTGTGTATGGAAACTTTATGGGACAGTGGATCCGTCTGCCATGACGAGTGATCGATTGATGTGTGATGCCTAAATAAGGACTTCCGGTAGTCTAACTCTTGTGTAGTTTAGTTTGGATACATTGTTGCTAAACAAATCCCATCTGAACCTCATTTACAAGGCAAGAGATTCACTGTGGTGTACTGTGTGTGTGTGTGTGTGTGTGTATGTGTGTGTGTGTGTGTTTTGACCTATATTCTATTCCTGACACAGTTGTTAAAAGCATTACCTACATGAAGCATTCACCCCCCTAAATGGGGCAACTATTGTTCACAGACGCCTGCCTCACAGATTAGGGGTTATTTTCACTTTTTGGACCCAAAGGAGTGAAGTAAATGCAAACCTTCCTAAAGTTGTCCATGGACAATGGTTTGTGACTTCCTGAAAAGGGGGAGAGGGATTTAACAGAGTTAGATTAGAGGCCCTAAACTGGTTCAGGGAGACAGATCATCTTCTGCTCATTACAACAAAAGAACTCTGCATGTGGCTCATAACCCACTCCCCCTCTCGTCCTCCCTTCCTCCCTTGCTCACTCCATCTCTCCTCACTGTCCCGGCTGTCTGACACCCCCTCCCCCCTGACTCCGCACCACCAGCATGGACGGAAACACACACACGCGCGCACACACACACACACACACACTTACTCATTTCTTCCTAAAGTCTCCCTCTGGAGTTACTTTTCAAAGTGGCTGCTCTCTGTGTAAAACTTCCTTTGCTTTGAACAAGGTAACGCACAACACCCTGAGACGCCGGTGACCCCCCTCCCTTTTAATCTTATTAATAGCAAACCAATCATACCACTGTAGCCTTTGTGTTGAACCAGTCAGTGTGGCACGGTGCCACAGATTACTACATTCTAGCCTAATAAAAAAACTAGTATAAACAGTTTTTTTTTTTTTTCCATACAAAACATAGTAGAAGCCTATACAGTATGCTCACTCTTATTATACCCAAAGTGTGTAATGCACTTCAGTACTAAAGATTGGCCTATATTCTCTGGGCATTATTTTTTAAAAACAAGACAGCATACTATGATACTAAATAGTACCCTGTAGTATTTTTATGCAAAAAACAACAACTTTACTGTACTATATAGTGTATGTATGATCAGAGATTTAACACAGAAGACAGCATACTATTGTAATAAAATTTAACCTACACTGTGTAAACACACGAAACACCACAATACTGTAGTTTATAGTAACCTATACTGTATGGTGACTTTAAAAAAAAAAAAAATTTTTAAGAAGACAACCTACCTTCATAATAAATAATAGTCTACATGTATACTGTTTGATCCCAGTTTTAACCACATTACCAGTACCAAATAAAAGCATGTCCTGAAGGGGCACGGTTTTACACATACTACTGTACTTAATAGTGACCTGCATGACCTAGTAATAGTAACCTGGTCATTTTGTTCATACAATACACTATACTACTGTAATACACATACACACATGCATACTATGACACTAAACAGTAAACTATTCAGTATGTTCATTATTTTCCTCACAAAACAGCTACTATAGTAATGATTATTATAGTATATTGTAGTGTATGTGATGCCATGTTGTCATACTAAATAGTAGAGCTGTGCGATTTAATTGGGTATGCAATAAATGTCTATTGATTGAATTAATTGGATCAGTGACCCAGTTTTTGGATGTAGAATTCATATATATATATATTATATTTACTTTCAAATTGCTAATAAACTTGAAAACTTTCAAATCCTGTACTTAATTGCATACTATGTTGCCACTGAGGCTATGCCCAAAATTCTATGCTACTGTTTTAAATAGTAGATTGTATGGTCTCTGTAGTTATGTTTAAAATTGCATTCTACTCTACCATATACATGCAAACCAATAACCAAAACTGCCTCCTACTGTAGTGGAGCATGAACTGTATAATCACTATGGCATGCCTGCATACTTCTGCACTAAGTAGTATGCAAAAGTAGTATGCCACCATAGCATGTGGTTTTTGTTGTAGCCACAGTGTCTACGCATAAGCATTCTCGTTTTCCCTTTTAATGTTTTTCTTTCAGTGTGGGTACTGGGCCAGGTGGCAGGAACCAGCACCCAGAGAAGAGGGGGAGGGAAAGTGATCAGATGAATAGGGAGATCTAAAGATAATGGAGGAGAAGAAAGGAAAAAGGAAGAGGGCAATCTAAGCAAGCGTGTTAATATGCAAACACACTCGACAACACGTGTGAGCTTGCTTTGACACGTGGTTAATAGTGGCCCAGATTTCCTTCTGTACACAATGGGGCAGGTCAAACACTGCAGTAATTTATGGAGGAAAATCTGATTAAATGCTTACTGTGTTGTTTAGGCAGTGGGTGCATTTGGTTAGGAAAGCAAAGCAAGTGTGAGTGTACGTGAGTGTGAGTGTATTTTGAAAAGAAGATGCAATTCAGATAGGAGTACGAAGAGGTGGAAAAAGCAGATGTCAAGAAATGAGCAGATGATCGTTGACATAATAACAGCCAAACCATGAGCAAAAGATGGAAAATGACAGCTGTGGTTTTAACTTCTGGCTGAAAGCACAAGCATTGCACATAATTTTTCCTAAGGACCACACACACACACACACACACACACACACACACACACACACACACACACACACTTTTACACTTTGGTTTAAAGCCTGTTACATAGCAATATGAATCACTACAACCCTTTTCCATACACCGATATTGAGCTGTTGGTCTAAATGCCATCCCAAAGATGATTCACTTGTTTACATGTAACAGCATTTATCCATGTTAAGGTGACGAGGTTAATCTCTCTTGTCTATTTCAGATTTACTTTTGCACAAATCAGGAAAATCTTGCCATGGTGAACAAGTGTGGCGTCAGTCAGGCATAACACACATTTGGAGCAGATATTATTATGCTCATAAGCATCTGTCACATCCACAAGCAAAGCAAGGTTATCACTATGAAGAATTTTAAACAACACAATGTGTTCCTGCTGCTAATCATTTAAAAGGGCTTAAAGGCTAAAGTAATCCCTTTTTATTGTCATTAAAGTGTATTTTAAGGATTAGTGACATGAATTTATTGTATTCTTTGTGATTTTCAAAGCCAAACCTGTTAAATCAAGCATATTCACAATAAACAATAGCTTTGTGACAGCACACTTAGCATAACAACAGCTAAGCAAGTCAGTTAGCTTAGCATGTAGATTCTGGGGTTAAAAGTGTTATCTTCTAATTATTTTGATAACATTGTAAAGTATATAAGTAAATTTAACTCATACACTGTGCTCCACTATTAATCTTTGTAATATTTTTTGTAATATTACATTTTAATCTCTTATGTTTAGCTCTTCCAAGTTCTCAGTGCTTTAAAGGCTAGAGTAAAATTACATGAGACCTGTGAGTCAGGATCCTTACCATTGACTAAGCACACACAGACAGAGGATTCACCCTACAGCGAGGCTGTTAGGAGCCCTGCGTCTGTGCTTGTGAAATCACTGATGTACACAAACACACACACGTAGACCCGCACCTGCTCACCCGTGTGTTTTAATGGAGCAGGTTTAGACATGCCTTTCTCAGGCTTTGCAGTCAACACACACACACACACACAGTGTGAATTGCTGTACTGATTTTTATCAGCTGTTTTACCTGATAGCCATTACACAAAATATCACATCATGGAAATATTCAAAATCATGGCGTAAACACAAGCTGCGCATATCATTGTAATGGTCATTGTCTCTCACACTTCCCGTTCAGTCAAAACAAGCCCATTATAAAGAGGAAGCCCTTTTATTAATAGGGGAACATAGCATCATATGCAATTTAATTCTCACTCACCTTCAGCAGTGGGAGATTCCTGAATGGTGTTCATTTAAATTCTGAAAGAAACCGCACAATACACTTCAAGTTGTACAGCATTTGTATATCAGTAAAGGTTAGGCTGTGGGAGCTCTTGTTCGATCACCAGGTTCTCACAGTTGCCTGGCACACACTTAACATACAGCTGCTTAAGCTATAAGCAAATGGAACTGTCTATTATAAATTGCTTAATAGTTTGTTTTGCACTTGTGTGAGTAGTGACACTATTTTTATATGTTTAATTACATTTAATTATTTATCAATATTTATATATTTTTTTCACTAGGTAGGATTACTGGGACCCTAATATTTTATTAATAATGGGAATAATTGCCCAGTTTAAATAAAAATGCATCGTGTAAACACCTCAAATCAGAAATGGAGAGAATTTTTAATCTTAGTGTAAAACTTTGATAATCTGCTCAGTAGGTAAATATTAGCCATGTAAACACTTAATCAAATCATTTCCCTCTTGCCGTGTATAAATATACACTACCTGTCAAAAGTTTGGACACAGCCTCTAATTCCATGCCGTTTCCTGATTTTTATTTCGTTTTACATTTTAGAACAATGCTGAAGGCGTCCAAAAATATGCAATAATCTCATTTGAACAGTTAATATTGAGATTTGTCTGCTACTTTTGCTATATAAAGCTTTCATAATGACACTAATCTGAGGTCCTGTTAATTGGTGATGTTTGAGGCTGGAAACTTTAAATAAACTAAAGTTTTAGTCTTGCTTTCCTGGAATGGTTTTCATGAGAGCCAGTTTCATCCTGGTGCTTGATGGCTTTTGCAAATGCACTGAACTACTGAACTATTTCAGCTGACTTCTTTGTCTTAAAATAACAACTGACTCTCCCTGTTGTTACATAATTACCTAATTCCATATGTATTATTTCATTGTTTTGAAATCACCAGTATTATTCTAGAATGTAGAAAATAAATCTTGTGTCTTAACCTTTGACTGGTACTATATGTTTTTTTTTCGGCACATGTTTCTCCCACGTGGCGATTTTATTAGGATACAGGAAGTACTGAAAAGGAAATTTTGCTTCCATTCCTAATTGGTAAAATCTGTTGAAACAACTCTCTCCTAACTGCGTTTGGACTTTCATCCACTGGGACTTTAATTGTTTCACCTATTCACACATAATAAAGCATCTAACCAGTCATATAAGAGACTGAATTTTTGTTGTATTTCTGGTTATGTTATAGAATTTCTGTTATATTTCAGCTTGTTAAACGTTTCATAACCGGGAGAATCACTTTGCAAATATCAAATAAGTTAGTATCTGATTAAATGCTTTGGGAATGTAAACACACAGCTTATCAGATCAGTGTCCATGTAAACAGTTAAGCTTTAGTTGTAGGATTTCAGTTGTAGTCAAGAAATATTGTCCATGTAAACATACCCCTGCGAATGAATGTTTGTATGTAATAGGACTTGTGTAGTGTGATATGTAGTGTGATATGCAGTGTGTAGTGTGATATGATGTGTGTGGCTTAACCATTAGAAGTGTGAATATGCATGAAGAGTGAATTAAGGTAACAATTAACCCTTTCTTTTACGAGAGATTTCATTCCCTCCGCATCTCTACTTTTCTGGTTTGGCTAGAAAGCATTTGACTGTGAAACTTATTTACTAAGCATGTCACTATAACAGACAGTCCAAGTTTAAAATTAGATTTTATATATAAAACAGGAATCTAACACATACACACTCACCTACGCACACACATGCATACACAGGTTCGAATGTCAGAACATCAGCATCATATGCTGAAGCAACTTTAAATAAGTCAATTAGTTAATCTACATCTGATTACAATGTTGTAATCTGATCATGACTGTAGTTCAGTAATTCAGCAGAACTAAGCATATTTACTTGAAGAAAGTGTTTTTCATGTCTGTATTTTTTAAGAATCGCCTCAGTTCAGCAACTGCGTACATATTAAATGTACTCACAAACATACTGTCCTTACAAGCTACAGTAACCCATGTAGATACAGTAACCCATATCCCACCACACTGTACCTTTAATTATGTAAAATTACGACATGGTAAAGTGAAAAGCCTAATTTCATAGCATTGAATAAAAGTATAAATAGACAAAATAATACTTTAATAAATGAAACTCATTGTAATGTAATCATTGTAAATTTGCTGCGGTATAAGGGATGTGATGTTACAGGATAAATAATCAACTTGCGGTTGATTTATTGCCTTGTGCACCATATGCCATGATGTTTTATCCCTTATTTATGAAACAAATGTCCTTGATGTCCTTCAGATGCCATGATGTCCTTCATGTTATTCCACACTCAAACTCTATTATAACAAAGACTTAAGGGATCATGTTGCTGGTCCTTTAATAAACACAGGCTTAGTGTGAGCTCTGTGTCAGTGCTATAGTAAAGCTGTGACACTAATTGCTTGTTCATTTGATTGTGATACGAGTTACAGCAGCACCCAGACATTCATGCGGAGATAAACAGATAAACGCCAGGCTGGACTACAGCTTGGCCTGGTCTGCAGGCTGGTCTGTGAAGCGTGCTGTGTGATTGTCTCTTTTTCCCAGAAGGAATCAGGAGGATTAAAAATCTTGGTGTGGTGAGGAGTCTCTGAGGCCAGCAGGTCTGCTAGAAATAGCTGTTCTCTCAGTCTACATTCTTTATTCAGCAAGAGTCACACAGCAGATAGGAGACAGACAGACGGCGTGGTTTGATATCCTGTCGCTATAAGTCTGTGCCCTGTGAAACTAAGAGCTCAGGAATACCTGGATATTTTTGTCTTCTGTATCATTTAGTGATATCTTGAGTTTTACAGAAGTAAAACTGGAAGATGTGATGAAGTTTAAGGTCATTCATTGACATGCAATACTAGACGTGTATCATATTGTTGTAGAATGAAATGAATAACATCAATGATGTACAGTAGACAAGTGACCGGATCATGGAAACACAAGGCTCATGTATGCCTGTGGGGAGCAAACTTAACCCGTCTGGTCCGATCCTACAGAAAAACAAATGTAGAACAAATTGTTGAAAAGAGTTAATACTGGCAATTATATTTTTCTATCAGAACACCCAGTGCATCACAGCCTGTGGTGTATGGGACTTAGCAGGCAAAGAGTTTAAGGTTGTTGTCTCCAAATCCCCCAGATCTCAATCCGACTGAGCATCTATGGGATGTTCTTCACAAACAAGTCTGATCCATGAAGGCTCCAGACCATAACCCATAGCACCCAAAAGATCTGCTGCGAACTACCCGATTCCAGAAGTAACAGTGCATCCCCAGAGGTCTGGTGGAGTCATGCCTGGAGGGGTCAAAACCGCCCTGGCGACACCAGGGAAACTTGCACAATACCAGGCATAACATTTTGCTTTTTAATATTATGACTGATTGGTGTATATGCATCAGGCAAGCATATTTGTGAATGTCAGAGCTGGCAATACTTTTTCAGAGGGAACAATTTGTTATTGGGTTTGTTTAAATATGTCAAAACATGAAAAGCCCAGGGTAACCGAAATAACTTTTTTTTTTTTTTACTGTATTGCTGCAGTGTTGGAAAGCTGGATATAATTGTATAGTAGCAGTTTTAGTAAGACATCTGGTTCATCTTAAGACTTTATTATGAGTGCAATGGTTTTCATTTTGTATATTTTAAAAGCTTATTGATGGAAGTCAATAAATACCCCAAGATTTGATTTCTCAGTACAGGGAAACATGTTTGTGGTAATCACACAGAAGTACCTCTTGGTGTGGTAAAAGTGACCTTGAGCTTCAGAAACCAGTTTGGAAACAATTCCAAAACAAAATGAAGTGCTGCTGGTTTTGTTTATGGATTTTCCTAGGTCAGGTTGTGTAACATTCTCAAAACTCACTTGCTTGGAGTTGCTCGGGCTGCTTCTCGGTTTCTAGTTTTAGAAATCTCAGACGGAAACAACAGGAATGGAATACTTTATTCATTATTCATACCTCAGCTCTCTCTTTCCTTCTCTTCACAGTTTCTCCCAACCTTGAGTTTCTTCCCTGAGACCATAAAAAAAGAAGCCAGTCTTTCCCCAAGTTTATGTTAAACAATTAAAACCACAAGCCCATGATTTGAGGCTTCCCATGGCTCATGGCGCAGTTGTAAACTCCCTCACTGTCTTTAATCAAGCCCAGGTGCTTTCACTGGTTTAAGGAACCTTGGGGAAATTACTATTAGGAACCTGTAATTAGTGAGAACAGAGCAGTGGAGGACGGCATTCGTCTTCCATTTGCATTTCAACATGGTCCAAGTGTAGATTTAACCTCTTGAAATTGCACTGAACAATAGGCCTGATTTGTGTGAACAGATTTATTCGCAGGAACATGCACACAAGAAATGTAGTCCGGTTATTTGTCATGGATTATAGCAACCTTGTATATGGATTGTATGCTCAAGTTTGAATCACTCATTTATTTTTATTTACAACATTTATTAGGTGCTCTAATGTAGGCTCTATTAAAGGTGTTTACCAGGGCAGAGATTAAGTCCATTAAGTTCATATTTTTTCTAACATTGATTTAATAACACATTTTGAGAAAACCCAGGTGTTTCTGGTTTTTTTTTGGCATAGATGGGAAGCAAATTTATTTTTCTTTTGCCTTTGAGTCATCATTTCATGTTTCCTGCCCTCTGTGTCCTTATTTGGGGTTTTGTGGGTGTCAATAAAGACAAATGAA
>JAQMYL010000001.1:15763803-15786902 GCA_030014365.1 Clarias pachynema
ACTGTGAGCAACTGTAACCTAGCATAAGCAATTTCCCTCTGGGATTAATAAAGTTCTTTGAATCTTGAATCTTGAAATGTCCTGTAGTAACAGAGCCCTGAACAGCTTTGGAATAAACTGGAACTGCTGACTCAGGAAGACATCATTAGTGGAATGGCTTCCCAGAAGTGTGGGAGGGGTATTATACTAGTAAATGGGAACTAACTATGGAATAGGATATTTAGTAAGCTCATATGGGTGTTACAGTCCAGATGGTGTCCACAAACTTTTGGATGAATAAAGATGAATGCATAAAATTTCATAATGGTTGTGTTTTCTGTAACAAAAAATACACTCACCCCAAAAAGCAGAATCATACCCCTAAATAAATATAAATAAATGATAACAAAATAATAAAACGTTATCAAGTACAATTATGCTATGTGTGGCGTGTTTTAGAAATTCAACTACTTTGATTCATGATATCATGCAGGCGACTATTAAACGTCACGTGGTCTCATGGCGGAAATCCCCATTCCATGAAACTCCACTCCTGTTATTAGTGCTTTGTTTCGCGTTCTCATTCACATCCCTATTGGACGCTTCTGGGTTTCACTTTCTATCGATGAGTCAGCGATTTGTAGTTCTCGTGATCCTATTGGACCGCGTGGTTTGTAACGTGCTCTCTGATTGGCCGGCGCGGAAACAGCGACGACGACGAAAACGAGCAGCGCAAATCCTGAGGAAGTCGAAGTTGTCCCAGTTGATAGAAATTTCCAGGAGCAAATAATTCCTCTGCTGAACGACTTGAACACAAACCGGGGTTGAGGTAAGGCTTTGGGGTGTAGTTATAATGACGCAGTTTTTCCGTGTCGAGCGCTTTTGGAGCTGTGAGCACACCGCTGCAGCCTCCAGGGGCTCGGGTTTCACGGCGAGTTTAGGTGAATGACACACACACACACACACACACACCAAGCTACACGTCTGCTGCTTCTAAACACGGACATCAGGAGTAAATCTAACCAGCAGCATGTTGTCGAGTACCTTTTAATGGGCCGTCTTTCAATACATTCTTATGTGAGGTCTTTTCAATGCGGAACTGGAGGGGCCGAAGGGGACAAAACACAGCACACAAACAATTAGGGCATTTAGGCTTGTCAAAGGGTTGCTGCTACTGAGGGCAAAACCTGCATTAATGGAGGCCACGAGGTCAGAGAGACAAAGCTGCCCTGAGGTGATGAGGAAATAAGCAAGGCTTTATTAATTATTACTTGTTAGTGAAATGCTGGCATTTGTAGAAGGCTATAAGAAGCACATTAGCTATTTTTTCCCTTTCTTTCTTAAAAAAATAAAAATAAATAAAAAAATCAGAAATCTAGCAATTCTACATTAATTCTACATGAATGTTTTTCATGAATCCTGGGATTCAGATTTAAAAAAAAATCTAATCAGATGATCAAAGTCAGAACTATTCAGGTCTATAAAATAATCAACTCCTAAGTTCATAAGAGTTCTCTGAGTTGTTCATCGTTGTATGCAAAACATTAGGGCCACCCCTGGTACCACTCTGACGGTTATAGATCTCCAGTCCCTCCCTGTATTCAACAAGCCAAGTACCATTCTTACCATTGCACTGGTTCTGTACGATAATCTTAATAAACATCAACCAGCAAAATAAATAATTTTGGCTGGAAATTACTTTTTGATATGATGGATGAGGAAACAGCTGGAACTTCAAAGCTGGGGAAAAAAACAACGACTGAAGATCTTACCAGTACCATTCGATTGAAAAAGAAGAGTGTTTAGAGTTGCACACGTTTAGTAAGATAATAAACCAGCAGAATGAATATTTTTTTTGTTAAAAATGTTATATGGTGAATGAGGAGATACCTGGAGCTACAGCTAAAGGTAGAAAAGAGAAAAAAGATTCACATAATGGACCGACATCTTGACTAGTTTTTTACATATTAGAAGCTGATTTTTCTTTTCTTCTAAAACTACTACTACTTCTTCTCCTTGGCATTTTACTGGCAGTTTGCATCCACAATACTGCATTACTGCCACCTTCTGGTGCTGATCTCCCTTATCTCCCTTTTTCTAGTCCTGCCACCCATCAGAAACCCATTAAATACCTTGTCCAGAAGCTAATTTGTAAAAAAAAAAAAAAACACTTAACCACTTTATCCATATTCAAATGGAGAAAAAAGTTAAAATCACTTTTTGTCCGAATTGCTTGGACCAGTGGAATACTAGCAGCATCAGTCTTGTTGAAAAATAGTGGACCAGGTACAGCCTTAATATTTACACATTGTATTTAGGATTTGAACAACTTTGACAAGAGACGAATTGTGATAGCTAGAGGACTAAGTCAAAGCAACTCCAAAACTGCACCTCTTTTGGGATGTTCTGTCTGCAGGGGTCAGGACCTACTAAAAGTTCTACAAGGAACACAAACCAGTGAACTGGTGAAACGGTCACGGTTGTCCAATGTCATGTTACTGGGTAATTACAAAGCCCTCCATCCTGGTGACTCTCCTGCTCTAGAAGAACTACAGTTTTACCTTTGACTGTTACAAAGTGCAAACACAGGAGACTCCTTTACCAAAAGTGTTAAACACTGCTTCAGCGAGAAAATCACCCTATCAACAGTTACACATCTTTAAATGTGATTATGAGTAGTGTCTTGTGCTGTTTGAATGATGTGATTTAATAACAATTAACACCCTCTGACCAATTGGAATTGAGCATTTGACAGCACTGTGGTGTAATATATTATACAGCGAAAAGATGAAAATATTAGAAATAAAAGATGCAACAGGAATAGTTTTATTACTCTTAATTCATTCTAAAATATGAAAGACAAGCACAGCACAGAAAACAATGAATAGAAATGCTGTATAGAGAGCTTTCTACTGTACTGTACAATCATGGTAGTAAATTATAAACGTGTTTTTTATAAATGGACTAGCAGCTTTAATATTACTTTGCCTAAAGAGCTTGATTGTGGAAGGTGTGCCGAAGGTCTATATCCATGGTGGAAATGAACACTTTTCACCAAAATGTAACTTTTTTTTTTTTTACAAAACATAATTCATATGATTGCCATTTCTTTGCAAACACACACACACACACACACACCGAGTTGTCTCTCTCATTCTTATGCATGTAATTGCATAAATTGTGTTCATTTTCTCTGTGTATGGAGACATTCGAACATCTTGTAGTTAACGTGTACTTATCATAAAAGCATATATGCCTTCATGATACTTGTATATGTTCCTCTTTTAATCCGCAGTAAATCGAGGGCGTGTGCAGCGGCGATGCCAGCCCAGCCTGCTCCGCGTGATGCAGAGGAAGAGATGGAGACGGAGCCTGACTCGGAGGTGCCTCATGCTAACGGAGAGACAGAGGAGGAGAGGGAGCGGGAGGGAGGAGAGGCAGAAGAGACAATGGAGGAGAGTGGAGAGGAGAGAGAGAGTGACCTAGAGGAGACTGAAGTAGAGGAAGAGGAGGAGGAAGAAGAGGAGAGTTCAGGTGTGCTTATCAAAGCATTTATCACCAGCTCTGTTCATCATCTTTAAAATGATTGAGAATCTTTACTAATTTAATATCATATTATAATCATGTCACACAATGATGGATCAGATTATCACAGTTGAGTGTTTGTGTAATCTTCTGATAGAGATTGATGATGAAGATTGTGAAAGGAGGAGAATGGAGTGTCTGGATGAGATGTCTGATTTGGAGAAGCAGTTCCTGGAACTCAAAGAAAAGTAAGACTTTGATTGTGTATTCAGGACCATGAGACACTACTTGAACAATTCGGGATTTAAATACATGACCTTGTGGTTGTTTAAATTCGTTGAAGACTATAATGCATTTATTGACAGAAAAAGTTCTTTAATCAAACTGGTTACTTATTCTCTGTAAGGGCCATATTCCCAATATCATTATCTGTCAGGTTGTAATGAAGAGCACTATAAAGTAAGGGTTAAGATCATGAAGACAGCAATCACTGGATCAAAGACTCAAACAGAAATGTAAATCAGCTTTATGTAGTTTATATAGAAGTAGTAGTGAATATTCAGGGGAAGCAGGACCTCTGCTGGCATGGTGGTGAAGTGTCTCAGGCAGATCCAATCAATCACATTTGGTGCATTATACCAGCACATTATCTCTTCTATTCTTTTACTCTATGTGCCCCATTTTTTTTTTTATTACACCCCATACCCCCAGACCCCTGGTCAGCCATCAACCATGAAGGGGAAAGACTGTCATGTGAGTCTTCAGAGTCATGAGACACCTGCTGACCTTTTCAAACTGCTACTCACAATATTGGTGATGGTGTAACGCACTCGGTGGAAAGAGCTGATGAGCTCGTAGATGCCTGTGGTTGGCTGGTGTCGCTATAAGTAATGCGAAAGTGCAGGTATTAGAACGGCTAATATGCGCTCAGAACTCATGGCTACAGAGGGCTATAGCATCACTTGGGAATCCATCTCTGGATGATAGGGGGAACACACTTCCCTCACCATCCAATCAATCATTATTGTACACACTGTTCTATCTGGCTGACTTTTAGCAGCTGTTTAGGTGGCTGTGGGGCGTGAGGTTGACCTGCTCTATCTTTAGACACTCTGGAGTTTTATCGTATCTAACAGAAAGTCATAATCATACATAAACTCTTTCAGACCCATGCCTAAAGATGATTCATAAAGGAGGAGGAAAATACATGATCAGAATAATAATTATAATATTATTCATAAAAAAGTGTTTATATATTTATGGTTCTCATAAATAAATAAAAAAACTCTAGTGCCTAGTTGCCTGTCTAGTTGTCCACAATACACTTTTTTAAAAAATTTTTTATTTTGAGTGATAAACAATAAGTAATTGATTCTTTTTCTACTTTGTCTTTTGGCTCTGAATCAACTGCCTCTATCTAATCCTATCCTCTTCTCTTTCACCAATTTACTTCATTTCCTCTCTCATTGCATCCATAAATTTCCTCTTTGGTCTTCCTCTAGACCTCCTGCCTGGCAGTTCTAATCTCGAGATCCTTCTACCGATATATTCACAATCTCTCCTCTGAACATGTCCAAACCACCTCAATCTGTCTTCTCCGACTTTATCTCCAAAACATCTAACATGGGTTGTCCCTCTGATGGACTCATTCTTGATCCTATCCATCCTTGTCACTCCCAAAGTGAACCTCAAGATCTTCATCTCTGCTACCTCCAACTCTGCTTCCTGTCTTTTCTTCAGTCCCACTGTCTTTAAGCTGTAGAACATCGCTGGTCTCTCCACTGTTTTGAACAGCTTGCAGTTCATTCTCGCTGATACTCTTTTATCACACAACACACCTGACACTTTTCTCCTAAGTACTTAAAGTCCTGCACCTTCTTTACTGTACCTCTGCTCCCTGTAGCCTCAGCGTTCCACTTGGGTCCTTCTCATCTATCACACTCATGTATTCTGTCTTGCTGCAGCTAACCTTCATTCCTTTCCAGAGCATACCTACAACTCTCTAGATTATCCTCCACCTGTTCGATAGTCATCTGCAAACATCATAGTCCATGGAGACTCCTGTATAACCTCATCTGTCATCTTGTCCATCACCAGAGCAAACAAGAAGGGGCTCAGAGCCGATCCTTGATGCAGCCCTACCTCCACCTTGAACTCTTCTGTCACACCTACAGCACATCTCACCACTGTCTTACAGCTCTCATACATGTCCTGCCCCACTCTATCATACTACTCTGCCACTCTACACTTCCTCATACAACACCACAGATCCTGTCATACACTTTCTCTAAATTTACAAAGACACAATGTACTTCTCCATCAGCATCCTCAAAGAAAATACTGCATCTGTTATACTCTTGCTAGGCATGAAACCATATTGCTGCTCACAAATGCTCACCTCTGCCCTTAACCTACAGTAGCTTCCACTACTTTTCCCCACAGCTTGATTGTATGGCTCATTAGCTTTATTCGTCTGTAGTTGCCACAGCTCCGTACATGTTGCTTGTTCTTAAAAATATCGGCAACCAATACACTTCTCCTCCATTCCTCTGAGGTCCAATAAGTAATTGATTATTGATTATTATATTAATCAATGAAGAAAAAGTTATGAAATTTGCGACCCTAGTAAAACGTGGCCCTGATTTTGGATGATGAGGTCTGGGGTAGAGTCTGCGTTGTAGTTCATCCCAAAGGTGTTCAGTGGGGTTGAGGTCGGGGCTCTGTAAAGGACACTTGAATTCAACTTTGTCAAATAATATCTTCATGGTGCTCACATTGTTATGCTGGAACCGGTTTGGGTCTCTTGGTTCTAGTGAAGTGAAATTGTAATACTAGAGTACATCAGTACACAATCATGTGTCTTTTAAGTTTAGACATTTGGAGAATACTCACATGTGGTTGTGTTAAGGATGATCTCATATTGTATGTTTTAATTTTCTTACTGTAAAGGTCAGGTCAGGACACCATGTACTTGTTCTCACAATAAAATGTTCTTTATGCGCATGTTGACTGCATGGTGTGTAATAATAATATAGAGTATAATAATAATAATAATAATAATAATAGTTTAATAATAATGTGTAATAATAATAATAATTTACAACAAACAGTTCAGAAAATCAAATAATGTCATTCTAACGGGAGCCAGTGAAGTACCTGGTATTAAACTGGTGAAATCAGACAGTGTGACACTATCGGTTTTGCTACCACTTTAACATCCACACTGAGTGATGTCCTTTCCTTTCTGTGGAGCAATTTGTCAGTGGTCTAGACTTTCTGACTTTGCTACATTCAGCTACAAAAGCATGCAGTAATGAAGTTTCTCACAGTAATGTGCACACATGGCCATGTCTAACACAATTTCACTGCCCTCTCTGCCCCTGGTTACTCACCTCTGTTCCCTTTTGCTTGCGTGTAGGTTATTTCGTGAGAGGCTGGACCAGGTGAAAGTGAAGCTGGACGAGGTGCTGACAGGAAAAGCAGGAGAATACAGAGAGCCGCTGGCTACGCTTCAGAAAAACATGCAGCTACGCACTCAGGTAGCAGGTAATAATAAATCAGCAGCTATGTAAAAATGTATGATGTGTATAATGAAGAAATAAGCTAACTGGCTAAGTGGTGTGTTGGATCAACTGTTAAACGTACACACAGACAAACACAGCTGCTTACTCAAACACCTGATCAGACACTGAAGTAGAGTTAATCCAAGCACTTCTTGTGTGTCTGTTCGTACCGATGATTCGGTCAGCGTAACTGCTCCTCTCTTTCCTCAGTCACTGCCAATTCCCATTCAGGCTTAGACTCTGATTAGCTGTTCTTGGAGCGGATTTATACTCACTGTGTGTTGCTCTCTGTAGGTGTTTACAAAGAGCTGTGCCTTCAGGTGATCAAACACAAGCATGAGTGCGAGATACAGGGCGCCAAACAACATCTGGAGGTATCACAATTCAGGAAGCACACAACGTGCACTTGTGCACACACACAAACACACGATTACCCTGGGAGCCTGGATGGTTTGAGTGATGGTCATGTAGTAAGTGTCACTCTAAATCTTGTGTGTGTTTGGTTGCTCAGAGTGAGAGGATCCTGCTGTTCGACACCATGAAGAACGAGCTGCTGGAAAAGATCCGCAGGCTAGAGGAGGACAAGCAGAGTGTAGACATCACCTCAGGTGTCCGAACACACACCAGAGAAAGCACTATCGAGTGCATGAAAAAAAAAAAACACACAGAGATGCGTACTTAAGAAATTAACCCCTCTCTTGGTTTTCTCAGAATGGTGGAGTGATGAAGTGAAGATGAAGAAGTGTAAGAAGAGAACTCAACTAAGCCACCTGGAGAGGAAGAAAAAGCCAGCACTAGTGTCAGGTAACACAATCATCACGCTGTACTTTTGTAAAGGTGGGCCATATGATAACATTGATAATCCGTATTGAGACATGTTACCATGATGAATGTTTTGTGGAGAGGTTTGTAGGCAAAATTTGTACTGTGATGAACCTTGAGTATTGTACAAATATCAAGTATCGGGTTCTGACACGTTTATCATATCACCCACCTTTATCCTCATTTGTACATACCCATCCCTTTTTCATTGCCTCATCCATCCCAATCATAGTATATATGTCCATCTCTCTCTCTTTCTCAGGACCCTACATAGTGTACATGCTGAGGGACATTGACATACTGGAAGACTGGACAGCCATCAAGAAGGTAGTCAACTGTCACCACCTGTCCAATCATCCATTATCACAAAACACTTAATGAATCTTTCTGTCCTGTGTGTGTGTGTGTGTGTGTGTGTGTGTGTGTGTGTGTGTGTGTGTGTGTGTGTGTGTGTGTGTGTGTGTGTGTCTGTGCTGAGATGCAAAATGGAATTTTGATCGCTGTGTTTTTGCGATTATCTCCAGGCTAAAGCAGCACTAATCCCCTTGAAGAAGAAGTCAGACAGTAAGTCCGAGTGTGTGTTGCTTGACAGTTAATCGATGCATGTGTCTGTGGTTGTGTGATACGTGTGCCCTGTGTCTAACCTAATCTCTAGAAGTTTGTCTGACTATATCTTTCTCTCTCTCGCTCTCCCCCTACAATGTGGTGTATCAGTCAGCTGTCTGTTTCTCAGTCAGAGGTCACTTGCAAGAGACGCCTGTAAAAAGCGTAATAAACTGCCTCATCGCTAACGAGCTCTGAACTGCATCACGTCTCCGACAGCCTCTAATTCATTACTTGCGGATTAAGTCGATCCTTATCAAAGCCCTCGCTATGAGTCAAGAAGCTTTCAACAATAATTTGCTTCTCCAGAAAGGCTCAATGTATGTTATAGCTGGAATTAAGACTCTCTGCTTTTCCTCCTGTGTTTCTTGTTCTGTTCTTCTCTTCATGCCCAACTGTAATACCTTAATTTGTGCAGAGAATATATATATATAATATATATATATATAAACGTTTAATTCCGATCATTCATTATGCTTATTATTACAGCTTAATTACCTCTGAGGATAGATTGCGAGTGAGTGCATGCATTACAGGATTTGTCCTCTAAAGCAAATAAACTGGTACAGCTGGTGCAGAGTGTATATATTAAACCATCATCTGGAACGAGCCCGAGGCAGTATAGCAGAAGTGTGAGTGGTGGTGGGATGAGTGAGTGCAGAGCAGCATCATCGCAGCAACATCTGCACTCTCTCACACACCCTGCTAAACTAAATGCTCAAACACAAACCCCCAGGGCAGGTGCACTTCTTTCTTCCCTTTACTTGTTTTCATCCTTTTGTTTGTTCTCTTTTACTTGTTGTTTCTTTCTTTCTATTTGTTGTTCTCTTTATTCTTTGCTTATTTTTATTTTCTATTGCTTAATCTTTCTTAAAAAATTCATTCTTTCCTACTCCCTTTTTTCTTCCGCTTTAATGTTTTTCTTTATTAATCTTCTTTTTTCTTTTTTTTCTTCATATTTTCTTTTTAAGATTTCTCACTTTACAGCCTTTGTTCTTTCCTTATTATTTTTTCGTCCTTTCAACCTTTCATACTTTTTTTTCACTCTTTTCCTTTTCTTGCTTTATTTTTTATTTTTCCTGCAGATTTTTCATTTTCTCACGATTTCTCTATTTATTTGATACATATCCCCCTCTGTTTTTTTTCTTTTTGTTTTTCCCTCTCTGTCTTTTCTCTTTTTCCCTATTTATCATTTTATTTTTTTTACCTCTTTCTGTCATTTCCTCCTTTTTTATATATATTTTATTTTTTATTTTTTACCCCTTTCTGCATTTTTAAAATTTTTTTTTGTCCTTCCTCCTTTCCTTCCTTTCTCCCTTCGTGCAGCAATATTTTTAACCTTGCCTGCACTAAGACAAGATAAGCATTCTAGTTGAACCTATAGACTGACCCACATTAACTGGCTAGCTAGCACTGTGTAGCTCAAATGTAGCTTAAAGTGCTTAAATAACACTGGCCTTTTGTGTAAAACAATCCTGTGTTGATAATAGCCGCCAGAATAAGTGATTACATTAGAGGCGTTCACTACAATTAATAAATAGTTTATTCTTTCAGTGTTCTACATTATTATTATTATTAGTAGTAGTAGTAGTAGTAGTATAATTATGATTATGATTTGTGTAATCTCGGCCAAGAATAGAACTTTTAAGACTTTGTTTTGACCTCACCAACACAACTTTTAAGGTCTTACATTTACCTTAAGGTGTAAAAATGAACAGTGCGCGCACACACGTGCACACAAATGCCAGCACTACATTCAAAATGCTGTCAGAAATGAAGGTGTTTGTGTGATGACAAGACTATTATACACTGACACATGTTGTTATTCTCCTAATTCATCTTTGCAAACTTGTCAACTCGTATGTCTCTCTCTCTCTCACACACGCAGGTCGTCAGTTGTCAGTGCGCTGTGAAGGAGGCACTCTGTTTTATGAGGGAGAGAGATTCTCAAAGGGCAACACTGTTCTATTGGAAGTCAATGATGAAAGCCCAGCACAGTCAGTATTCCCACTACACACTCACACTCCCTCTCTCACTTTCTTTCTCTCACTTATTTTTCCTCAAAAATCTATTTAAAGGAACACTCCCAACATCTTTTAGCCTAACCTTTATGTACCTGTATATACCATGAACAAGAACTTGAACAGGAAAAGGGTTTGACAAAATTTCAATATAATGGAGGTGGTCGACATGTAAAATAAAAAAATTAAGTTGTTTCATGAATTCTTTAATCAAATATATTAGCATTTAGTAAGCTGAATATGTAACACTCCTGTCTCACCTATGCTGTTTGACTCGCGTAGCTTTCGTGAGGACCGGCAAAAAAATTAAACATGTGGAAAGATTGGAAATGTAATCACTACACCAAAACTCGCAGGGAATCGCAATGAACCGTACTTGCGGTCACTGTGCGAAACCTCGCTGCGTAGGTGAGATAGGGGTGTAAGGAGCATTAAATCTGTATAATTTGTCCTTGTCTAGGCATTACTAGTGTATTGTTTTTGTGTGGGTTGGAGGCTGTCATCGATCCTTAGGAAGCGTCAGGAACCTAAAAGACGTAATTCATCGCTGCTGTTTTTAAAAAGTGGATTAGTACATGAGAACAGCTTCAGGAAAACTTTCTGTATCAGATATAAATATATAACGGTACTGAAAACATTTTTATCATAATCTTACTGTTAAAGTGTACTGGTTCATAGACACTCTTAGACTTTTATTACAAGTTAGGTTTCTCAGCATTTCGATGAGAACATTGAACACATAGAGGCTATGCATGTTGTAGATAATTACTAGGTTTGTAAAGTATTTCTTTAAACATTTTAATGTTCTTGATGTCCTTGACTTTACAGCTTTATGTGGGATTTTGTACGCACATTAAACTGTCCTAGGAAATAGAGTTGTTATACTTAACTCCTTCATCCCTCCTCTCTCTCTCTCTCTCTCTCTCTCTCTCTCTCTCTCTCACAGAGCTGTAATAACGACAGTCAGTGCAGGGGAAGTGTGGTTCAAAAGGACAGATGGCAGCAAAACCAAAATCTACATCTCACAGCTACAGAAAGGCAAATACACAATAAGGAAAGCCTAGAGTAAAGACACAAAATACAAATGTACACAGAGACC
The DNA here is from genome assembly GCA_030014365.1 of Clarias pachynema. NCBI lineage: Eukaryota > Metazoa > Chordata > Actinopteri > Siluriformes > Clariidae > Clarias > Clarias pachynema. Next base: position 15,775,416 of record JAQMYL010000001.1, read on the forward strand.
TGCCATGCGCTGCAGGTGTGTATATGGGTCAAAGACCTGGGGTGTCTTTTTGGCATTTTCATGTTAGTTTTTTGAAAAATTACTAATATCCTTTAACATCATTCCAGTCTTATTTTTCTAATGAAAAAAAAAAAAGCCTTTAAAAGGGGAAATGCAGTTCTAAACTGCAAAGTAATGATTCAGAATAACGGTAGACATTAACAAAATAAAACAAATAGTCACAAAAGTTGGATTAACCTCTGGAGAATAGTTCATATCTATAACTCCCAATTTTCTTCAAAGTTTTCCCTTTTTAAAAAAAAAACTATTTTGTCTTTGACCCATGTACAGTATATTAACACTGTCGCAACATTAGTAAATCCTGTCGAGTGCTTCTGCAGCGATACACTGCTTGGTAATTCCTGACAGATTAACGGACAGACAGCTAGCCATCAGAGCTTCATCAGCGAACACAATATGGCACTGGAACGAGTGCTTCACTAACACAGAGGTTTCCACTGAGCAGACGGCATAACGGCAGCTTCTGTTCACCAGCACAAACAGCGTATGGCGCAGCAACGGAAACTGCTGAATCACTGTTCCCAATTGCAGGCACACACCCACTGCTACACACAGCAAGACTGTAGACCAAACAGAGATCGTGTAGATGCTTATAACCCAATATATGCATATTCACCCTTATCATATCAGAGCCTATTGAACCGAATTACCTAAAGCCCAAAGCAGAGAGTTCCGTGTAAACGTAACCATATTACATGCATGGTATGGCTCCAACAATAATCCTGTAAAGAAATACACTAAAGATTTTTTTTTGCAAAAGCCTCAATGACTGCATTCACACATTGCTATTTAGATTAGTTAGACTGCAGTCACACTGAAAATTTGCACTTTGAGTCTCCTTGTGAAATTAGTGTGACTAAGGTGGGCTTGGAAGTATGTTGACAGTTTTGAATTAGTTAGTGTTTAGTCAGCTAACTTTGATGAATGTGTCTCAGCTTTGTCAATGTAATTAAACTTTTTTTTTTCAATGTAATTAAACATTACAGCAGGTTTTGTACCAGCTAGGGTCTGTTCCCACCTCATGCCCAATGTTTCCATGGTAGTCTCCAGATATGATACAAGCCTGACCAGGAGAATGCAATTACTGAAGATAAATCATATCCTACATATATACAAAGCTTTGTGCTTGCCCAAGATGGTTGCTAGCAAGCTGGACAACCACTGAGAGTAACTCTTCATAGCATAATTTCCAGCCAGCAGATGTCCTGTGTACTATGCATATTTTGTAGTCAGGTCTAGAAGTAATGTGTCCAATCTCATGCCTTAGCATTGTCCACTTTTGGACTCTCTACAGTGCTTTACAAAGTGCTGCCTCCTTCAGAAAGCAACTGCATTACAAATGAAACAGTGATTGAGCCATGATCTGATTTCACATGCAACAGTTCACCAAAGTTAAATTCATGAGAAAGGTTAAGTGACTCCATTTATTTGCTTCGGAAGTGTTGAACTTGACTGATTCCACTGAAATTCAGTTCAAAGAGCTAGTGGGACTGGGACTTATTGCACGCCCTGGTGCTGTTTCTGGAACGACACCAGGTTTGTAGATTAATAGCGCCACGTTGCAAAATGTCGCTTTAATTGCACTTCAGAAGAGGTAGATTTGTGGTGTAAAAGATTTTTTGAGCTCATTTTGATAAGCCTTAAGTGCAGAGTATTTATATGTTTGTAAGCTGATTTGGAAACTGAGGGTGCTTATAAAACGTATTTAAAAGTGTTTAATATAATTGTGTATTTATAACAAAAAAGGTTTAATAAAATCTGTTCTTTTATTAACTAGTTTTCTTCTGTTGTTTTTGTTGCATAACATCATGATGGCTGGTAAATAAGATGTGACCATTTTTTGTTAGTGTCAGAATGAGGTTTGCAGAGATTGGTGGACAATATACAAATAAAACAGTCAAAATTACATTGGCCAATAATTAGCCAACTCAAACCAAATCCATAGGTCAAAATTTATCTTACTCTCATAACTGAATATAAATGTAATAAATTTAAGGAAAAAATCCACTCCAATTGGCAGACCAATCTCTGTAATTGTTGTAATGTGGGAATAATGTTGCTGTACCTTTTACAATTGGGAAAAAACTGAGTCGAGATAAGATCACTTAGCAAAAGGTTATTAATGTGAAATGGAGACGGACCAGATGCACAGACAGAAAAACACTAATGAAGGACCAGTATCTCCAAAACCAAGCCCTGATTCTTGTCTGCAGTGGTGACTCAGCTGCCAGGTAAGCATGTGCCTCAGTGTAGTAATCATATTTCATAGCTGGGCCCGGGTGTGTCATCAATAAATAGAAATCAAGATTTGTCTTTAAAAGTTCACATCTTTGCATATGGATAATGTAAAGTGAAGATAATATTTTGTAAAAAGCTCATTCCTTTGAAGACACCCGTGGCTCGATTGTCTGGGGCTAAGGTCAGAGTACTTGCATCCACAATTGGTGAAAGGTGTATGTATTGTAGCACTAAATATTTTCCCCATTAAAGGATGACAAAAAAAAGGCTGCTCAGCTGTTTTATGGCCAGGTGTGTTCCCTCATTATTTCACTTTCAAAGAAGAACATAAAATTTCTAGTTTTAGGTATGTCATTTGGAATATGTTGCTGATAACCTCCAATATAAAGTCCAAAGAAATGTGAAAAAAGAAGTGAAGCAAACCATCATCAGACTGAAAAATCAAAACAAAGATATTTGAAAAATAGCAAAAACATTAGATATGGTTATATTAGATATAGTATTACAGTAATTTCATGTGTTTATTGTTTATTTCTTTGCTAGATGCAGCAATAATAATTTGACCCTTCTCATATGAAGATTTATTTAGAAGAATTCTTTATCTTGTGAGGAGAAGCTTTGCTTTTTCCAAAATATTATTGTAGATAATTTCAGGAACAGCATCCTGTGGACACATTAGACAACTTGTACCAGAATTGCTTAATGGGAAGGTAATGGATAAGGGATGAAACCTTTTTTTTTCTTCTTTTTTTTTTTATGATCCAAGAGCACAGTGAAATTTGTTCCTTGGGACTCCTGATCAAGGGTGCCTTTGGCAACATCTGGATCGATAGAGCATCTTTCTGTTGTGCCAATTGGTAGTTCTTAAACAAGGAAGGAATCTGAATCCTGACCTGAATCTAAATCCTGACCTGAAGCCAAGAAACATGAAAAATAAGCAAAAACTGAAGACATTTGAGGTTTTCATTCAGCTCTGAGTTTCAGCAGCAGAGACACATGCATTTAGCCCCTAAATCACTGGTGCTGACAGAAAGTAAGGGTTTTGTTTGGTGGTGTCTGTTAAACAGTCAAAAGGGGAAAAGAAATGAGACCAGATTGAGAACCAGCAACCTTGGTGTCAGGATGAAAGACTTTTTCCCAAAATGCCTCAAATGGCACAGACTGTTTTTAAAGACTTCATCCTGAACAGGGAACAGGCCAAGCTCAACATCCTATAATCTTCTCTCATCCCATTCTTGTCCCGGATTTGACCTGAGGCATGACTCATACCACCTGCTCTCTGTCTCCACTTTTGGCACTGTGGGAAGCTAGATGTCTGATTGTGACAGTCATAGGTCAAGGCTGGGTTCAGATGAGCCTTTAACAACCAAAAGTCAAGATTTCTTTTTGTAAGCACATGTTTATGTGTTGAAAGATAAATCCCTCTAAGTAAGTGGCTCAGTGGTCTGTGATGAGGCACACAAGAATAAGACCTACATATGCAAACTAACATCAGTGACCTTTCTGAAATTTACAGCAGCACTTAGGACCCTATTTTCCCACTAATTTCTATAAGACTAGTGCTCCGATACCACAGATATCATCTTTATCATGTTCTGAAATAAATACATACATATACAATACATCCCGTATTCCATATTGATATTAGACCACAATCTTCAGTAATTTTGCCAGTTAATCCAGATAACTTGAAATTTTCTTATAGCTGCTAACATTGAAAAAAAAAGAAACCCACATGTACGTATTCACAGCCTTTATAATGACCCTCAAAATTGAGCTCAGGTGCATCCTATTTCCATTGAGATCATGGAAATCATCCTTGAGATGTTTCTACAACTTGATTGGAGTCTACCTGTGGTAAATTCGGTTGAAGGGACATGATTTGGTAAGGCACACACCTGTCTATATAAAGTCCCACAGTTAACAGTGCAAGTCAGAGAATAAAACAAGCCATTAAGTCCAAGTAAATGTCTGTAGACCTCCAAGACAGGATTGTATTGAGGCATACATCTGGGAAAGGGTACAGAAAAATTTCTGTAGCATGGAGGGTCTGGATGAGCACAGTGGCCTCCATCATCCATAAATGGAAGAAGTTTGGAACCTCCAGTACTCTTCCTAGAGCGGGCTACCTGGCCAAACTGAGCGATTTGGTAGAAGGGCATCACTCAGAGAGGTGACGAAATAAAACGATGGTCACTCTGAAAGAGTTCCAGCGTTTCTCTGTGGAGAAAGGAGAATCTTTTAAAAAAGCAACCATCTCTGCAGCACTCCACCAATCATGGTATGGTAGAGTGGCCAGACTTTTCAGTAAAAGACACATGACAGCCCACGTGGAGTTTTCCAAAAGGCACCTGAAGAACTCTCAGACCATGAGAAACAAAATTCTTGGGTCTGATGAAACAAAGATTGAACTGTTTGAGCTGAATGCCAAGAGTCATGTCTGGAGGAAACCAGGCACCATTCATCACCTGGCCAATACCATCCCTACAGTGAAGCATGGTGGTGGCAGCATTATGCTGTGGGGATGTGTTTCATCGGCAGGAACTGGGAGACTAGTCAGGTTTGAGGGAAAGATGAATGCAGCAATTTACAGAGATATCCTTCATGAAAACCTGCAACCAACCTTTTAACAGGACAACAACTCAGAGAGGTACGCACACAGCCAAGATAACAAATAACTGACTACGAGACAACTCGAGACAACTATGAGAGTGACCCAACTACGAGACAACTACAATAGTGACCCAACAATAGACTATTTTTTAAACTATGAACTTTATATAATCTCAAAACCTTCCTGTAAAGCAACTGTAGCATTGACTCAACAATAAAACCACCACACACAAATTGCAAGAACTTTCACTTGGGAAATAAAAATTCCTCATTTTGAGTATAGTTACATTAAGATTTTGTGGCATTTTGGAGAAAAAAATCAAGCTTTAAATTCAGTTCATGTGACTGAAAACTGTAAACTCATCACACCTGGAAAGGCAATGTCTTTATCTACCCTCTTGTATCTAGCCCAAAAAATTTGGAAAATTATACCTGCATATCTTTACTTAACCAATAGATGGCACTGTGATTATTACAAGATTGCCAGCTGTAGCATGATGAGGCAGAATAGGGAAAAAAATGAATCCGTTCTCTTGTTCTGTTTTGCCACGTAGACTTTCTCATCACACACAGTTTCCACCCTTACTAGCACATGAAAATGATCTGTCCTGCACCCCCCATATTAGTTTACAAACGTGTAAATGAGCGCTCAAGTCTTGGCATGCATCCAGGAACCTCTCAGCAGGTTTAATTTACTGGGCCGATGGGATTTAATGAATCTAATGATTACAGTGGATGTGTGCATGTGTGAAATTCTTGATTGATGGGTTTGATCTGAGTTCGTTTTGTTATCTTACAGGTGCCACTATGAGGCGTCAGTCCCACGGGAAGGTTTGCTTCACATTGATATGACAGGCATTTGAGGTGTGCGTATGTGTGGGTGATGGGGGAGGGGGAGAGTGTGAATTTTGTCTCACTCAGTCCACAAACACACACGCATGGCTGGTTTGGACTAGAAATGTCTCATGTGACAGTCTGTCAATCTAAAGTGCTCTTCCAAACCCTTAATTAAGAACTGTACACACATGTGGACATGTCTCCTGCTAAGCCACTTCGCTCCTCCTTACCACACACACCTCACTTGGTCCCTTATTCGTCATCGCTGAATAACACCTCCAGGTCCCATCCTGCTCTTTCTTCTGAGACCTGCATTCCCAAAGCACAGTGGAAAAATGCAAGATGTATGGATGCACACACAATCTCTAGTCATCTACACTCTCTTTCTGCTCCTGTGGCTTAGTTTACTCATCTCTACTTACTCGTGGGAGCAAGGGATCACCTGTCTCAGTGTGTAAATGAGATGACTGAAGGTATAATAATATAAACCGATCATGATTCATGACAGTGGACGCTCACAGCATCACTACAAAGTTGTCTCTCTCTTCTCTATTCACACATGGGCATCTCTCCATCTCAGCCTTTGTCTGTTCTTTCCTTTTTTCCATTGTATGTAAGACTACAGGCCAATTCCCAGCACCGCTCCATCTTTCTCTTTTCCTCTTTTGAAACACTTTCTCCTGCTTTCTCTTGATCAAAATCAGTGACCTCATCTTTTTCCTCCCACAATCCCAGCATGGTTAAATACCAGAAGATATCTCTCTCTGCTCCTTCTTCTCTCAGCCAAGTTTCAAATGGACCACAATTATCCATCCACTACGTGTGAATTTGGAGTGTGTATGTGTGTGTTCGAAAGCAGATTGTGTGCGGGCAGACACGTTTTTAATTCATTCAACGTGCAAACCTCTGATAAAGACTCTTCCTAAAGAGGCAGTACGAAAAATGTGATGAAGAGGAACATTATTGTATTCAGTGTGATGAAAAGTGTATGAGACAGACGGAAAGAGAAAGAGAGAAAACATTATAATGCAAGCGCGGCCTGATGAGACGGAGGGAGAATGAGAAAAAAAGAGGATAAGTATATCAGGCAGGTGTGAGAGGAAGTGTTAAGGAAAGTATAAGTGTGAAGGCTGTATTGGTGAGTCAGAGGGCTACGGAAAAATTTAGCCCTTGAAAAGAACAAGTATCTTCCTTTTAAACCGTTAAAGAAATATATGCTGTTTAATATCCCACTTGGTTTTAATGTAGAAAAAACTACCAATCATGTCTTCATGACCTCATCAAAAGAATATCCAAATAGAAAACATCCCCATGCCAAACTGTTATTCTCATCCTTTTCATTCCACTACCCTGGTTGTGCTATTGCTGGTAAAAAAAAAAATAGTTACATGTATTCAAACCTCAGACTTTCCACAGGGGTGCATCAGGATGCATCAGGGTAAGAAGGGCAGCACCAGAAACGATGCACCCATCACGCGTAGTGCACACTATACAAGCCTCTGCAGGCAGTGTTATCATCTGGGGTCGCTTCAGTAGGTCAGGTCAGCAATGTTATGGCAATAAAATGAAGTCAGCTGATGACCTGAGTGTACTGAATGTACGATGTTATCACAGGGATGCATTTTTCTTCCCTCATGGCACGGGCTTATTCCAGGACTCAAATCATGATGGAGTGGTTCTGGGAGAACCACAAGAATTTTTTCACAAGATTGAGTTCATTAATCAAAGCTAAAGATGTTTGAACTAAATATTATATGTGTATGTGCATGTTTCTTAGAGCGAGATAGAGAGAGAGAGAGAGAGAGAGAGAGAGAGAGAGAGAGACAGCCATAGCACATAAATCAACCCTTTTTTTACTTGCTCCATTCTACTACACTTTAGCTTCAAAAATAATCATTAAAGTACACAATTTTTTTTATTTTTAAATTAATGTGTGAGTTCATTAAACATCATGCTTAAAATTTCTTTTTTCATGAGTCATCTATTATATGATGTTAATTATGCAATTTAGCCGTGTGATAATATTTGGACTGTTCCATAAGTGCAGTTTTTTGAATTTCATTGCAACAAATATCTGAATACTTTATTATGAAGGTTCTGCAGTTCAGTGACCAAGTCACTCTATAGTAATCAATTCATCAAATGTGATAGATTGCTCATGTTAAGCTTATTTCATTATTGTGGAATTTGAACTCCTACTTAACCCTTCTATAATCAGTTTCTACCAAAAATAAATGGCAGTGGTTTTTGTGGTCGAGACCTGTAGATTTAAACCTGTAGCTGGATCACATGCCTAATACTGTACATTACCATTATCCAGACCCACAGCCATTAAACTGCACAACAGTGGAAAACATCACCACATCATCTGTCATCATACAATATCTGTTGTGTCTACTGGAACTTAACCAAGATCAAACAGAGTCTGAAGACACCAGACACTACATCTTTACATGAGCAGCTGAGATACAGTAAGTCAGTGTTGAGAAGTATGTCTAGCAAACTGATTTCTCTCAACTCGCAACATCGTCTGCTGTAATCATGTCTACAGAATAACTTAATTGCAGAAACATTGGAATGCAAGTCACATGGTCTTCTTCCAAGGTAGTACTTTGTCTGTTTTGGGTGGATATGTTGACCCTGACCAAACCCCCAACATAGATGGTGGCCCATTGTGGGTGCAATCAATTAGCGGACTTCGGCCCATCATCAATTAGGGACCTACTTCGCTCAATTCCACTGCGAAATTGTAGCAAATCCCGATGTCAGTCAAGCTCTCAGAATCCATACAGGCACCAAAAATCTAATCATGAAATTCCCAGAACTACAGAATGTATTTCTTCAAAATGGCAAGCATGCACAAACACACACCCACACCCATACCCCCCCCCCCCCCACACACACACCTTAGACTTTATTAATTTATTTTTGTGAGCAAAGCATGTACTTGCTAGATTTTTAAGCAAAACCCAAAGCGTTATGACGAGCCAATCGCATCGTTTTTTTTTTACCATGTCAGTGAAGAGAAGAAACGTCCTTTGCAACACAGTGGTTTAGATGTGAAGGGTTTTTGCTAAAACTCTTGCAGCCAGTGAAGCTATGTTTATGCTCTGTATCTGCCATTGCTGTCACCCCAGCTGTGAAGAGGAAAAATAATGTTACAAAACTTAAAATATGCATAAGCATATTATGTACATGAAACGTGACATGCACAGTACTTACTGCTTCTATGATAGGGAGCAGCCATTATGTACTGAAGTGAGACTAAAATGGATAAAGGAAGATGAAGATTTTGTATTTCTTGTAATGTTTCTCATAAACAATTTTTTAAATTAAAAGGTTTTGTTGGCAATTTTTCCTTGATCTAATGTGATGAAACTGTTTCCCACTTGACTTGCTACAAAAATAACAGTCAAAGCATGAACGTGCTATATTTTTTTATTAAAACTCAACCAACGAGGCTAAACACATACATTGTTGTATACATGTATACGTCTGTTCTAGATTATGTTACATAGTTGTCACGGCATGCTTTGTGAGACTTAACTGAGCACAAAACCAAATGTACTGAGACAAATGTCTTAGACATAGCACATAGTAAAGCCATTTTCTGCTTGTATGTAAATACAATATGGAAGGGGTTTTTCAATTTGAATAGAAATGAGCTCAAAGAAAGAGGTTCATATAACTCACTGTTTATGGATTGCTCTTCTAAATGAACAAGCCATTAAGTGAGAAAACGATTATGCATAAGCATTTGCAATTTGTCTTTGTCAGAGTGATGATATTGTTAGAATGTAGATTTTAAACCAAATAACACAGCTGTATGTATATATGTGAATGTGTGAATAAGAAAAAGGAAGAGAGAGAGGGAGAGAAAATTAGAGTGTGAGAGAGTGAAAGTGAGAGTGAGGGAGTGTGTGTCTCTCTGTGAACCCAGTAATCAATTCTGCATTCACTTTTGAATTCAGCAGAGTTTCACAGCTGTAATTGAGTGGGATCACACATGAAAAAGGCATGTAAAAAAAGGAAGCAAAGGAGAGAGCGAGCGAGAGAGAGAGAGAGAGAGAGAGAGACACACACACACACACACACACACACACACACACACACACACACACACACACACACACACACACAGAGTAAATAATTAATAATAATATATGGTTAAGTTTGAAAGCACAACATATTTTTGATATAAATGATAAATGTAGTTATGTGTACATGGAAGAGGGGAAAAATATAATATATAATATATGTGTAAATTATACTGAGTTTATACGGAATAGGATTTGATATATTTGCTGTAAATTAAACATGGAAAATATGCTTAGGTATGCATCTGCCATAACATTAACACTGATTATTATCTATACACTAGCAAGCTGGTGACAGGATCTTGGCCACTAAAGGTTCATCCCATGCATGTGGGGATTAAAGATCAGCCTGTCTGGTCCAATGCCACAGAAAAGCCAATGCAGCACAAAATCACTAAAAAGGCCAATGCCACAACAGCAAGGCACTAGAACACCTAGTGCACCACACCCCTCAACCCACAGTACATAAAGGATCTGCCACTAACGTCCAGACACCACAGCACACCATCCAATGGTCTTGGGGAGTCAGGTCAAGAGGGAGTCAGCTGTCCCCAATGGCAGAAGGAGAAACCCAAAACCTAGGTGGTTTAATATTATGGATGATCAGTATATATCAGGAATACATGCCTATCCAAAGAACCAAAACCCTCTCACAACTGCCCCTGTTCATTGTAAGTGGTTGTATACAGAAGGACTCATTACGTAAACTCATTCATTAGAAGGATTATTGCCCATCTCATAGGAATATTAGTGTAGATTTTGCGATAACAGATTTAGACTATTTTGCTCTCAGTGCAGTCATTATTAAACCCCAAACTCAATCCGATTACTGCCAAATTGCTGTATTCATTAAAAAGTTAGAGACTAAAAAACAACAAACACACACACACACACACACACAGACACACACACACACACACACACAAATACTATTAGTACTTTTATTAGCATTAAAAAACAGAGATGATAAAATAGTTTATGTTCATAGGCTATGAAAAATGGCTTTCCACTAAAGTTGGAATTTCTGGTCATTCAACTACAAGAGCATTGCTGAGGTCAAGCATTAATGTTGGGTGACACTGTAATGCTATTTCAAACAAAGACATTCTAGTAGGGCTGGGCGATAAAACGATAACGATATGTATCGCGATAGACACGTGATCGATATCAATAAAAAATGTGTTCGATAAAATGTTCGATAATTTTTATTCTTTGTCGGAAGAAAACAGAGGTTGCGAAGTTAGTTTGGTTGCTGTCATGCGCACTCGCTCATGCCGTTTCCGACGCTTCGCCGGATCTTATGTGAGTACTCACAATTTTGGGTCCAATTCCTGATTGAGTGTGTGTTACTAGAACGCGGGTTTAATTGTGTAAACTCTTGCTCTCGGCTTGAGAGAGTTCTTACAATAACTCGCGTGGTTATCCTGCCTGTTCGCGCTATTTCCGCGTTTCGGTTTACCGTCCACAGTCTTCTGGTCCGCCTCCGGTTGCCCGTGACTAGTTATGCTCCGATTGATCGGCCACCGCTCATGATCGGCCGATATTGGCTAAAAATAGCTTGATCAGCGAACCCCAAAAGCGCCGATCAAAAAAGCCGATCACTTGACGGAAATTACTCGCGCGACTTTTTCACACGTGCATG
>JAQMYL010000001.1:15804458-15815941 GCA_030014365.1 Clarias pachynema
AGGAAACCCACCAAGCACGGGGAGAACATGCAAACTCCATGCGCACAGAGACGGGAATCGAACCTGGACCCTGGAGGACCCAAGGCAACAGTGCTAACCACTACACCACCGTGCCGCCTATTATTATTTTCTATTATTATTAGTGTTTCTCATATTGTGTTGGAGGATTACCCCGGTTTAGTGAGAAATGGCTTCTGTCTGGCCAAGAAGCATCTCAAGGACCGGATAAACCAACAATTGCAGTGGTCATAGTAAAGGGTCTAAATACTTACACAAATTTTTAAAAATGTATTAAACACTTAAACACAAATACATGTTTTAAATTTGGAATTGTGAAATATTGCGTGTAGAATGATGAGGGAAAAGCAGGATTTGAATCCGTTTTAAGATCAATGTAAAACATAAAAAATGTGGAAAACTTAAAAGGGTTTGAAAACTTTCTTTCGGCACTGTACACTGTATAAGGGCACCAGAAGTCCAATAACTATATATTTAACCTGAAAAAACTATATTAGAAGACTTAGAAGAGGAACTCTCACTAGAGTGAAAGGTCTAATGTTTCAGAGGTCTAATGTTTCAGATACTGTTTGTTCTTTAGAATGTACTATCTTGTGTCTGGTATCCTAGGTAACGAAGACTTTACCTGGTTGTGGATTAGTATACAATTCGGCTTTGTGACTTTCTGACACATACATCGAAAACCACTCACCAAAACACACTGTGAGCACACGACTGTAAACATGCTCATTATATATATATAGGTTTATAACCTTTGTGAAGCACACTTACACAGTCTCACATGAAATCCGATCAGTTTGGAAAAGATCCTCAAGATGTAAATTTTTTTTTACATTTTTTTTTTTATTTGTTGTAAAATTAGCCATAAGACAGAAGCAGGATGAGAAACCAGAGGGAAGTTGGAGCAAGTGATCAATGGCAAATCCAAAAGCGCACTGAAAGCATTTTTAGTTTGAAGTCCTTTCCACTTAAAAGATATGCTGTTTTTTTTTTTTTTAAAATTCCTACCAACTTTATAAACACTCCCTGCAGTAATGGCATGAGGGATGCTCTGGAAGTTTTGTGAATTTAGTTAATGTGATTTACATCCCCTACATACTGTCTTCACCAGGAACTGTTTAAAAGCAAGTTTGGAAGTTTAGAAGGAAAAAGAAAGTAAACCAGTAAGCTTGATCTTGCAGGGTGATTAAATTGTGTCAGCTACAGCTTGTAAAAAGACTCACTTTATACTTGCATATGCCATAATAACATGCTTGCAGTTTTTTATATATATTTTAGAATGTATTAGGGCCAGTTCCTGAGGCAAGTGATTATATAAAAGATTTTTTAATACACTACAATTTCAAAATGTGGTGAGAACAAAATCAAGCCAATGAAAGTGTAGAGGTTGTGACCCCAGCATTACAAGTGTTACATGTAAGTCTGCAGATCTAAAACAAAAGAGAGATGCTTTGATGCCTGAGTTAGAAGGCAGCAAGCAAACAGTTATGAACGCCAGTGTGTAAACAGACCTTTTTTCTATAACTTTTTTGCTTAAGCAGACTATAGAAAAAATAGATTTATTTGCCCTGTTATTTAAAAAAAATGTTTGATATATGTTTTTCCCTCTTTAGATTTTTAAAAGGACTAACATTAAACAACCAAAGTCAGATTATAACTTTAGCACATAATGACAACAAAGGAAGTCTGGCCTAATGGCTTCTTCACTAAAATTAAAAAGACTTTTGAACATGCTTGTTTAAGGAAATGCAGCACTCTACCCCAACCAAGTTAAGCAGACTCCAGTAGATCTCACCCATCCATTTTTTTCAGGATCTGTCCCATAAACTATTCTATGGTCCAGCTCTTACACCTCTGTTGTCCAACTTCCCAAATATATAAAGCCTAAAACTAAATAAGTAAAAAAATAATAGAATAAAAGCTATATACTAAGGATGAGCTGGATACTTTTTTAATCCTCTAACCTAATCCTCCAATTCACCAAACTAACCCTGTGTATTGTTTTCGTTCCCTCACCAAAATCCTAACTCCTTCCCCTTTTATTTCTATACCAACCACTAACCAGTGTTTGCCAGGCCACCCCCTAATATGGTTTGGTCAATAAACAAGGGTGGAGTTAAAAACAGAAAAGAGAAAATGTTTAAAAAACTCACTCACTCACTCATTCATTTATTGTGTATATCAGTTCTCCTGTATACAGTGTCACGGAGGGCCTGGAGCCTATCCCAGAGGTACAAGGCGGGGTACACCCTGGATGAGGTGGCAATTTATCACAGGGCACGCAACCATTCAAACACACTGACACGCTCATTCACACATTCCGGGCAATTTGGAAACATCAATTAGCCTAACTTGAATGTCTTTAGACTGTAGGAGGAAACCAGAGGAATCCCACCAAGCACGGGGAGAACATGCAAACTTCATGCACTACCTACTTTTTGTCGGTCACTCTGGATAAGAACATCTGCCAAATGTCTAAATATAAATGTACTACCGCCTGTTTAAATAACAGTTGTGGAAATTGTTACAAGTCTGAGACAGGTTTGGAAGTCGGCAAAATACATGTACTAGTCGTAAATTGTGCCTTATGCTTGATGGAGTAAATGAATTAGATAACTGTTGGAAATAATGGAGTTAATATCCTATGACTATTCCAGCTATTTCTCATCAGAGATCAAGTCTTGCATCAAATAACTTAATAATTTGTACACAATCTAATTGCTCTTCCCTACTGTGGTTGTGTATTCTGACTGGGTGATACAAAAAAGCAGTTGTTCAGGACCATGGAATAAGTACAGACATCAGTAGGGAGTTATTCAATCTCAGAACAAACTAGTTCCATCTAGCACTGTAAAGGAATCTAGGTTTAACAGTCTATATACTGTAGCTCTACATAGTTTCACAAATAGAACTTTTCCAGAACCATTGACTCAGCATAAGTAATGGCCAATGTAATGGTGGCACGGTGGCATAGTGGTTAGTACGGTTGCCTCACACCTTCAAGGTTGAGAGTTTGCATGGATGTTATCCTTGTGTTTGGTGGTCTTCCAAAATTGTCCATTGTGTATGATTGGGTTTGTAGGTATTTGTGTGTATTTGTACCCTCTGTTCCTAAGATTGGCTTTCTGAAAGACCCCAGAGTTTGTTAGTGAACATACCTAAACATCATTAAATTTGTTACAAAGTTCTTGCAAAATATATCAACCAAGGTTTGACTTGGAAGGTTCCTTAAATCCATTATTACAAACGGATCATTCCTCTGCTAAGAGGAAAGTTAGCCAAAGAAGTAAGTAAATAAAAGATGCCAAGGGCAACTCTCAAACCCTACCACCAAACCCTTTTTTCCACAAAATTACTAAGCATCCAAGATATCTTTTTTTTTAAACAACAAACAAATGCCTTGCTTTTCTTTCATAAGAGTGCATATGTTTGTTCTGTAATCTGTGGATCTCTCCAGTTCCTTCAGAATTACACTTAGGCTCTCGGTTGCTTCTCTTACTAATGTCTACCATAAATCCTCATTAAAAACACACAACCAAATACCATGGCCTAGTTTTTGTACATTTGTGATATACAATCACAATTTTGTCTGTTTCAGTGGCAAGGGGTAATGCTAAAATATGGGGGTGAATATTCAGCTTAAACACTGTACGCTTTAATGTGCTGTAGCCCATTTCTGATCTTCATGGAGTAAGATGAAAGCTTGTATAAGATGAGTAGATGAATTGGGTGGAATACGATGAGCCAGGAAACAGAACATTTGCTGAACAATGTACAATTTGGATGAGGTAAACCAATACACAAGATGAAGCCAAAGACACTTTATTATGTTATTATTAATGTGACTATACACCTAACAGTGGCAGTGTAAACAGTAGTACTCAAAAAGTCTTGAGATGGAGAAGGTGGTCATAAAGAAGGGAAAGATAGAAGAAAAGGAAAATTTTATTATGTGGCCACTTTCTATTGCACCACTATTGCACACTGTTTTGGAATATATCAAGCCCTTTAAACAAGAATAATGGTTGTTAAAAACATACAGAAGTTTTCACTGAAACAAACATTAGCTTGGTTCTACAATCTAATTATAAAAATGGTCACATAATTTGGTGAAATTATGGCATGTTCTAGAATTCAAGGTACATTATCATGCCAAACCCATCTAATGTTCTGATTTAATTTCTACTGAATGTTCTTGAGAGCTTAATATTCACATTTTATATCTATTATAACGTTTTCTTAATGCTCCACTAATGTATAATTGTGGCAGAATTAGTGTACTTTGGTCCCAAAGAGATCTCATACAAACATATGCACATAAAACTTCATAATTTTTCACAATTTACACTGACTAGATTAGTCATGGTAACAGGCAAAAAAAGAAGAAGAAAAAAAAGATCACTTCCAACACTAGAATAATCACAGTGGAAAATATATCTCTGTCACATAACTAGATACAAAATGCCACAGATAAAATTTTCCTAGATGAAGATGTGTGTTTGAAACTGATGAAAGAAAGAGAATCTCAGTCCTACACATAGTTACAGTTTGTAGATAATTCAGTTTAAAATAAAAATATATTGCTGAATAAACTATTCATATTTTGGTTATTAAACCTTTCTGGTTCTTGCACTTATATTTAAAACTGCAGTATTTTTAAAAATTTAATACCATTTAGGAAGGTTAATAAACAGCCAAATCATTATTGTTAGTGGGGGTGTGCTGTTTAACCTATGCCATGTTCCTGAACTTTAACTTTTACTCTGTGATTTCTAGGATCAAATCATCTCCTTCCAGTGAACTATCAGTTTTGACGTGCACCTTGGCCACAGTTCCTGTGAGTGGCGAGTTCACCACAGTCTCCATCTTCATGGCGCTGAGTACACAGAGGGGTTGACCTTTCTCCACCTTCTGACCCTCCTTTACCTTTACCTCCACCACCTTCCCTGGCATAGGGGCTCCCACTTGACCTTTGATGTCCTTCAAAGCCTTTGGATGGAAGTGCATCTCCTGAGGATAGTGCACAAGATTGGGAGTACAGTGAGTAAAGGAATACTCCAAACACATCACTTCTGTAATATATATGAGACTACAACAAGTAAGATTTTTCTTCTCTATAAGAAATTACAGGATAAAAAAAATCTATTTACCTATATACACAAATGATGCATTATTCTAAGGGCTATTCTGGTGGTAAATAAATGAAAACCATCTATGGCATTTAACCAACTAGTTCAAAGAATGACATTCACTGCACTAGCTAGAACACTTAGCTAGTAAATTTGCAATTAAATCTTAAATCATTGTTTCATACAATGATTGTTCCGCTTGCATTCCTACACACTACAATACAGTAGGTGCCAGTATGCATCTAGTTGGTGTGCGCTCCAGTAATAAACTCAAAGAAGAAGAGAACAACAGAGTTGACCTTCACACTATGCCTACCTGCAGGCAGATCAGTATAGTGTGGTGTGTCATGCCTTAATCGTGAGCAATATACGTAATTCACAGATTTTCCATGCATGTGTTGTTTATTAACCTTTTGATTGAATTCCCTATCAATACTTCTCCTTTGCGTCTTCCTGCTGCTGTCACTGGCAGTGTTTTGCTGCAGTTGGGAGTCATAAGGCACTTTACTGCAATATGTTTTTAAACAAAATTAAACAGATGGATAACACTACAGGAAATTGTGAGAGCTTTGAGTAGAAGAGACATGAGGTACACACACAAGGTACACATGAGGTACACACACAAGGTACACATACTGTATGTGTAACTGGATGTTCTCCAGGTGGGATTTCTGAACCCTCTTAAAAAGACATTATAAGGCATAAATTCTACAACTAAATAAATAATAATATTCTATTGTCCTAAGGTATTTGCAACATTTTTAAGGTCTGTTATTTAATTATATCAAAACAGAATTTTATCAAAGTAATTCTAACTTCAAAAACAATGTTGTCCCAATAGTTACAGTGGGGCAAAAAAGTATTTAGTCAGCCACCAATTGTACAAATTTTCCCATTTATAAAGATGAGAGAGGCCGGTAATTTTCATCATAGGTATACCTCAACTATGAGAGACAAAATAAGAAAAAAAAAATCCAGAAAATCACATTGTTGAATTTTTAATGAATTAATTGGTAAATTTCTCGGTAAAATAAGTATTTGGTCACCTACAAACAAGCAAGGTTTCTAGCTCTCACAGACCTGTAACTTCTTCTTTAAGAGGCCATACTTTCCGAGAAGACTTAAAAAGTCACCTGTGTTCCAGGATACTGGAGAACTTTTACCGCTGTGCCATTGAGAGCATTGTTACAAACTGCATCTCAGTGTGGTACAGAAATTGCACTGCTCGGGACCGTAAAGCCCTTCAGAGAGTGGTAAAAAACGCCCAACGAATCACTGGCACCCAGCTTCCCAGCCTGGAAGACATTTACAAAAGACGCTGTCTGCAAAGGCCAAGAGGCATTATCAGAGATTCCTCTCACCCAAATCATAGACTGTTCACTCTGCTACCATCGGGCAGGCGCTACAGATGCATAAGTGCCCCCACCAACAGACTGAAAAATAGCTTTTTTCCTGCGGCTGTTACTGCACTGAACAGCTGATCATAAACTGTTAGCTAACACATTACTGCACTGTCACTTTCTGTTTATATTGCACTACTTCATTTTTTACCACTATGCATCTTTGCACCATCAATAATTATGCTCACCAGTGCACTACTGTATATTCCACCCATATTTATTCTGTATATACTGTACAAATAAGAACTTACACATGTATATCCTGCTACTTTTAGGCATGTAATCTTTCAGACATGCTAATCCACTGCAATGTCTGCACAGTTACTGCATTACACTTTATTATACTGTACACCATTTTATATATATATATATATATATATATAAGGTGGAAAGTAATGAATTACATTTACTCGCATTACTGTAATTGAGTAGATTTTTTTGTGTACTTCTACTTTTTAAAGTAGTTTTTAAAGTCTGTAATTTTACCTTTACCTAAGTATGTTTTGTTTAAAGTATTGTACTTCACTACATTTGAAATCATATTTGCTACTGAGTAAAAAATAAAAAAATAAATGAATGAAAATGAAAAATAATACAAATAATACAACGGGGAAGGCAAACAATTGCACCGCGGAAACCACTGATTGATTGATGGGCGTGGAGAACAAACGCACTAAATTCGCAAGAACGATGGAGATGGACAAAACAGATGCCAGTGATGCAGACACAGCAGAAAGTGAAATACCAACAAATTCTTATGTAGCAAACCCCCGGTCATATTTAAGCGACTACTTTGATTTCAAGCACAACAAAGGGAACAGATTTATTATGCAAGAGTGTTCCATCCCCCATCCCACCCCCGCTGTTAAAAAATGTAACTCGGTAACTTTTACTCGCTACTTTTTACTTTCACTTGAGTAGATTTTTATAAGGGTAACTTTACTTGTACTTCAGTAAAATTTCACTGAACTAAAAGTACTTTTACTGAAGTACAAAATTTTATTACTCTTTCCACCTCTGCATATTACAACTAGAGCATTATATAAATGTATTTACAGTATGTTAGAGCCAGAAGTACTGTCATTGCTGATTTATTGTAATCAAAGGGAAAATAAGTTTTTTATTTATTTATTATTTCATGAGGAACAAAAAAGGAAAATAATTAACTTCAGACTTCAGATTCTAGCATCACACCACCCCATGGGTTGCTTATTTTCCTGGACCACAATGCTCTGTCTTGGATTGTGCTTCACTTGAATAAAAGTATCAGTTTTCCACTGACATGCACATATATAATTTTTTAAGTGTCTCACAATGTTAACATTATATACAGACTTATTAGGGATGAAATTGAGTTATTCAATTTCTGTGGAAGGATGGTGTAAAAAAAAAAAAAAAAATTGGCCATGGGATTTGTGCGTGGAAGGCAAATGGAGCCAGAGCCTCATTTAAACCGCTCTCACATAACCATTGAGCCACTAATCTCCTTTACTAGGAAAACAATTGACAGCTTGCAGTATTCGCTTCCTCTGGCGAGTAACCAGGGAAACTCATCTGACCTCACAAACTGAGAGTAGCATCCCTCCAAGAACATCCATTCTGTACCCGTGGTCATTTACACCCTTTCTGTTTCTCACTAGGCCGCTGTGGACATGCTAGAACAGCTTTGCCTGGACATGATGCGACAAGTTATTTAAGAGTTGCTTATTGGTGTTGTGGCTAATTTGGAGGTTTGTTTTGTCTTGTTTGGGTCAGGAGATGGTTGGCCTGGAGTGAAAGAAAGTTTTCCTCCTTTCTTAATATAGAGATTAAGTGTACTGAATGCGAACATACCTTTGTCTCATATATAAATTAATGCAATAAATCATACATTTGAAAAAAGACACAGATGTGAATTGGATGATGTACAAATGAAATACCACTGCACACATTACCAGTTTTACCAATGATTTGTCTAAACATGTTATAGTGAATATAAAGGAAATCTACAGTACGTAAAGTTATCTAACCTAACAGGTATCCTAACAGCAATTCAAAATGTGCTGATGTCACTGATGTCGCTGATGTGCTAAGAATCAAAAGAGACATTTACAAGTGGCTAATGGATTTTGGGCTCATGCACATTTCATGCATTTTCTAAAATGGATTGAGCATGCACAGACCCTAGACAAACTAACACAAGATCTGATAAAGACAGTGGATATTTCCTTATCTTAGTCATTTCTCTGTTATACATTACATTCCAGATTCTCTTACATAGTTCTAATAGAATAAAAGCTGTTTACTGAGATATCAAACAATATTTTAGCCTTTTATTTGATCTAATAAATGGTTTCTTGAAATAAATTTTTTTTTAAAAACGTTCATTAACAATGTTCCCTTCAAATGATCTTGTTTAATATCTTTTTTTTATTGAGATAATGAACAATGTTTAAGTTTAAAGATTCAAGTTGATCCTTCATAGAAAGATTAATAGAGCTTTTTAAGATTTTTAAGATTTTTAAGAAAATCATGTTAGCTCAAGATCATGTTTCTTTAGAAGTGCGCAAAATTAAAATAGAAATGTGCAACAGAAAGTTAAATAAAAAGTTTGAATTCTGGCCCATGCAATATACTACTTGACCAAGACATTCAGACCAGTAGTATACTGTGTCGATTATAAGTTGCTTTGGATCAGGAACGTCGGTCAAATAAGAAAAATGTAAATGCAAGTCTAGCTAGACTTGTTACTTATAATTAGCCAAATGGTCTCCTTTATTCTACTATGTGCAGCAGTATGCAAGTGCCTCCACTATTTAATATCCAATACGGAAAATAATTTTAATTTTGTCTTATTCTTTTTTCATGCTTTACTTCAGCATGAAATATATTACATCTTGTATCTGATATCAAAATGAAAATAACAAAAAAGGGAGACCCTTGGGTGCAGAGAATTGGGCGGCGTGGGTGATATACAACTGAGCACACAGAATGGGAACAGACCGCTTATTGTACAAGCTGAAAACTAATTAAACATTGGTGTTGCTTGCTCTCCCAGCCAAACAGCAGTCCTTTAATACTCCTGTTGTTTCACCCTGCTGTGTCTCTATTACATACCCCCCTTTCACGTCAAAATCTTAACCAGATATTTAACAAGTTTTTATTTAACATTACCTCCAGAACAATTGTAATAGCAAATGTGACACATTAACGTTACAAGACTTACTCAAAATATGTTGAGTTTTTAGAAATAGTTAAAAGGTTAAAGTTAAAAATAAGCTGATCAGCTTTCATTTAAAGATACAATGATCTGTCCCCATATGTCTTTGAAGATTCAGTTTTTAAAAGTTACATAGCTTTTTTTGGAGTAATCCATGATGTGTCGAGCATTTGTTTGTGTTGAGGTCTACCAAGCTCCAACTAAAAACTACTGGAGAAAATAGAAAATGAACTAAACTTTAGCATCTGTATAAATCAGTTTTTTTTTTCTATTTTCTCCAGTAGTTTTTAGTTGTAGCTTGGCCAAATTCCACCCTTAATTAGGAGACTCCCCCCTCCAGGCTAGAACCACCATTCAGGAAAGGCAAAGGCTATCACATTTCCTCCACGACAGTTGACTCCAGCCAACCGCATCTTTTCAAACTGTTTGTCATGTAGTGAGCAGCAAATACACTCAGCGGGAATCGATATCTTCTGCTCAGTGGCACCCATGATAGGCTAGCAGCACGATTGATATGAGAGAACTAGAGGGCCACCAATACCTGTCCCGGAGAAAGCTCAGCCAATCAACTATCTCTGATTCCTTTTTTTTTTTTCAAAATATCACTAAAGATTTTTTTCCATATACACTGCCTGGAAAAAAAAAAAAAGTTAAAAGTTGCACATGTTAAGATTTTGTTACCACACTTAACTTAGTAAGTGTCCTGAAATCTGCCAGTACCATCAGGGAAGTAAAAATGCACAAATGGTCTACCTTGGTCATTCAGTACATTCAGGTAGTCAGCTGACTTCATTTCATTGCTACATACCATTGCAGAGCCTTGGCCTGATCAACTAAAGCAAACTCCAGATCATAACACAATTCCAAGCTTTATGCTCCCTACCAAACTCAAGATTTTTTTCTCGATAATCCTGACAGCTAAGTGATTTTCTAAAATCCACGCAGAAGTTTAGTCAAAATTCTAATCTTTATGTGGAAATACTAAAAATGACTAAAAGTGCATTTTATTTTGCCATCTATGCATAGAGAGTAGCAGATCTGCTGCACTGAATAAATGAGGATTAAAAAGTCATTAAGTTATTATTCTACGTAAGCAGGTCAAAAACTTATTTAGCTAGAAAGCACCTATTGGACTTTGTAAGCAAAGTATGTATACAGTTTGTTGTCAATTAAATTACAGATAATACATTCGCCTGCAGCAAATGTGACAGGAAGTAAAGACCTGGAGACCTCTTACCTGAGGGTCGGAGAGCCGAGAGATATCTGGGTAAAGGTAGAACTTGATACCATCTGCTGCACCAGGAAGAGTGATCCCTCGAATTAGCAGGATTACCAACATGAAATAAGGGAAGGTTGCAGTGATGTATACGACCTGCAGGAAGAATAGTAGAAGAATAGTATTAATAAAGCTTATGAAACTGAAAATTAATTCAAGTGACCCAATGTGAAGTAATCACTTATTCTGTAAAACATACAATATCAATGATAAAAAAAAGAAAAGAAAAAAAAACATGAAGGCATGCTTATTGAAAGGAATGAACTTGCAAGACCATGCTACTTTTAAGACCACAATATTTGGTCTACAATGGCCATACCTGCTGACCAAATAAACAGAGGTGTCAAGTAACGAAGTACAAATACTTCGTTACCTTACTTAAGGAGAAATTTTGGGTATCTATACTTTACTGGAGTAATTATTTTTCAGCCGACTTTTTACTTCTACTCCTTACATTTTCA
>JAQMYL010000001.1:15838324-15851361 GCA_030014365.1 Clarias pachynema
ATATATTTTCTCACCTCAACTCCTGTGTTACCAGGATAGGCTCCAGATCCACCACAATTCTCACCGTGATAAAGTGATGGAATTATGTTCTGCAACATAAGGCTATGTGTTCCTTTACATAACATTTTGGTTTTCAAAAGATCTAAACCAGCTAGGATGTAATGTTTAATCAGCATGTAATGTATGTTTAAGTGGATTTCTTGTATGAGTCATAACTGTTAATATAAGAGTAAAACAATTAAATTCTGTCTGGCTAACTCCCACACAATGCCTACTGTATTGGTGTATTTAAAATATCAATAATATATGTAAATTTTCATGTTGGAAAATAAACACATGGGGATATAAGAGTGTTTAGCTAATATCTGACATGTAGCAGTTTTGTATTTAAATAAAAGTTTATTTTATTTTATTGTGGTATTGTCAGAAATAAAATAAATAAAAAAAAGATAGGTCAGGACTATTTTGTCATTTTTTAAACAAACAGATGATAAAAACCAACCATAACCAAAAAAACAAACAAACAAAACAAGAAGCTTTGTAATGCTGTCATTTGGGTCATGTTGTTCCCTCCAAGTTGATACAAAGTTTTTCTAATCAAACTCCTTTATCCCAGAATGAAATATTATATCTTGGAGGTAGTGGGTTCTTCCAGGATGACTCTGCCCACATCTATAGGGTACAGGAGCTCACTGAATAGTTTGATTCATGCAATATAAATAATTTTTCACCAATGTAAATCTACTGTACTGTCACCAAATCTCAACCTAAATGAACACCAAGAGCATCTTCGTGTCTATATTACACAGTGTGCTCAACTGCTTTCATAAAAACACTAAAGAAACAAAAATGAATTGGAAAAATGGTTATCATGACTCCAGGACAGTTTCAGGCGTGGGGAGAATCTGCGGCCAAGCCAATGAAGCTATTATAGTGCTCTTAGTGGCTTTATAGCTTGGTTAATTTACTAAGTTTACTCCTTTAATCTGCCTTCCATCTGTATGTGCTGTGAACTTTTGTTCAAATAATAACCTACAACAATGTTTATGAATCTGTAGTTTGTTGCTGAAGAGCAAAGCAGAGTTTGTACAGTAATGATTCTCATTAGAACAGCATAGGCAAGCACAATAAATACAAATAAGCTGTTTGTTTATTGTCTCAGCATGAAGGGAACTGTAATTACTTTACGTTATACAGGTATGTAGGGATATTAGTTTTATGGAAAAAGCAAAGGTGTAGCACATACGAAACTGCATGTTTTGCATTTGTTTGTGGTTGTTGCATCCAGTGTGATATGGTTAACAATTTTCATTTGTTTATGCAGACTTACAATATTTCAATAGGCAGCAGTTGTTGCTTTTGTGAAGTGACAGTTTTGCATGGGCATAAATTTGTAGTATGACACATTCTGGGCTGACATATTAAAATGTCATGACATCAAATGTACTTCTCAAAGCACATCATGTCAGAGGACAGAGTCACATGATGATGATGATGATGATGATAAAAAAATTAACCATCAAATCATCCTATCAATAATGATTATATTGCTAAAATATACATTTCAACAGAAAGTCAAATGTAATGTAAACAAAGTTCATGGAACCTTTGAAAATGGAAAGATCCCATCAACTTCCACTAAAACCAGGCACTTTAGAGGACTGAAAGAGAGATGCAGCAAGACTGAGAAGGAGAGGACGTGTGATGTGAATAACAATAAGATGCAGATGCATGTAAGAAAGCTCGCAAGGAGAGCCTGCGTAAATGATTACATCGAACAGGATGCCATCAGAGGTGGAGCAAAATCTAAGCATATGAAATATGCTTCAGTGGATCAGCCTAAGGGAAGGTGGAGCGTGGCAAGAAAGAACTAAATGCTTCAGGGCTGAGGTTTAAACTTATATGCAGATTAATCCTCCCAACCTCTTTCACACACACGCACGCACACACATGCACGCACACACATTAGAAGGACTAATCAAGGATCCCAGCTAACCGAAATTAAGCAGATTTAGAGTGAAACAAGCAAATTAGCTAACTAGGATCCCCTGGCTGTGTTTAATGAATGTGTAATTTATAATAAATAGTATTCTTATTTATGTAATAAATGTTCATACAAACAACATGAGCAACACACCACTGTCTATCATGTGCTCCTTATGCGCTTGAATTTGATTTGAAAGTAAACTACATTTGGTATTTTAGATTTAGGAAACACAGGAAAAGTCAGGCAGCTAAATCAATTTCACGTAATAGAAAATTCCAGCGATTTCCCCCCAAGAGAAAGGTTTTCAACCAAATTATAGAACTGAGACAGTCAATAACAGAGTGTGAAACAGAGTGAGAAAGACACAGAGAGAAAGAGAAGAGGAGATGGACGGGAACTCTTTTACCTTGATAAGGTCGCCCAGCAGTTTGTTGGCCTCAGCATAAGCTTTCTTCACCTCTTTAAACTTGTTACCCAGACCCATGCTATGCGCCTGGAAGTGCAGGTTAGTGTACTGGCCTCCTGGGATCTCATTCTCATAGACATCAGCATTCCCAGACTTCATGGTGGCAGTGCAGTCAAAAGGAGCATACAGACCACGAGTCACCTCCCAGTACTCGCTGTAGTCAAATACATTCTCCAGAGAGATCCCTGAAAGAGCAATCAGAGAGGAACAGAGAGAAAATTAGATATTTATTGCCAGTAAATATATTGAATATATACCTAGCAAGCTTATCTTTCTGTGTTGAAAAAATGAATAGGACACATTTATTATTTTATTTCACATAGCAAAACATAAATAAATCAATAAACGCTTATTGCACTGTATTCCAAAGTTACAAGCATATTCATGATCTCCCCACTTCATTTAAACCCCACTTCATTTAAACCTAGCATTGAAAAAGGTATACCCATTGCTGTTGAACCCTCACGGCTGAATTAAAAAAAAAAATTGTAACAGTATGAAAATGCTTAAATAAAAGTAATGATCACCTATTTTTAACCCAATTTGGTTTATTATTTGGTTTTTGTGTTACTAGCTTTAGAACAACATGACCTATAAAGTTCATTCTGGATTAAAAATGAATGTGAGATAGAGCCTGGTCATCTTTCAGTTTATATATAAATAAAAATGAATACCTAGTCTAATGATTCAGGTATTTAAAACCATATAAAATGAAACAAAAACACATAAAATCTTGAAACAGATGCAATTGGTTTAACAGCTTTATATAATTGTTTGTGTTATAATACTTATCATTCCAACATATTTTTTATTATTATTTTGGTATTTGACAAGATAAAACAGTTTTTCTGCAAAATGAGATAAACTGCATTTTTGGCATTTCTCCCTACTCTACGTATGGTTGTCTTTTTAAAAAAAAATTGAAAATGACTATATATTATTCTTTAAGAAGCTTTGAACTATCACTAGCTCTGGTTTTGATTTAGTTCATGAGCACATGTGATAAATTTGTGTACAAGAGACATGTAATACACACATGTTACAGTATATGTACATCAAGCTGTTGCAGCTTTTGCATTCATTGTTGGTTATGTCTGCTACATCCTGTTTTTTAATCACGATGTCTAACCTCTATAATAAGCTTTGGGGAACATGGACGCATATGCGGTCTGACGATATGTGAACGGAAGTTATACAAAGCCTGCCTGTACTATGATAAGAAGCTGTCATCAACTACAGAAGTGAAGCTGAATCTGATAAAGGAGGAGACTGATGATACTTTGTAAACTGAAGTTTCTGAATTGTTTTTAATGTTTACAAAGGTTATGTGTGCAAGAAAACTTTTTTTCCATGCTTGAATTTGCTGCCAGTGATTCAGTACACAAACACAGTCAAAGCATTATCGTGCTTTATATTGTTTTAGAAGTAGAAGTAAAATTTGACCAACATATTATTGATACTACATTATATATTTATATAGCCACGAACTCAACTACAGATGGATTTATCCACTCTGACAAAACTGTGGGAGGTAAAGTTATAGCTTTTCATAAAATCACACTCATACAGTATAACAAAAAACAATTTTGCTGCAAAATGCTGCCCTTTGTGCTTTTCACACTCTTGACTAAAAAAAATATATACATATTTACCAGCATGTAATATTTCTTTTGGAAAGACTTTTCAAAATGGAGATATCTAGTTTTTCTGTAAGTAAATTCTTATGGGAGGAGTCTAATAATCTATTAATATTCCACTACGGGAAAGTCTTCATGGCAGAGATCTTTCCACTTTTCAGTAACTTGTCTAGCTACAGGCTTGTAAGGAAACTGTTTATAAAACTGATATCAAATCAAAATAAAAGAACCTAAAAAATATTCCATAACAATAAATATATACATGCTTAAATAATTGCAATTTATCAGCCATTAATGAATAAATAAAATTGTAATTGTAGGCAAATTGCTGTGACGGGAGCAGAATAATGCATTCCAGGCCATGTTATTATAGGAAAGTAATACACTTTGGGGTGTTAATGAACCTATGGTGAATGTTAGGCCATACTTCCTGACTTCAAGCACATCCTAACCATTTTGAACATGCTATGGTAATTGGTATGGTGGTCCCTTTGCTGTAATAGACATTGACAGTATGATTACAGAATAACCTACTATATACGGCAAGCTAAGACATTGTATCCATCGGGTACAGAGGGGAAGAGAAGGAAGAAACAAAGCAGGATGACAGAATAGTGGCATTAACAAGGGTTGGTTGTGAATTAAAAATAGACAGAAAGCGAAGAAAGAGATGGTTTGTTAATGAAATTACAGGGAATTGAGCACTTAACCATAGTAAAGACAAATAAAGTGGAAATTTCCATTAACAAAACAGCAAGAGACATGAGTGTTTGTTAATGGTTGTGTGACCAACAGCGAACGGCTAATAACCTAAAATTACATAGGATGCATGAATGTGAGAGCCATGTTGTGGCTAATGGGAGCTGGTTTTTCTGTTCATCTCTCGAGACATTAGAGCAGGATAGTGATCCACAGACAATTGTGCTCGGATCTCTCTCTAAACTCGCCATCAATCAATAACACACCCACGCTAATGTCAGAGAACAGCAATCAATGCTGATTTAATTAAGCCCCTTGCTAACAGCCCATATAGTTAGGGCCACCTTTCACCTCTCTCTCTCTCTCTCTCTCTCTCTCTCACACACACACACTGCCTCACACCCTCATCCACTGTGACTGCTGCAGGTTACACAGTGGCTTTACTCCACTGTGATCTGGTTTGTGACACAGCCATTAGTACATAATGAAGTCGCCACTAAGATGTGTTTGATTTGAATGAGAATGCATTTGTGTGAGTGAGAGGAAAGTGGATGATTAATCTTGGACACAAAAAGGTATATATTTCAAATGACAGACTGGAAAGATGTGTGAAGGATAGTATAAATCTTTAAAAAAATGTACACACACACACACACACACACACACACACATGGTTAAATGTATTCCAGATGCAGTATTGCCAAGCTGGGCTACAATGTTTGCTCTAGGGTAAGACAAAATGGTCTATGCACTCTTGATGTTCTCTTAGTCACACTGAACAAAAACACGTGAATAACAGAGAGACAAAGTTACAAAGAAAATGATAGAAAAAAGGCTTCCCGGGGGATTTATGAAGCAAATTGCAACCCTGTACTTACAGTAGTAGGAGAGAACAGGGTGTAGAGATGGAGTGACAACAAGAATGACAACTGTGGTCTGTTGGGTGTCAGAAGGAAGAAGAAAAAGTGCTTGTTAAGGAGAGAGTGATGCAGAGTTTACTGGAGAGGGAGAAAAACTGGATCAATGAAGGGGGAAAAATAATAAACAA
The DNA here is from genome assembly GCA_030014365.1 of Clarias pachynema. Lineage (NCBI taxonomy): Eukaryota > Metazoa > Chordata > Actinopteri > Siluriformes > Clariidae > Clarias > Clarias pachynema. The sequence continues at coordinate 15,844,162 of JAQMYL010000001.1, forward strand.
AATAAAATGGGGTTAGAAATGACAAAATGCAGCATAATGTAAAGAGGCAGTGAGACACAGAGAGAGAGAGAGAGAGAGAGAGAGAGAGAGAGAGAGAGAGAAATGAAGACAAAGAGAGTCTGAAATGAGGTGAAGGCAAAGTCTTACTGAAAATAAAAAACAGTATGAGACTGAATGACAAAAAATATGAAGAAACAAAAAAAAGAAAAAAGAGACCAAACACTAGGGACACTCACACATCTTATACACCACTTTATTCCCAGGGGGCCTGAAGCTTATCGCTGTAGACTTAAGGCACGAAGCAGAGTGCACTGTGCCTATCCATCAAAGGGAAACTCACTCACACGCTCATTAACACACTACTGGAAATTTGGGCATACCAAGTAGCTTAATCTGCATGTCTTTGGTCTGTGGGAGGAAACCGGAGTACTCAGAGAAGTACCCAGACCCTTAGAAGTGCAAGGCAACAGTCCTAACCACTAAGTCACTGTGCTGCCAGGGACATAATGTACAGTAACTGCCATTTTAAACCTCTGAACTTTCCTACACATACACGGCAAAATCTTATTGTTAAATTAACAGCCAGAGTGTTTATGTGAGTCTAGTTGGACTATATAAACACTCTGGTCCAGTTTTACTCAGCGTAAACTCGGTGTTAAAGCAACACTAAGGATTTTACTCTGTATAAATCCGGTTCCATTGCAATTTCTCGAACTTTTCAACTGTATATCCCAATCAATTTCAGACACTTTGATCCAGAATGACTAATAAAATGTGCAAGATCAAACAATACAGAGTACAAAATTCGCCAGGAACTCCTAACCTGAAAGACTATAGACAAGGATCATCTAAGTCAGTCCACAGACACATTTAAGAAAAACAATGGTAAAATAGTATAGAATATACTACATAAGCACTGGCTGATTGTTAAGGAGAGCCAAATGAAAGGCAGCTCAGAAGTCATGTATTAATTGCTTTGGTAAAAATCAGTGTAACAGTAAATAAAGAGAACATAGAACATTACAGGACTCCTTAATATGACATTCCTGACCACAGACATACAATTATAATGTATATAAACCTTTAAAAAAAGGTATCACCATAAAGTCTCCTTTTGTTCATTTTGATTACAAGTTATGCTGTATCTGTAACAGGAACATAGATAAAGTTACTTGAATTGATAACCAGCTCTGTAGACTAGCATAGTTCTGCTATATCAAATTTTTCTCTTTTTCTCTCTTTGTTATTCTCCCAGTGTGTGATATCTCCCTCTGTCACACTGATGTGAGATCACCCTGTGAGGTTAATTGTGAAAATGAACAAAGCACTTTTTTTTTTTTTTAATTGCAGTACAGTCACCTAAACTAAAATCAACCTTAAAAATACTGGTGTGTCACTGAATGTCACTTTTACTCAGTGACATTCATCCACCTAACGACAGTTATATATACATATAAGCTATTTATTTTTGTATAAATTGTACTTCTTATGAATGCTTATGACAAAGTAATAAATGTGTAATAACGTGGTATTACCTGCCGATGTTACCTGCATGTCATGTTTATGAAACACATCAGAAGTCCTTTGAGCCAAAAAGTCCCCATTAGACCACATACAATGTTTTTTTTTTTTAAGGTGAAGCTTGGATGCAAGCTGTCGAATTAGAATGGTGTTTAATAACCATGGTAACCAAAGCAGCATCGCGCTCTATACGTACTGTAGGATAGCATAGCAAGTTGTCGTTATCTTTATATATCTTTCCATTAAATGATCTAAGATCTAAGATACAGTCCTAGAGTTTTAGCAGGTACAAACATACTTTTGCCATAGTAGGTGTATATATTATTTGAAGATAAACTAAGACCCAATTTTAATTTACAGAAATTTGTAATTTACAGAATTACATTTCTTTGCAAGTAGATGGACACATTCCATGTGTTTCCTATGTTTATGGCACCACAATCGAATCATGAAGGACCAAATAAAAACTGACTCTAAACAATGTACATAGGAGAAAGATTTGATAAGCATGGAGTAATGGTAATGAATTCTGCGAATTCCCATTCTTCGCTGCTTTGATCACAGGGGTGAAATAAACTGTAATGAAAGCAACAGGAGTCTCATTAGCAACATGCCGCCCATCCATTGAACTTTTACTTGCGTGTCTACTTGTGCCGACAGCTCCTAGACAAGTCAATTAAGTAATACTTTTATATGTTATTAAGAGAGCATGCGAGAAAAGCAGAGTTAGAGTGAGAGAAAGAGAGAGAGAGAGTTAGAAAGAGAGAGAGAGAGAGAGAGAGAGTTAGAGAGAGAGAGAGAGAAGCAGTGGAGGTCAGGGACTGGGAAATTAATGAAAGTCCTAGGTGAACAATTCCCAGTAACAAAAGTTGCTTTTATGAAACCATCCAACTGTAAGTGTATGATCTCTCTCTCTCTCTCTCTAACCCACATTTACTCATTCAGAATCATTTACACATTGGTGGCACAGCTAGTTCTCAATCAAATTAATTACCCATCTTCCCATCTTGCTATTTTTGCATCCTATGCGTTTGCTCTTGCTGTCATTCTTGCTCTCACTCTCTCAACCAACAATAATAGGCTATAGATGTTTAAGATATCTCATATCACAGAATGCTAGATAAAAAGCAGGGCTTTGAGTGAAACTAAATCACCAATGACTCCATCCCACCCCATCATCCCACTGGCACACAGGAGAGAGAGAGAGAGACAGAGAAAGACTCGTGCAGGCCTAGCCCAATGCTTTGTTCAAACTGATGTACTGGTAGGAAGGAAGGTCAAAGGGTTAGTGCAATGAAATAGAGAAATCAGACGAAGGAAGTGAGAAGGATGCAACAAGATGAGTGTATGTGCACACAAGAGACTCAGGAAAGTCTTGTTCGTTCCCTCTCTACTGAACATCCTGACAAATATAAGTACGTTTGTACTGGCAAAGAACATTGCCAGAGATGACGCACTTAAGTGAAATTACAAGCACAGACATTATGAAGTGAGATAATGCAAAGTGAGATAATGTCACAGAAGTGTTTAAATGAAAGCGATTTTCAAGCCAAGAGAAGTGTAGTGTATGTGTGACTACAATGCACAAGAAGTTCAGTATACTTTTTTCTACTGAGAAAAGAACTGATAATCGGTTTTCCTTTAAACACTAACATAGAAATCTAAGCACATTTACTGAATTATATAACAAATTACACTAATTAGGCTCTAGCTACAAAGGTCTTCGGATTAGACAGTCACAAGAGAAAGCTATTTTGCTTTTATTAGGCTGATACTGAGTGTTTACTTTGAGCTACAGATTTTTTTCTCTGATGAAGTTTCCATCTTTGAAAGAATGAATTGTACAGATTGAGAAGGCTTCATTGTATGATTGCAACATCCATGACAAATTCTTTTACAAGAATACATTTTGCATAAATGTTTATTCATTGCTTTAACAACTGCTCGTCGATTTCCATAATAAGTGTGTTTTGAATCAAGGAGATTCTGCTCTTTGCTCAATACAGGGAAACACATTGAGATTTTTTTTTTCCTGTGGTAATTACACAAACTGTACACAGGTTGAAAAAATGCCATGAGTGTTATACAATGAACTTGAAACACGATCAATAGTTTGGATTCATTATATTGGTTGAGGTCCACAGAGTGTGCTGTCTTTTTGTTTACTGGTGGCCAGTAGATTTATGTTGCTTTTGATAATAAAGAGGAAAACTGCCTTTTATTTCGACTTGGCATTAGTAGTCTTCTGAGAGGTTCATACATTTCTTGAATACAGTTGCTCTTTGAAGAACCCTTATTCACTGCTAATCTGTATGATCTCCTGATATATAACAGTACAACCAACTGTACGTGAGAGTGAGAAAGAGGGAGAAATAAGCAGGCAATGTGATGTTAGTAGTGTCCGTGCTTTTCTAAGAAACACTGTAATGTGACTGTGATTAGAAAGACAGGTTAGTGGCCTCTGAGACTGAACCTGTTACAACTTGAGATACTGGGGCTATCTCTAGAGATTTCACACAATGTTATTTGTTTCCTATCTTTTATTCATGAAAAAAAAAATTGCCCTTGTATTTCCATTGAAAATTGAAAGAAATCTATTTCCAATTTAAATCATTACATGGCAGAAAGAAAAGTTTCAGTTAAAAATGAATATATATTCTGTTTTGTCAGTAGCTGTTATTACGCTCTATTAGTGATGATTATACAGTATAAACCACAAACTCTCTTTACTGTATGTTAATATGAGATCAGTTGCTGATCTGAGCATGCACAGCAGTACCAGTGAGCATGGCCAATTTAATTGCCATTCCTTTCCCCTTGACTGGCAGAGTAAAGTGAATTTTTGAGACTTAGGAAGGATAAGATGTTCGTTACCATTATGACAGGTCAATACTCCCGTAGATAACTTAAAAAATAAATAATGTGGGTACTGACGTATTAATCCATTTGTCTCTAAAAAGTAATATCGTGACTGCCTTGGATCTCAATAACTGAGGGTTAGAATAATATCTCCAATCTGTGTGTGTGTGGAGTTTGCTTGTTCTCCCTTCAGTTTGTGGGTTTCCTCCAGGTGCTCCAGTTTTCTCCCATAGACCACAGGCATGTGGTGTAGGTTAACTGCTGTTTCCAAATTTCTCATCCTGTATCATTTGGCAAGTGTGTGCCTTGGGTTTCCTGCAATCCTACACTGGATAAGTGATATAGATAATGTATGGATAAACATATTCTTATAATTGTATGCTTATTATGTTTCTTTTTTTTTTAACATTTCTTTTATTTCTTATTATAGTCGTTCACTCTGATGTTAAATATAATTTTTTTTATCCACTTTCTTCCTGTAATTGCCAGTTGCCACTTTTATCATCTCCCCCCTTATGTGTATAAGCTTTTATAAGTATAAAAGCTTATACACATTTTTTTTTTCTTGACATGCATGAAGCCAAAACCATAGCATTTTGTCAAATTACCACCCACATCGCATCATCATGTTTGGAGAAACAACAAAGGCAGCTTTATACCATATCTTTTTTAGCATGATAATCTACTCCAGCTCAGTGTTTAAAGTGTTCACAGCACAGGCTTATTAGCTCTGTGGAGGATATTTCATGTTCTACTATAAAAAATGAAAGAACTCTATAAAGCTGTATCCTCGAATGCCAAACTACTAAATTATTCTGGTCTGTTTGTTGTGTTCAGTGCCTGAGAAGAACCCCTGTCCAGCTGCAAAAATGAAGTTAAATTTGTCACTGGCAGGTAACTTAGATTGTTATAAAAGCATGTGGTTAGTGTTATTTAAAAAATGAATGTCTTACATAGAGTCATTTAGTTTACTCAGTTTTTTTTTTGGACAAGTTTTATGCTGCTTCATCTCACAGACAAATTTGTAAACTAAGATTTCTACAGTACATTCTTGCTCTATGCTGACCATGTAGAAGCTTTATTATGTCAAACATATACAGTAGTTGGTGTGAAGTGACGTGGTCAACTTATGACAGAACAGAGAGCATGCTATAATCAAAAAGAGTAAAGAGATTCGGAGAGAATGAGTTGTACAAAGTGGCCCTGATCACAAGCTTAAGTCAAAACTGATGTTTTTAAAAAAAAAAAAAAGAAATAATTTAATACCTATTTGATTACTTAACATCTAATTTCATAGTACTTAAAATTGGAAAGTACCTCCCCTGGAAGATTTTTGGGAGGGGGCAGTGACGATCGCGCCGGAGCGAGCGGCTTCAAGGAGCGGATGGCTAGCCATCCGGCGGGACGGCGAGGAGCACAGGAAGGAGAGAGGAATAAGAAATCTCTGCATGTATTGGGCGGAGCAGAATCAGAATACAGAGCCTGCGGGAGCAGGTGGAACAACTCCAAAACCTGCTCGTCCAAATTCACAAGAGCCGTGCAGCGGGCTCTGATTTTCACGAGTGCCATGATGCGAGCTCTGTGCTTTACGAGAGCTACGCAGCAGGTTCTGTTCTTCACGGGAGCCATGCAGAGGGCTCTGATCGTCTTCCTCCTCCTTCGCTCGACGGTGAGGACGTCGCACTTCCTCCGCCTCCTCCAATCTTCGACACGTAGGCTACAGAGCTTCCTCTTCGTTTCCTCGATAGCGAAGGAGTGGAGTCACGGAGCGACTTGGAGAGTGTCGTGCTTCCGCCACCTCCTGGCTTTGAGGATATCGTGCTAGCTACTCTCATCGACTTCGAGGACTTCGCGTTTCCTCCTCCTCCGCCTCTCCTCGACTTCGAGGACGTTGCGTTTCCTTCTCCTCCGCCTCTCCTCGACTTCGAGGACGGCACATCTCCTCCTCCTCCGCCTCTTCTCGGCTTCGAGGACATTGTGCCAGCTCCTCTCCTCGACTTCGAGGACTTCACGTTTCCTCCTCCTCCGCCTCTTCTCGGCTTCGAGGACATCGTGCTAGTTCCTCAGCTCGGGTTCGAGGACATTGCGCTTCCCTCTCCGCCTCCCGGCTTCGAGGACGTCATGCCCACTCCTCAGCCCAGCTCTGCGGACATTGCTTCAGCGCCGCGGCCGCCGAGCTCCGCGGACGTCGAGTCAGCTAAGCAGCGGCCAAGCGTTGCGGACAATGCATCAGCGCCACTGCCGCCAAGCTCAGCAAACGGCGCTTCAGCTCTACAGCCGCCGAGCTCCGCGGACATCACGTCAGCACCTCTGCCACCAAGCTCAGTGAACATTGCGCCGGCTCCGCAGCTTCCAAGCTTCGCGGACATCATGTCAGCTCCTCAGCCCGGCTCCGAGATCGTCGTGCCCGCTCCGCAGCCCGGTCCCGAGGACGGCATGCCCGCTGGGCTGCCCAGCACTAAAGCCCCAAAGCCAGTTCCGTCACCCTGGGTCGGAGAAATTGGCCCAACGACTGTTCCGCCGTCGCTGGGCTTTGGGAATCCTGCTCTGCTGGCTGTGAGGCCTGGCCAGGGGGACAAAGTCTGCAGCCTCTGGGTAAGGAGGCCGGACACGGAACATTGGAAAGGGAGCCCTGGACCTCCGTTAGCGCTCCGGAGGAGCGTTTTTAAAGGGGGGGGTACTGTAAGGGTTAACCCCTAGAGGGCGCCAAAGCGCCCAAAGACTTGGTTTGTGTTTTTTGTTCAGTTTAGTTGGGAACTGCATATCCCAGACTGCACCTCGGCCAGGTGAAGGAAGCACCCACCTGAGCCGAGTCGAGTA
>JAQMYL010000001.1:15855477-15885435 GCA_030014365.1 Clarias pachynema
TCAACAGTGGCAACTTGGCGATGCTGGGGTTCGAACCCCCGACTTTCCGATCAGTAACCCAGTAACCCACAGCCTTACCGACTGAGCCACCACTGCCCCTAAGTACAGTATGTGCTAAAATAAATTGTCTAGTTTTAATGTTTACCAGTATAGACCTTAACCCGGTTTTGACTATGCACACCTTTAGCCCCCAAATAAGCTTCACTCCACCGGTGGATTTTTATTGCCATGCCTTTTATATTTTATCAAGCTGCTATGAGAAAAAGCGCTTACAGAACATCTTGTTAACTTGTTGTTTTGTTCTGCAGCAGATGTTTTATTTGTTTTTCAGCATGACAATAAATCACACTGATATTTTCTTCTCTGTTATCATTTCCTTCATATCTGCACATCACATTTGAGCTGCAGTAATGTATCCTGTGTATTAATTTAAGTAATTTTGGTCTAAGCTGGTTTTGAAAACTAAATTGCCACACTCCCTGTTGGACCCCCTATACCTACCTTTCTGGCCTTGTTACATACTGTAGTTACAGAGTACCAAAAAACAACAACAATGAAAAGCCAAGGATAAACTATACCAATCAGATATTCATTCAAAATCCAAAACCTTAAGCCCAGTATTGTGTGGGTTTCCTTGTGCACCTGGGGAAGCTCTGGTCCCCACAAGACCTCTGAGGAGTGCACCTCGATTTCTGGACTGGAACTTTAGAGACGGATTCTTTGGGTGCTATTTATTTCGTGGGCGGGGCCTCGCAATGTATCAGCTTTGTTTGCATTCCATTGGATCCTTGATTGAATTAAGATCTGGAAATTTGGAGCCTGAATTGACAAACTTGACCTGATCGATGTACTGTATATTTGTTCTTGCAAAAAAGTAAAAAGAGGACAATTGTAATTGTAATGCTTTAATTGATCATTTTAAAAAGAATTCTGAAGGGAAACACGGGAATAATGCTACTTATTTAAAAGCTATTACAGCACTGTACAAAACTTCAGTGCGTGGTGCATTTCCCAGCCAGTTCTTATTGTCTCATGTGTTTTTGGTTTGACTTTGGCCCTGCCTGCACTCATTGAACATTTATTCAATTATTTCTTGATTGTCTTCACTTATTCTATATTTAGGTCCTGTTTGGTCTTTTTATTCCCTGCTGTGTCACTGTCTTGTTGTTCGGTCTCATCAACTTTGCAGTGCATGTTACATTAATGATGAACCTTTGCCTTTTTCTGTGTTTCTTGTTCTTTGGCTTATGGATTTGCCCTTTTCATGCTTCCTACTTGTGATTTGACCTATGCTGTAGATGATGAATATGAGTATCGGATTCGCCTGAAGAAAAAAAAAAGCCAGTAAATTTATGCACTTGCACCCTACTTCTGTATGCTTCTGTACAGATGCTATTTTTGTGTGTACTTTGAGATGCAAAGTTGAATGCTTGTGTGTATATGTTTGTACTTGAAAACGGCGTTGTCAGGGTAGTTGGAGTAACCCACTGCATTAGCTCCCCTCAGCAACATCTGGAAAGGCACATTGGGTATTTGTTTTCTCAGCTGCTGCAGCCTACGCCATGGACACTCTGACAGGAAGCGCATAGCCACATCAAATGTAGCACCTACAGAGAAGCAGGGAGAGGTACAGAGACAGATGCATATGTTAAAATACTTTACTCAATTTAATTGCAGGAACATTCACACACGGCAACTGTTTAGCTCTTAAGTGCTCACAAATAACACTTTTAGTGGAGACAGCCACTGTACAGTTTATTTATTGGAACATTGCAGGTTTTATGCATATAATACAAGTGTAAAAATTATGTTGGTGCATGAGTACGACAAAAATATGTTTAGTATTTTCATAAACATCAACACTTCGCCATTTAAATTTACATTAGCAAATACTTAAGAGTCTTTGATTGGATAATTATTGCAGTGATTAATATGATTCAGTTGGTATAATTTTTTTAACCTTAACTAATGCAGTGAGTAGCTTCTAGTTTTTAAAAGACCATGTCAGAGGATCTATCCTGTAGTCATGGAAAAAGCAATGAAGGAAATTGTTGAAATTGGGTTAAAATTGTCCAATGTTATTCCAGAGTGATGGGTGTGTCAGTGTAAGACGGGAAACACATGATGCTACAGTATGTATCCATCATGCATCGTTCCCACTGTACAAGCGTATGGAGACAGTGTTATGATCTGTGGTTGCTTCAGTTGGTCTGGTCTAGACTCAGCAATGTTATGTTATTTTGTAGGGTTTTATGTTGTGGAGAGAGCGTGTGGTGTTAGCGCACTGGGTGATTGTATACAAAGCCCTCATGCAGAGCGTCGGAGAGGAGGCTGTGTGTGTGTGAACTGCCGGAAGTGCTTGTGCAACCTTTTTGAAAAAGTTTCCCATTTGGAGATAACGTGGGTTTATTAATAAAAACTAAATGAACTCAAACACAAATGTGAACACAAATCCCCTGCTTTCTCAAAACAGGGCTAATCCTTATCTTTTCTTTTTCTTTTCACTTTTCTCTTTTCTTTTCAGGTTTATCTTGTCTCTTTTTTTTTTTTACTTATACCAGAGCAACGCTCTTCCTAAATGTCCACACGACTCCTGCTTTGTCTTGGAGTCCTATATAGATATGTGTCCAGGTGTCGTGCATTGTCCTTAATCGTTATAGCTTTACCTAGTGGCAGCATGACAGGTCAGCCGCGGGTCTGCCTGTGGAGCAGCTGACGTCACACCGGGCAGTGTAATTGGTAATTAATAAAAGTAAACCTTCGTATCCATTTTGTTATATTTGGTTCACTCATTTGAATGGATGGAACAAAAAATCAAAGGCTCACCATAAAGATGTATAAAGAGACAGCATTTGGCTTTGAAGAGGATAAAGGCTTCAGCCTCATTAAACACAGTAACTCATGATATAACCACGACAACAGGAAACCATCAGAAGGAAATGTGGAAAAGCAGTACAAACTACTACAAAATTGATTTCTATTTCAACTGTTGATAAATTGAGCATATAAAGGCACAGTCAAAAGCTACTGACAGAAAACAAGAGCAAATAAGAGGCAATATTACACAATCACAGCTATGTGTCCTTACACAAGACAACCAGAAGTATTAAACATTAAACACTATGTTTCTGGCTGCTTGAGCTTATATAAAAGCAAGTTATAGACAATAAAAGTGCCGTAATTCCTTTATAGTAAAACTATAAGGACAAAAATACCTGCAAATAAAATATAACATTCTCTATCTGCTTCGCATTCATCTTTTTTTCATTAATGCAGATTTCCATGGTACACAACAAAGATACCAGTAATGGACTGCGCTGTCAGAAGTTGCTGGAAGGCACTGTATTTTAATTTTGATTTATCATGCCGCTGTGAGATATAGCAGTTATGCCTTGTTAACTCGTTGCTTTGTTCTATATCAGATGACACACTGAGGCTTTTTTTTTTTTTACAAAGATAACGCTGATGTTCTCTTATCTTCTCGCAGCTCCTCTCCTATCTGTACATGTCATACATGCGCCATAGCCACAGTCCATGATTAAATGACATTCTCTTATTTGATGTTGTCATTAACAATTATGTTTTCATGCCTCACTGAACATTAGAATTCAGAAATGTTTGTGGCCAACGCTGGCTGTGATAAAACAGTAATTATACACATTGTATGAGGAGTTGGGGAGAGATATATACACAAATAGAAGAAAATATTTCACAATGAAAGCGAAGTGTGCTGGCTGGCCTAATGATGAGTTTCACTGCATCACCTTCACTTAAGAATTTATAAAAAAACGAGGCGCCAAAGACATTTCATCGTGTTCTCATCGCATCGGTTAACTTGTGAAATATTTTGTTCCAGTGAAGCCCACAGCTTCCAAGGATAAATAAATGCCTTTGCTCTACAGCAACTGACAAAACTAAGGCAAAAACATGTTTGAGTGGTGTGTATTGAAATTTGCATTTTTGTGTTACGAAATATGTCAGGGCATGCTATTATTTAAACAATATTACATGAGAAGGAGCGCTGTTGTACTGAATATCAGCACGGCTGATATTGCAATTAGGTTGCAAGGTTGCATTCTGATGTTCAGTACAACTGCATGAACAGTTCCGCAAACACTGTTTATTATCAACAGATTATGATTTGTTCATGTATTTAATCAGCTATTTTATATTAAAGATATTATTTATTTAAAAAATAAATAAATACAACTATTTTTGTCCACCAACACATATTCTTCAGCACCTGGCAGATTTAGCATTGCGCTAGTGACTACAGTTTGTAACCGAGTGAAATTAGTTTAAAATTCTTACCTCTACTATGTAGCCAAAAGGCAAAGAGAATAAACCATGGAGGTGTTGGACAGTCAAGGTCTTTACTTATGTCTTTACTTATTACGCTTAAGAGTAGTCTCAGCTAACTAACTGTTTAAGTGTTGATGGAAATGTAGTATGCTATGTACAGTATATACACAACAAATAGTGCACTTGTTCAGGGTAGAGTGATTATTTTCTTATATTGTTAAATGTCCTGGTCAGATCCAACAGTTGCAAAAAGGAAATTAATTAGTAACCAGGAAGTGTGTTGTGTTTTATCCTTCTTACACTACAGCTTTTTACCAACAGTGATTTCTTATTTATGCATCCTACTTTTTATTCATTTGTGGTACTGTTTGTGGACCATCTGTGAAATCTCATCTCTTCTCTCTCTCTCTCTCTTTAAAATAAATAAGATAAAGAATATCACACAGCTCATCCCACTCCTTAGTACTGAAGACTTCTGACTGGTATAATACACTGATAATAGAGATTGCATCAAAAATTGCAACATAAATGTCGAATCCTGAAAATGTGAAAATGCATATGCATTATTCATCTTGCAGCTGTTGCTATAGAAACAATGCAATAAAACAATCTGATTAATATAAACCCTGAGGCTGCGTTATAGAAAATTAATCAATATCTTCTGATCACTAGGCCCTCAACTACACCGTAGTACTGTATATAGATAAGACATACATGACAGGTTGCTAATCATGTGAGATGTGTATAGAGGTTTGGCACAATACATTGTTAGGTAAAAAAGTTAATAGATAAATGCTCAGAAGCCTAGTAATAAAGGGATATGATCATTTCATGTATGTAATCGAACACAGGTCAGTAGATTTTATTACAGACTCAGTGTATAAAAAGGCGTGGTTCTCACCTCCCCAGTTCTCCATACTGAATAGATTATTGAAGTTGTGTGCGACGTACGGGGCAATCTTTTTCAGGTCGTGTGTCCTGACACGAGTGGCTAGGAGAGACTGATGGGCGTCTCTGAAAGTGGTGTCCATCAGGAGCAAACCCTTATGTTGTCTCACTGCACGGGCAAAACCCTCAGGACCTTCTTTCAACAGAACATCACGGAAGCCTGCAGGAGGCTCTCCTACACACACACACACACACACACACACACACACACATTGTTGATACAGTTAATATCATCCAGTTAATTTCATCCATAATTTACATGTGATTCTATTACATGATTAATTTCTCGAAGGTACTGATACACACACATGTATACAGTACATAGACTCAATTTAAAAAATAATATGTTTTACTGAAGAATAAGTAACACTGATGGAATTTCCAGTTTTGCATAGGTTGCACAGAAGAAAGCACGCTTTAATGAACCAAATTAAGCACTCAGACTCTGTTTAACATAGACTGTGACATCTCTCTCTCTCTCTCTCTCTCTCTCTCTCTCTCTCACACACACACACACACAGTCTAAGTGGGACTCAGGAGTGTCCCAGAAGCATTGGGTGATCCCTAATACAGATGTGACCCACTTAAACACACTCGCGCACACACACACACACACACACACACACACACACACACACACACACACACACACAGTTGTCTTGTAGTTTCCAGTTGAAAACTATGAAACTACAAGACTATGTAATAACACATATGGCATTAGGTAACATCAACAGCAGTCAGTTGGTATTTTAAGACACAAAGGTCAACCGTTCTGGAATAGTTCTTTCAAAAACAGTATTGTCAAATGCATTTGCAAAAGCAATCAAGCACCATGATGAAACTGGACCATATGAAGACCATCCCAGGAAGACAGGACACCAATATTTACAGTACCTCTGCTGCAGAGGAGAAGTTCATTTAGAGTTACCAGCCTCAGAAATCACCAATTAACATCAGCTCAGATTAGAGCCGTTTTACAGATCATGAGTAGCAAATACATCTCAATATCGACTGTTCGAAGGAGATAATTGCATATTTTGGATGCCTTCAGCTTTGAAATAAAATAGAGCCCAAGGCCAACAATCACCCCAGAACCTAGACAATATTGGGCAGAATATTTTCTAGTTTGTGTAATATTGCATTTGTAAGAGCCATTACTATCAGCCTTGATGAATGGGAATAGGTGGTGCATTACATTAACGTCCGCCCAGTAAATTGTGATTTGAGTGGGAAACTCCCCTTTAATACTTATATACATACACAATGAGGCAACAGCACTGACTACCCCTTACAAAATATCGTAATCAGGACAAAGCATTTACAGTCTTGCATCTGAGTCTGTTTTAGTACAAGAAGTAGGTTTGAAACATAAAAAGACAATTTTTGGAACAACCTTACTAGGTGGCTTATTCAATAAACAGACTGAAAGAAAGACAAATGCATGTGAAATCAGACTATTCTGCCTGAAGTTGTTCAATTATATTCAATATGTATTATTATATATATTAAATTTAGCATCTTTAGGCAGATGTTGATTACAACTGTACAGTACATGCTTTCTTATGGTAATTTATTTAAATGTTGTGGAATGTAAAAATTTTTGTTGTTGTTGTTGTTGTTTTGTGTGTGTGTGTGTGTGTGTGTGTGTGTGTGTGTGTGTGTGGTTGTGGTATACCTAGAGGGACAGGGGGAATGACCGGGTCTACAGTAGAAGGCTTGGCTTTGACCGGGATCGGTGTTGTCGGCCCATTTACCATCACATGTCCTGCAAGAAACACAAATGTGTTTAAGGACCTTTATCCACATTCACACACGCTAAAATTCTGCACAATAATTTTGTGACAATAGAGAATACTTTTTCTCTATTTTAGAGAATAATGCGATGATAATTAACTCATGTGTATACACACTAACCCAGATAATGCAGTAGTTTTTGTGCACGGTTCTGCGTGGGTTTGAGGTTGAACAGATCCTGATTCTCATCGATGAACTGCGTGTCCACGGTGCTGTACACAAACTGGTTATTGCTCAAAACGTTCTGCAGGAAGGGGATGTTGGTCTGAATGGAGGAGAGAGAGAGAGAGAGAGAGAGAGAGAGAGACAGTTTATACCTGGAAACTCTGAAACACAATATTCAATATTCATATCACATTTGCATAACAGGGCTGTGCACTTGGCCCCAAGAGGCTGATTCTCTGAAGTAATGCCACATGTTCTACTAAAACTCCCTAAGAATTTGTGTAAATACCCAAACCAGCACACCCACACCTTCACACGCATGCACAGTTTATGCATGTTAATGTGCAAAGTCATTTAATCACAGGTATAATGAAACTTAAATAAAAGAAGTAAATAAATCGAGTAAACATTAAGGAATGCATAAGAACATTTTTTAAATTCATTTACTGCATCCTCTAGAGTGATGAATATTCAAGAGACTCATTTCCTGCCTCTTGAATAAAATTTAACTTTTTGCACACAGACATGCAAGATTAGACACCCATAGATTATATGACCCTATATGCAACAAAAACCTGTTATGTTTTAGCTATTAATGCATTATTAATGCATTATTAATACTATGTTGACAATCCAATTCACCTAGGCCTATAGAATGAAGCTTGTTCTGGTCCAAACAGATCTTTGGACCAGAAGGCCCAGGTCAACCAAATCCTACAGTAACTATGTTGATGTTTTATCCCTTTCTTAAAACTGAAGTATACATATAGTACTGTAATAATTATATAAGTAATTTTAATTCTGTTAATGGTAGAAGTCTCTCAGGATTTCTATCTATTTGTCTTTGGCACAGTTCATCCTCAGATTGACCAACAGTTTGGCCTCCTCAAAAGTTTCTGTGGAATTTTTATTTCTAGGCTTAAAGAATGGTTTATTCCATTCTGAAATTTTTTTTTAACAAATAGTAGTCATAATAGTGGCAACTAATTTTAGCACATACATTTTTCCATAAAGCTATGTGTCAATTTACAAACAGTGTTAAAGTCAAACTGAAACAGTGAACAGAAGAAGAGATTCGAGTGCATCCTGTTGGTTTTGCTGGTATGTGGCACGTGTCTTCTATTACCGCATGGTGGCGCTAATGTGTCTGGCCATGTGAATCATGTGTTAAGCAAAAAATGGCATGCAACCATGTTAGTGCAAGCATAAAAGGGCATGTTGTGATGAAATTTCTCATGGACATAAAACCAATTGACATTTAGAGAAGTGATGAGATTCTCAGCTGCAGTAAAACATTCCAGTGGTGCAAACGTTTTAAAGAAGGCCGTATTTATATAAATGACAATGCTGTCCGAGGTGGCTTGGAGCCCACTGAAATTGTTCCCCTGAACATTCAGTAAATCGAACACCTGATCCTTGAAATTGACAGGTAACTTGTCACCAAATTGTGGAAGAGACGCATCTGTCTGTGGGAACTGTACACACAATCATTTATGAACACCACTTGCACATTACATTAACTGGATTGGGAGTTATTGCCACATCTCCCATACATTCCTGACCTTGCTCTCCGAGCCATTTCCACATGTTTGAGTCATTAAAGGAGTTCCTGGGAGGTCAGCATTTAAGACATATAACAGTAGTCGGATCATGGCACCAGCATACTAAGAAAATCTTCTACCTTGATGGTATCCAAGCACTAGTGAAATGATAAGTGCATTAGTGTAGCAGGGGATTATACAGGGAAATTAAGGGGGCATTTACTCTTGTAACTGTATTCTGTTATTCTGCACAATCAAAAGTCCTGGTTTGACTTGAACGCTCCCATACCTTTTGCACGTACTGTATGCGTAAAAAGACCCACCATGTCATCATACACTGTACAGCATACAGTATGTTACAAAAAGGTTTAAAGATTAGGGTTAATCAGGTCCCTCAGGTCTATAATCACAAGTCTCCAAATATTAATCCATTCACAGTTCACCAAATGCAGCAAATTAGATATTACCCCACTAGAGCACCCTCCTCTGCACTTCCCATGAACTGTTCTCCAAAAACTCATGAATAATTGACATTACATTAAAAACTTTCAACTCCAGATTGAGGTTTAGCACACCATTCCTTCTTTTAAGTACCATGTATCATAGAGACTTGAGACTTCTACATGTTTTAACTCTACATTCCTGCAGTACAGCATCGCTCACTTTGCTCTCACCATTATACAGTACTAACTCTGAGAAATGTGTCATGTGGGCGACTGATCAATAACATATAGTGTTTAGCATGGGGAAAAACATAGATCTAGAGAGAGATGTTTTCCACACTACTACAGTATCTGTGACTAAAATATGATTTAGACGATTTGCACTTGGATTATTTATAGCTGTTTATATCAAAATTCCTTCAAATGTGCTCAGAGTAATGGAGAACATACACTATTAATTCTGCAGTGAAGCTTAAAAATCTTAACAACCTCTTAAAACACATTTTTTTCACCAAAGCTTCTATCCATCCATCTAGGAACCTCAGGAGTCCAACTAGAGACCGTGGAGACCAATGATGACCATTGTATCTTTTCTCGTTTGTACGACTGTAGCAGGACTTCAGGTCAACATTCACACATTACGTCTGCATGTGTTTGTACAGTAGGAGGAAAACTGGAAAACACGGAGGAAACCCACCAAGCACAGGGACAACCTGGAGGTGCAAGGTGACTGTGCTAACCACTAAGCCACTGTGTTGCCTTTTTCCAAAGCATATGTATTGTTGTATAGTAAATCAATAGTAAACCAATGTAGAACAGATTTGCACACAGTATAAGGTGTTAAAATTCACCAATAGATTAACATTCAAATAAAATCTAAATGAAAATTCTTTTGATGTACTGAAAATTAGTTTACTTACATGGTTTTCTAAAAGTTTCAATACTCAATACAAAAAAGTCTATCGAGAAATTTTCATACTTCCAAAAAGCCTTTAAAAATGCTTTTGAGAAATAGATAAATAAATAAATAATTAAATAAATAAATAAATAAATAAATAAATGAGATTGAATCAACAAACTGTGGCACTTCTAACCCATTCAAAATCCAATTACGTGAGCAACACCAGAAGTGTTAACACAAGTTCATTATAATTGGGAGATGCATGTTTACAAAGAAATTGCAATTATGTAAATGTTTTGTAAATTAAGTTAACTTTAAAAAAAAAAAAAAAGTGTTAATTTCTTCTATGTACGATGACTTTTGAGTCTGCTGTAAATAAAGTCATCTCTAGTACATCCTGCTCCAACATCTTTGGTTCTATCCCTAGCTCAGGTTCTTACGTACATCTTATAATGTTTCACACGATGGGAGTTTCACGTTGTCCCAGTGTCTGTGTAAGTCAAGTTTTAAATAAACATGCCAATAAATGTGAATGAGTGTGTGAACATGCGTGTTCATGGTCTCCTCCATCCCCCATGGTCCTGTCCATGGTCAGGAGTAGATCAATGGTTAAGACATTGGACATCTGATAGACTACAGAAGGTCACAGCTGCCACTGTTGAGCCCTTCAGCAAGACACTCAACCCTAAACTGCTCATGTATATAATGAGATAAATCTAAGTCTCTCTGAGTAAGAGCATCTGCCAAGTGCCATAAAAGTAAAGTGTAATGTAAATACCCAGCGCTCCTGGGAGAGCCTTTGGATTCAGTGCATCCCTTACCATGATGAAGCCGTTACTAAAGGTAAACTAATAAATTAAGATTTATCGGCTTAAATATACAAATCGAATGATGACTGAAAATAAAACAAACATGAATAGTATTTAATATTCACTACATGCCTTGGCAACAAAAAGCAGAAGGTGAAACAATAGCAAAATCAAATAACTCGATAAAGAAAAAGCTTGATTTAGTGTCAGTGAAGCCTGAAGTGAGTCTTGTGTTTGAATACACCTTCAGAGGCCATGCTGCCTTTCCTTCTGTCTACTAATTTCTCGGACATATGATTCTGATGTGATTTACATCTAAATACCAAGCGATACATATTTCCTTATAATATTTACCTCAACAAACAATTTAAACTCAATATTAGTAGATCATAGGATACACCAGATATATATGGATATTGGATCCCTGCAGTACACTATAAGAGGCTATTTTGCATTATATTTTGTCTAATTGTACGACAGTGGTGTATGCATATTCAGAGACACCAGTTTATTAGTTATATATCTTGGAGTTGATAAACTTGCACCTTAGTGTGTTTAAATCAAATTCCAAAATCTAAATAAAATATATTTAAAAAATTTGCCAGGTGAATGAGTGTGTATCTAACTATACTGTATAGAAGCTTAACCTCCTAAAATATGTCTTAATCTTCTACAATGTTAGATACACCTGGCAAATTTTGTAATATATTAACACGCTAAGATGTATCTAAAATTGTAAAAGATTAACATCCTAAAAAAACGTCTTAAGAAAACACAAGGAAGAATTTTTATGTTTATGGTGCTAAGATTTGAACCATGTGAAATTAGAATCATTGAGTTAAATGCATTTCTGAACAGCAATTTTGCAATTACCTTCCTGACCCATAAAGTTGAAATGAAAGGTTTTTGAGATGTATAATATTCAAATAACAGCAGGTGTTCATTTCAGCCAAAAGATTAGACATGGTGTGTGAACAAAGGTGATAATAAATGTGTTTGCGAAATAAACAAGTGCAGAAAGACAGCAGGAACACCGTAAGCTTAGGGAATAATGGTTTGTGTTAAAGGACTGAGCCTTTTAAAAGGAAGGAACCTATTGTTATATTTGGTTTCCCATTATGGACAAATATGTAAATATTTTTAATCAAAAACCAGAAGGCATCCGATCAAGGTCACAGAATAATCCCTAGATGAGCTCCTGCTTGAGCATTAAACAGAAAATACAAATCAATACCATCATTATCTACAAGTTCAATAGTGTGCACCTACCCATAGGCTGTACCACCCCTCTACACACACACACACACACACGGTCAAAAGTTGATAGTGTTGCTGTTGAGCCAATAAAACTATAGCAAAAGGTTAAATGGAATAATAACTAAAAACTTAATTACACTTAAAAGTGAGAGTCGAGGCATTCTCAAGTTTCAAATGTGAGTTCAAGAGCAGCTTGTAACTACGGATTTGATAAGGATGATGTTTTGAGGGGGTAGCAAATATGTAAATATATAATACAGCGACACAGAATATGTGGATAATAGTATGTGAGCGCCTCAACTCAGTATTTAGAGGAGGGCATTGGGCCAGGGATTGATTGTGTATACGTTGGAGGGGATTAACCCAGCACTAAGGTAAGGGCGCATCTACCCCACTTCTGTTTATTCTCTAAACACTACAGCGTGGAGGCGCGCTTATACCAACATGTGCCGTCTTGCTTATATTTTTCCCCAACCAAAAGTCATCTCTTAATTCATGCTCTTTTACTCTCTCTTCTTTGCGTGTTCTGTGCTTAACATGAGTGTTTGTGCAAACCACCACCTCGTTCTTTGTCTCTGCTCCCCTTATGTTTTTTTACATGTTTTCTTTTTTACTGTCTCTCGGGACTTGGCTTCAACACTGTCGGAGCAGCAACTTTGTCTTTGTCTTGGATCTTGACTAGTGTTTGTTACACTACACTACTTTGTTACAATACCGGGTGCTACTTAATGTTTGCACATGGCATGCAGATTTCTGGGGATTAGGTAGCCTAATTATGTACGTATAGTGCATTCGAACCAAATTATGTAAGTATAGTGCATTCGACTTCGGCCAACATGGTCGAATGCACTATACCTACATAATTAATTTGGAAATATGTAGGTATAGTGCATTCGACCTGATTGCTAACATGACAGGGTTGCCTAGCAACCATGCCGTCTGCTTTCTATAAATCCACAGAGCAGTTGTCCATAGATTTACCATCATGCAAGTGGCCATGTGACCAACATTTATAATGAGGACAGGTCAAACTATATTACAGGTTAACATGCTTGACTTATGATATAGGTTGCTATCTTGTAAATTTTTTATGCAACCCCTTAACATACAGTTGAGAGTCATCAACATTTAAGTCATCCATTTTGGATCAAAATTCACTAAATTGTGTTTAAGGTACCATCAATGACCAGGAATTACACATTTTGGCAACACTTTTATTTAAATTAAATCTAAAAAACAAAATACATGGAAACTAGCTTCCCCAGTAATGGAATTGAAAACAACTGACTGAACATCCCTGGCTGGGTCGCTCGGGCGAGGGTGTATGAAGATTAAAGACCTGAAACGCCCTAAGACCCCGAGTTCTTCACTGATGACGTGTCCAAGTAGCACCAGAAGGTGTATTTAAATTCTTGGTTCCTTATATCAAGATCCTGCCTGCCCTCAAGAATTTGTACACTTACAAACTGGTAACCTAGTTGTCTGTTCACTATTCCTCTACTGAAACATGAGCATAGGGAAGATAAGCTTTGTAGCACTTACTTACTGTTTTCAATAGTATTTCTATGGAACCTAGGAAATGCAGCGAGAATCCTATAGAATTGAACATTTAGTATTTAATTTAGTATTTATCATTTAGTACTGTATGCTGATCAAATCAACAGAAAATTGACTAGACTTATAACAACTTTTGAACATCTTAGGTAGCTTTAAACAAGTTAATAGTATTTGAAAAGATTAAAAATGTATGGGGTTGTAAACAAGAACTTGCAGATTAGCATTTGTTGAAAGGCTGATATGTACTTCTTCGAAGTTGTGAAATATAAAAGAAACATTCTTGTGTAGACAGACACACAAAGAAAGTTTAGCTTTTGTTTGCGAATGAATTAGACCATGAAAAACAGCCTGTCAACTAATGTGTCTTCCACTCATTGTGCCTCACTGCCTGAATTGCAGAGACATGTCAACAAACACCATGACTAGAAAACAGTATTAGCATAGCCGCTAACAATTTATTCAACAATTTACGATTATCCTTATGGGATGTTTTTCTTGATTTCTTTATGTTTTGATTGATTTATTTAAGTCTCAATTGATTGAGAGTTTTGCTGTATATTTTTTAAAGTTATTCATTCAGGACTCATATGCCAATCAGCCATAATAATAAATTCACCTGCCTAATACTGTGTGGGTTCCCCTTGTGTCACCAAAACAACCATGGACTACAGAGGCATGATACAACAAGAAAGCATTAGGAGCAGATCCTTTCAGTGCTGTAAATTGCAAGGCATCAGACTTTTTAGTCCATATATCCAACAGCCGCTTTATCAGATAGAGAGCTGGAGAATTTGGAGGCCTAGTCAACACCTTTAACTCTACTGTATGTCATGTTCCTCAAGCCGTTCCTGAATGATTTTGCAGTGCAGCAGTGTACATTATCATGCTGAAAGATGCCTACAGTATGTCATCAGGATATACTTGTCTGCAGCAATTTTTGGTAGGTGTTACATGTCAAATTACCATTCACATTAATGCCAGGACACAGACCTTTTCAGCAAAACATTGCCCAGAGCATCACAATATATTTTTCAGCATGCCTTCTTCCCATAATGCATCATGGAGTTATCTATTGCTCATGTAAGTATAGCACAGGCAGACAGCCATCCACATGAAAAAGAAAATGTGATCGATGAGCATATGATCGATGCTCATTGTAGGAGCTTTCAGCAGTGGACAGCGGGCAGGTCAGTATGGGCACTCTGACCAGTATGTGTCTATGTAGCCCCATACACAGCAAGCTGTGATGCTCTGTGGGTTCTGACACCCCCATATCATAGCCAGAAATAACTTTTTATGCAAATTGTGCTACAGTAGCTCATCTGTGGGATCAGGGGTAGCTCAGTGGTTAAGGCGCTGGACTTGATCAGAAGATCCCTATTTCAAACTCCAGCCCCACCATGTTGCCACTGTTGGGCCCTTAAGCAAGGTTTTAATCCTCAACTGCTCGGATGTGTAATGAAATAATAACTTAGTTACTCTGGATAAGGGCATCTACCAAAAGCCATAAACGTAAAAGATTACCCCAAACAGGCTACTCTTTGCTTCCCATGTGGATTTATAGATCTTGAACAATCATGACTCTGTCACCAGTTCACTAGTTGTCCTTCCTTGTATTACTTAAGATAGGCACTAACCACTGCATACCATGAGCGCCCCAGAAGACCTGCCGATACCTGCGCTTTTTACCTGTCACATTATGGCCTGTCTCTCACATTCTTATGCTTGCCCATTTTCCCATCTTCTAGCACATCAACTTTCAGAACTGACTGTTAACTTGCTGTCTAATATGCCACACTTCTTGATAGGTGCCAATATAAGGTGATAATGTTATTCATTTCACCTGTCAGTACATTTAATGTTTCTCTGACCAGTGTGCCATATGTTATACTGTATGCAGTGCCTTAAATCAGACTTATTTTTATTACCTCTTTACTTTAAGTATATTATTATCATTTGTTCGGCTAAAATATGCGCTTCATAAATATGTAAAGTTGTACTGGAGCAGTGCTTCATAACAGCAATCTTTGGAAACAAATCTCTAGCACTTTAGCTGAAGAGCATTCAATTCCATGCTCTGGTAAAAAGTCAATACATTAAACACAGCAATAAGGAGATAAGATGACAGGTGAGCATGAAAGAATAACTGTCAAGATAAAGTTTAAAAACAACAACAAAAAAAATGCAAACAACAGCATCAAACAAATGAGCTATTATAATTGAAGAGTTTACACATTTTTTTTCTTTCATTTTCTTTCAAGATAAGGTCATGGGTCCTGATGTAAGACTTGCATAGATTTGGCAGTATTGCCTTAATAAAGAGCCCCAGAGTGAGTACTTTTCAAATAAATTGTTGTTGCATAATCAAAAGCAAATGCACACACTCTCACAACTACACATGCTTTTTGCCCCTTAAACACACACACACACACACACACACACACACACACACACACACACACACACACACACACAATCCTATAGACACGCGATTGTTATAATAACACGTTATAATGTTACTGGGAGAAATAAGATGCTGCTCTCACACATGTTGGAGAAACTGTATGTGCCATAGTTTGAATGTCATTTTTTTTTTCTTTTACATCAGCTTCAGACATGCATCAAGCATGAAACAAGGAGAAAGTAACTGTAATAAGCACAAGACAGTGACTGATAAAGTGAGACTGCTACAAAATGGAAGCACAAAAAGAATGAAAGGAAGAGATGGTGACAGGAGGAGATGTATGATGACGCAGATGAAAAGAGCTGATGAGGCAGAAGCTGAAGGCATGTGATCAAGCCTCAAGCGCCTTTCATCCTGGAGCACTTAACCTGCTCTCTATAGCCGGCTGTTAAATCGACACTGAAGCCAGGCATCACTTATGAAGACTAAAGTGGAGCTAATGGGGGGAATGAGAATTTGATGACTGACATCAATAATGGAAAAAGACACAGTCTACGTTGTTACACATTCAGCACACCTGTCCAGATGTACTGTAGCGCATAACTAGACACAAACATATGTGTGTCTGTATGAGACATGTTTTTTTTATCTTGGTTAAAACCAAATGGATAAGAATGTCTGACTTGACATTGAAGAAATGCTTGCTTCTCTGGGAGATTGTGAGTTTGAATGCCAACAATACCACAAGAAGTCTCTGGGAGGAATAGCCTGCTAATTCTCCCCTCCGAATCATGGGATTGTGTGAGCTAATGTATGTGGAAGAGGGTAAATAGCACCTTACTTTGGGTCCATCTTACACCACCCTGTGACTCAGCTTAAGCATCAGAGAAGATGCATTTGGCTGGCTTTACAGGTCTTAGAAGAAGCACACTTTTAGCCTCAATCATTCTGTAGGTGGCAACTGTTGTATGAGAGGAAGTGGCTGGTTGGTGGATGTAAATTGATAGACGTCTAAATTTTGGACAAAAGTAGAATAAAAGATAGGCATAGCAATAATGATTTGAATTACTGTATGTCATTGAACAATTCTAACAGTGAAAGCAATCACACAGCATTGGCATGAAGTACTTTTTTAAATTAAATCCATGTTTTGATTTTTGTTTTTGTTTATTTAGCTGAAGGGTAAATCCATTTATTTGTGTGGTTACTCAGATTAATATTGCAGTTAAATTTAGAACTAGGTGTAGAAAAATCCTATTACATAGATTCATACACCTACGTGCGTGTGTGTGTCTGTGTGTATGTTCGAATGCATATGGCATATGCATATTCTTCCAAGCGTTTCCTCTCTTTGCTGTCCAAGGTACTGAAATGGCAACAGCACGTAATTGTTACGTCATGGCCGAACGCTCAGCTCTAAATAGTCCATATTATACAATTTAGTCCATTTGCATTAAATATAACCTGCCAAAATAACTGTTCTCAGCACGCACTACAGTGAATGTTTATTTCATTGCAATAACATGCTCAGTAATTACTTTAATCAATAATAAAGATTTTCCTAAAATCTGTGTAAGTGGTTAGTTAAATATCATTTCTATTGTATTAAAATTATAATGAGATACAATGTAATAATATAAATTAAATATAATTGGATCAATTAACAAATGATTATAATGACGCACAGCCTGTAGCCTTTTTTTTTTTAAAACTACAGCTTATACCTGTTCTGGCCAAAAACATAGTGTTGTACCGATGTATGGTTAAATTCTTAATATTCTGCTTAACATTTGGAAACTTTACAGTTTATAGTTTGTACAAAATTAACATTATGCGCAACACACTTCCCAATGAGCTCAAAGATGTTTAAGAAATGTAGACTAGAAAGAAAAACACCTTGGTCAGAGTTTAATGGGTTAATGTCTATGTTTCAATAAAAATAAATATTTTGTTAAATGTTTGCTGAGAATTTTGCTTTGATATACAACACATATTAATATGGAGCTGAAAACAACATTTACGGATTAAGCAAACTAAGACTAACTCTGCACTTACAATTTATGGTTTGTTTTTTAAAAGGGTGATTAAACTCAGATATGAAATGCACAAAATATGAAATCCAAAAGACCTGATAATAAAATTCTCACATTTAAAATTGCATTAAATATAATACATATCCCTGATTCAAGGCACCCACTTAATGCTTATATTTATAACCATGCATTTCGTTTAAGTGCTGTTCACAGCAAGGTGCTTTTAGAGTTTGATTAAATTTGATCCCCGGTGTTGATTCATGACTTCCAAAGTCAGATCGTCGATCTGCTCTGATTTCATACCTAACAGAAAGAAGTTCTTGTACCTTAAGCTGATCCCCCCCCCCCACACTTTCTCTTCTCTATTTCTGTAATAAGCATTTGATCAAGTGCCGCTTGACTCACAACAACATCTTCTGCCACCAAGACAAATATAGAGAGACAAAATGAGTCAATGCACACTCACATGATCACAGAAAGGATCCTTCTGTTAGGCGTGAAAATAAGCAATTGAAAACATTTGAGGTCTAAATGATTAAGACATTAAGGTGGTGGGTCTGAGTAACGTTGCTTTGGTGATGACTGTAAACATTGTGACGGGTGTGAGAGTGTTTCTGATTAGCAGGTAAAATCCTATATGCATGCAACAGATAAATGAACAGAAAAACTCATTATGGATCTGGTGAGGATGTGCAAGAAAATAAACACATGCAGCTTGGATAATTAACACACAGCTAGTACAAGATCAACCTCTGGTTCACACATGTAGGCGAAGGCAGAGCATGATACCACAATATTTGTTGTAAAAGTTTTAAAATATGCAATCATGTTCAAAAGTTAACACTCCCTATTTCAATGTAATATATTTTTGAATAAAAACATAATAAAAATTATCTGATAAAATACAACCTCAGATGAACAACTTTTTTTTTCACCATTATTTATTTAACAATAAGTCAAAAAGAAAAAAACATAATAAAAACCGCAAAACTAAGTACCTCTTGATTCAACAGCTTGTCCACCTTCATTAGGTGATCATTGTTCATTGTCCTGTTGCATGACCCAATTTCAACCAAGCTCAATGTTGGACAGGAACAATTTCTTTTCTAAAACCACTGCTTATGTATTTTCCATCTTGGCATCCACACCTGAATTCTCCAGACCAGCAAACTGGAGCTTTAATAGACCAGCTTTAATAGAAGTCTTCACACCTACTGAGGATCAATTAATCAAGGGCTGATGATTAGCATCACCTGGCTGAAACTTACCTCTTAAATCATATGGAAGCAGGATAGGGGTAATTGTTACATAAATAATGGCATGGTGAAAATTTACATGTTGTTCATTTGAGGTTGTATGTGCCTAATGAGGTTGCAATGTGCTTAATATGGAAACTTTGAACTTAGAAGCAGAGCACGCTATGTGGTGTGAAATAATTCCTTTGTAATTGAAGGTGGTAGAGGTTTGTCAGTGCAGGCATGGTGTGGATTGTCTAGATACCTTGTTTAAAATAGTTTTATATGACTGTATATTTTCACAAAGGTTTTTTTTTTTCTGGTCATCAATTCATTTAAACTTAATCATCTGAATAGAAAATGTGTATTTTCATTGTAGTTGTGTATTCCAATACACTCTACTGAGAAGCTTTGACTTGCCCATTTAGCCACAAGAGCAATAATAAGGTCAGGCAATGTTGGGCAAGGACAGCCTGGCACCATAATCAGCCTTTCAGGTCAACCCAAATGTGTTCAGTGAGGTTGAGGTCAGGGCCACTTGTTTCAAAGCTCACTTTGTGCACAGAGGCATTGTTTGGATATAACCCCTTAGTTCCAAGAAAGGTAAACGGTAATGCTACAACATACATTCTTGTTTTTTTTTATGGCATGTGTTTTAAATTTTGAGGCAACAGTTTGGGGAAGAACCATATACAGGTGTGATTGTCAACTCTACACAAAGCTTTGGCCATGTAATTAAGATGTCTGTTGTAAGCAAGAAAAAAATGCTTTTTTAGTTTTTTTTGTACTGAAAAAAAGGATTGCTTTAGAACTATAGACCTATTGGGGACGTCTTCAAACCAAAAATGATCACTTAAGGAGTCTTGAGTTTTAAAGAACTTTTACAGATGACCGGAGGTCTAGTCCTCAACCCCCCTCTGGGTAGCTAATGACTGAAATGAGCAAAAAAATTTATTCTAATCTAAGGGATGGCCAAACAATATAGAGTATAACTAATCCCAAACCTCTTACTCTTCTAAATTAAAATAAAGTAATAATAAAAAACCATGGAGATACAAAAAACAAGCCATTGCTGGTGCAGAAATGTATGCATTCACAAAAATGTATGCAGACACAAAATGTAACAGTATGTCATAGACACTTTGGAATAATACAAATATGAATAATATTTGCAACAAAAAATAACATTGCTTATTTTGGCAATGAAGCAAAAGTTTTAAACAGTGGCAACCTCCTTGATCTTGTAAGTCTAGATACTCCAAGATACATTAAGAGTTGGCAAGGGTGAACAATGAGGTGACAAGTTTCTGAAAAGTTTCTGAGGGAAAAAAACTTTTTCAAAGAAATCAAACTTAATGAAGGGCATGTATCGTTTTCCTAGAGAATGAAAAATCATCCTTTAAATCAAACAAGAAGGGACTGAAAGTCGACTCTTCCACCCTGTGTGTGTGTGTGTGTGTATAAACTTGCCTCAACAGTGTAAATGTAAATTTGAGCACTGTTCATACATCATCTATTCCAATATGAGCTAATAAGGCAAGACAAATATACAGAGACAGAGCACAGAAAGACGACTTACTGATACAGTAAACTGATACCCAAACTACTACCACACACACAGTCACACACACTCTCACACACACACAGATATAAATACAGATATTATACATTTACACGGCAACATGCCAGTGTGCAAACGTGACTAGCACATTCACACACACACACACGCACACACACACACACACGGACGAACACACAGACTGACTAAACTCTAATTAGACATGAGTATCCAGCTACAGAGGGCTCCTCGGTGGGGAGTCTTGAATCTCAGCTTCTCTGAAGTGCTGCTTTATCTACCCGCTCGTCATTCGCTCTTTCCCTTCCTGTTCTGTTCTGCACTTATCTCTCAATTTTGCCCTTCTATCGCTCTTCTCCTCCACTCTTCAGTCAAATACTGCTGAAAGTGTTCTCCCTCTCTCTTTCTCAGTCTGCTCGCACTATCCATTTCTCTCTCTCTCTCTCCTCTCTCTGCCCCCTCCCTCTCTCCCTCTCTTCCTCTCTCCCTGTATCAGACGCTTTAACAGATGCGCCGAGCACAGTTGCTTCTCTCTCTTTCTTGCGCTCGCTATCGCACTGCCCCACTTGCAGACTTTCGTAGGTGGGGGGGAGGAAAAATGGCAGAACCAACTCCTAGCAACAAACAAATGAAACGAATGAAGCCAGGACAACTGGAATAAGAGAAAGCAAAATACGGATGGGAACTGCTAAAAATAACTGCCACGCCAAAGATTGCCTTGATAGCATCCATCATGTCTCTTTTCTTTTTTATCTATCCTCTTTCAGGATACCTGTTCTGATCGACGGGATTAAAAATGACTTAAAATTCAATCAACGGCAGAGGAGAGAGACGGAGGGATGAAAAAAGAGGGGGTTTGTCCTCTAAATAGATTCAACGTACAGCTGGTGAGAGCAAGATTGAGGGATCGTTAGAGAGAGAGAGAGAGAGAGAAAGAGAGAGAGAGGGGGAGCGCAAGAGAGCGCCAGCCAGAGAGAGTGTCTCTTTTTCTTTTAAAGGAAGTGACTCGTCTGACTTTGCTGTCTCTCGGGACTAGTCTCCAGTCAGGGGTCAGTGAGTCTAGTAAACAGGTTAGTATATGTGTGTGTGTGTGTGTGTGTGTGTGTGTGTGTGTGTGTGTGTGTGTGTGTGTGTGTGTGTGTGCTTTTCATGTCATCATATTTCAATAGCAGGTGTCAGTATTCTTTAAAAGAGGTCAATTATGGGAATGATTACATATATATGTACATATGTGTGTGTGTGTGTGTGTGTGTGTGTCTGTTAGTCATATGATTATTGAACCATACCCATTTTAAACATATACTGTAGTACTGTTCTTCATTCTTGTATTCTTGCTACACACACACATACACCCTGCTGTCTCTATGGCACACTGGCGGAAGGTTGGCTGATGAGCACAAGATGATTGACAAGTTGGAGAGCACAGGGCTGGGTACGAGATTTGGAAGCTGAGTTAGCGAGCAGGAGAGAGAGAGAGAGTGAGAGAGAGAGAGAGCAGAGGAAATTAGGTAGAGAGACCTATAGCCAGCGAGTTCCAAAGAGGAGAGTGTGAATACCAGGAAAGCCTTCTGTTAATATTTAAGAAAATGATTGATGTTACTGCTGTTGAATGAGGTGAAAACATGTTGGCATTAGCACTAAACATATAGGTAAAAAGAGAGAGAATTGTAAAGCAGTGTATGTCTGAATACGCAAAAACACACAAAAAGAGAGAGCTTTACTAAATATGGAAATATCAGTAAGACTTCTTGAATTTAACTAAATTGAGAAAGGGCAGAGAGAGAGAGAGAGAGAGAGAGAGAGTGTGCTGGCAATACGGAAAAGAAAAAAAAATATATATATATATTGCACCCTTTACTGTGTTAATATAACCCTCCTGTAACTGTTATCATTGATTTAAAAAAAATCTTTTCCTCCTCCAGCCTTTAGGAGCGTGTCATATATCATTTCTTTCCCTAATTGCTGTCTTTTTCTCATTCTTGGCACAGGAGATATATTTCTGCTAGAGGATATTAGGAGTCTGCAACCTGGCTTCGCTGTGGCTTTGCACCCCGTGACTGCTGGAAACATATAGAGAGACAGAAAAAGAGAGTGAATGAGTGATGAGCACAGGCAGGTTAAAATGAATCGATGACCAGAAGACACGGGGGAGAGGAGGAAGAGTGCCAGAAAAATAAAGTTGTGGGGAGAAAAAGGAAAGAGAGAGAGAGAGAGAGAGAGAGAGAGAGAGAGAGAGAGTAAAAGCAGCCTGAGAGAAAGCGAGCTGTGTGTAATGACCCCAGATGAGATGCTCTTCGCCTTCTGGAACATTCTGGAAAAAACTGTGAATAAAGTTCAGCAGGATTCCCAGCAAAGCTAACACGGATACAAATGTGCACCTGCAGGCCTAACTAGATCCACTAAATCCTGGTGTATGTGTGTGTGGGGAGAAAACAGACATTTCAGTGATGAACAGAGGATACACCCCTGGACATGGATACGGCTCAATCACACACTTATACACACCTACACAAAGGCCTGGGAACACACCCATAACAGCAGACATGAGCTGATTGAGTCCTGTGACTGACACAGACAACGAAGGTAAACTTTCAAATTTCATCCTAATATTAAGCCCAAAAGCATAACAAACTTATATGAGATATTTTTATTCATTTGATAGTTTTTGCTTAATCATCATAGCTATCGTGTGCTGCTGTAGATGATGCGTTGCTGTTGCTATGCTGCTCACAGGAGATAGCCAGATAGCAAAACAGATAGATCGCAGGGTGAATGGAGAGCATTTATTATGCGTGCACACACACACACACACACACACACACACACACACACACACACACACACACACACACACACACACACACACACAAGAAATGCACCTACTTACACAAAGTACACATGCAGTATTTGTACATACACTCTGTGCAAAGACTTAATCACACATGCAAGACAAAATGCACAAACACGACATTGGAACATTTGTATATTGTTGTGAGATTTTGAGTTTAATGTATAGGGACATTTTTCTCCATAGATATGGGGAAAAAATTCAGCAGAAATTATTCTGTATCCCACTTTTTTGAAATCTCTAATTATTTGTATTGAAACCTAAATTAGGGTTATTCTTTATTTAATTTTGACCCCTAACATTATGTATAGAGACAACTTAAAAAGCCCGGGTGTAGGAGTGTTATTACTACAGTAGTTGTGCTTTCATCAGGATCGCACCATGATATTTAAATTTGGGCCGACTGTGGGGTTCAGAACAGTGATCTCCTTCCAGACAAACTAACCTCCAATGCCATTGTACTTTAAGTACTGTATAGAATGAAAGGCTCTGAAATATTCTGCATATGATTCACAACCAAGCAGTATATTCCTATCTTGGTCCTTGGTCATTTAGTATATTCACGTCATCAGCTGACTTCATTTTTACTGCCACATAACATTGCTTTATGAGTCTAGACCTGACTAACTGAAACAACCCCAGATCACAACACTGCCTCCAGAGGCTTGTGCAGGAAACTACTGTATCCATGATGGGTGCATCACTTCATGTCGAAATTACAGTTCTAGTAACTGGAAGTCTCCGTAGGTGTTTTCCTTGCTTGATGCAGCCCAAAAGATTTTTTTTTGTCAAGGTAGAGTGTGTGTACATTGTCAGTATGTGTATATATTGTCAGCATCCCATACATAAACACTGCAAATACATTGCAACACCTCTGATCGTCCTCTGAGCTGCATATTTGAGCTAAAGCAAACACATTACACAGGATCCCAGTTCTAATAACAACACTTAGTCTCAACTGAATTGCTTCTTATATCTTCCTGGTAAAATTTCTAAAGAGAAAAAAACTGCCTTATATTTATATTTATGTTTGTATTGATTTAAAACAGATTATCTGTTCAGTCTGAATAATAAGTTTGTTCTGTATTTAATTATCTTACAGATCATAATGCAAGGAAAACAAATATGGTATATTATAAGGGTATCTGGCGGCACAGTGATGTAGTGGTTAGCACTGTCGCCTTTCACCTCCAGTGTCAGGATTGATTCCCATCTCTGCGTGCATGGAGTTGGCATGTTCTCTCCGTGCTTGATGGGTTTCCTTCGGGTTTCCTCCCACAGTCCAGATATCCAGGTTAGGTTAATTGGGATTCCGAAATTGCCCGTAATGTGCAAATGAGTGTGTGTGTGTGTGTCCTGCGATGGACTGGCACCCTGTCCAGGGTGTACCCCGCCCTAAGTTAGGGTGTGCCCTAAGTCTCCAGGGATAGGCTCCAGGCCCCCGTGACCCTGAATACAGGATTAAGCGGTATAGACGATGAGTAAGTGAGTGAGATAAAGGTATCTTTCTTCTGATGGGAAGAGTTTGTCTCACTGTTTGTGGATACATTTTCACTGATTTGTAGATGATGATGATGTACAGGAGCAAAAAATTGCAAAATCAGAAACACACACATGTAACAGATGGTGACAGTGTGGCACATTTTTAGCTATCTGAGGCCAACATGTAACACTACATAAGAAGATAACTTTGTAAGACTAGAATGGACTGTACTTGATATTAAACATTTTCCTAATTTACATTCATAGCATTTAGTAGACACTATTATCACTTCTAGGCATGATGGGATATTTGATTGAGTTGAGGTGAGGGTTAAGAGAGGGCATGGCTTGATGGGGTTGAGAACCATTAACCATTGACTACGATTCTGCTCCCCATTAACTGCTTTAAACATAACTCTTAAACATAGGATGGTAAACCTTTGCCGACATTGTTTTTATGCATTCCTGCTATGGGCTCTTTGTTGTCATAGTTTTCCAATGTTGGAGGTCCAAGATACAGTAACAAGCTATGGCACCAACTGGCAATCTTCATCCAGTCATGAAAATGTACTTTTTAAAGGTTATTTGGGACTCGGGTGACTTTGTTGCCATGGCTTTGGCTTTATCTGTGTGGGATAGAGCAAATAGTTAAAATGTCGACATCTTTTTAATCAGATCTAGTTGGCTGCTCGTGTGATAGTGTGCACAGATGCCACTGCATGCATGGCTAGATTTGTGCAGATGGTTTAACCGCACAAACACAAGTCAAATTAAAAGCAGATGTGAGTTTGAAAAAATAGATTACGCTTCATTCATTTTTGGGAGGCCAGTTCATATTCCTCTTCTCTCACCATTTCTCGCATTTGGACTCTATTATAATCATGGATCTTTGCCAGTATTATAGGGCTGATTATATAAAAATTAAAAATAAAAATCCCTGACATTAGCAGATTTATCAGTTATCCCAACACAAACACACACAAACACACAGACAAGCTCACACACTAAGCTGAAGGGTTTCATCTCCTCTTGTCCTAGAGCACGTCCTATGCTCCATGCATATTCATACACAGAGGACACTTCACACAGCAGGATTCTCTCTCTCTCTCTCTCTCTCTGTCCTTCTCTCTGTCTCTTTCTAAAGAATGATGAGGAGAGGAGGTGGCACTAGGGCTTGTAAGTGTGCCCACTGTTGCCATGCCAACATCAATGCCATCACCCTGTGTTTTTACCCGCCTACACGACTCTCGTTTTCTCTCTCTCTCACTCAGTCTGTCCCCTTAGGGAAGAGGAATCGGTTTATGTCCCTCACCCATTTTTCCCAACGAGCTCATCTTTCTCTCCACTCCCATTAGGTCCTATGCTCAAAAAAGAATGATCCAATGATTCTTCCTCTACTCCTTTCTTACTGACTTTCCAGTGTCCTCTGGTCTATCTGTGCCTAACAAGGCATGCAGTGATTGGCCACAGCATATCTGCCGTTCTCTCTGCCTCTTCTTTCCCTCTGTCCTGAATGTGGGTTAATTAGCAGTTAGCATGTAGCAGTGCGTGAACAGCCGGTTTTGATGAGAGGGGCCAGACGGCAGACAGAAAGAGAAAGAGAGAGAGTGGGAAGAGTATAACAATGAAATCAGCATTTATTACAGACCTGCATGATAGTGCCAAATGCTTTACATCATTACCTGTCCTGGATTCTGTCCCACTGAGCTCAAACAGCAACAGTACAGTGCCTACACACTATTCTCTCTGGTAGTGTGTGCGCTGTTTTAATTCTCTAAAACTTTTCAAAGTTTATGTATTAATAGGCAAAGAAAGTTCACATACAAACATTTACTAAATATAATAAATTCTTATCTAAAATTTCAGATAGTCACTTAATTGAAATTGGCTTCTTCAACACTTTGGCTAAAATGAGCCTTGACCATAACAACAAATAACAATCTACACAACATCACTTTCTCTCTTCTCTCTAACGTGACTGTGAAGGTAATCTGATTATGTTTTAAAACCAAACGTCATTTTAAGAATGATGAAATGCCTGCAGAATGAACGTAGACGTTTTGCAATAATTTTTAAAAAGTTACCACAATTATGATTTATTTGGAGAGCCCTGCAGAGATATGCAGCTCTGTGCACAGGGTGCACTCTGCATGAGCAATATGGATCAATGATTTGGTTTATGAAAGCATATTTCATTTGTTTATACAGAGATATCTTAGATATAAAGTTTCATTTTGGAGTTCAGTTGAACGATCGCTCTAAAACTGAATAGTACTTCTTTCATTAGTATCACTGCAAATCAGAATCAGGCCTGAATGTTCACAAGAACGATTGCAGTGATGTGACATCTAGTACCAAGATTTTAGCAAACAGATGTTTTAGGTTCTGTAAGTTTCCAGATGAGGCATTCATGGAACAGACATTTCTGCTTTTCTTGTGTAGGGTCACCAGGCCTGCAGGCTTTCTCAGGGAACGTATGTCACATGGTGGGCAACACTCCTAGTGAACACCATGTGCCCCAAGTTCCCTAAGAAAGCCAAACAACCCATGTCAGGGCACAAGCATACCACACACTTACAGTATGCACATACAGTAATCATACACTGTGGGTCGATTGCAAATGCCAATCAGCCTACAGAGCAGGTCTTTGACTAGGGGAGAAAACTAGAGTAAACATTGGACACCCACCAAGCATGGTAAAAAAACATGCAAACTTCAAATACACAGACCGGATTTGAGATTTGAACCCCTAACCCTGGAGGAAACAGAGCTAACCACTAAGTCTAGTGACTGGAAACATCCTATTTCTTGACTTCACCATTCTCTAAAAGTCCATCAAGCACATTTTGTTCGTTTATGGTAGCCATTATATTTGCTCAGCTGAAAGTTTAACACATTATGATTAAATGGCAGGTTTTGCTATGAAGCAAGGTTATTCATGGTTGCATTTCTTTAAAAAAAAAAAAAAAAAAGAAAGAGAAAAACTGAAAAAGTTTTCCTGAAGGCCATGTTCATGTAGGACATCTATGGAATCTCCAGATTGTGCTATTTAAACACAAATAGAGCACCACCCACACACCCACACACACACACCCACACACAGGGAGTGAGTTCGAAGATTCAATCAGCTGTGTCAGTCACTTACTAGCATTGATCACTGGCAAGGCACCAGGCTTGTTGTTGACAGTGTTTATGCCTGCTTAGGAGAAATCACTCTGTGTGTGTGTGTGTGTATGTGTGTGTGTGTGTGTGTGTGTGTGTGTGTGTGTGTGTAGTTCCTTCAACCTGAAAAAAAGGAGTACTGTGGGACTGTGTGTAAGTAACAAATGGAGGTTTGGGACCTAACTACATGTAAAGTGCGGCTCATTTATCACAATGTGTAGTCTTGAGCAGTTTCCTTTCACATAAACGCTACAAAGCAAAGCTCACAGGCCATTAGCTGTACACTGTACTGTAGGCGCAGTGCTTTCCTCTGATTGACCTATTCCTCTTCACACACAGCAAACTGTAATATACAGACGGTAAATTCAGCATCTCCGCATACCACTAACCAATCAAATGAAGCATTTATAGCAGTGTGAATTCCTGCTGGTTTATTATTGGCTATTTGAATAGTGCTTATTTCAAGTGTATTGTGTGTGTGTGTGTGTGTGTGTGTGTGTGTGTGTGTGTGTGTATGTGCGTGTGTGTGTTAGACAAAATTACACCAATTACTGCTCATAATACAGTCTGCATTGTCGTATAATCCTGATTTCATGTCATATTAAGTGCACAGGAAAGGCTTTTATTGCTTCTTTTTTGTCGCCTTTAGCCCTAATTGCACTGGCTAATTAGAGTTTATGGTGCATATTAGAGTGGATAAGTATTGCATGGCTGGATGACTTTGATTCATGGAAGCGTAAAATCAGTTCAAATCTTCAGGTGCAGTTATAATTATTCTGCTGGATCACAACTCACATCAAAGAGGAACTAGGCAAAACAAAACACAAGAAAGAAGAACACACAAAAAAAAGAGCGTTCTAAATAATAGTATGCTGTTTTTGAGTTGCCATTTTGACAATCGTTCCTGAGGTATTCATGAGAAACAGAAGATTTTCAGGCTACAATCACATCACCAGCCTGAAGTGACTCAAACACAGATTTGATTTTTAAGTGCTGTCTAAGTGCACAGAATGCACATCAGATCTTCCTTATGTGGTCCTGGATTGGATACATCTGTGGTGCGGTCCTGCAACTCGAATGAGAACATGTGACTTTTTGCCTTTGTGCATGCATTGGGCACTGATGTCATCTATCAGCACTGGCAACACAGGGATTTCATATCAGTGCTAGCCACAGGCAGTAAAACAGCTAAAGCAAGATGACTGGCTTTTCTACTTCCTCTGGACCTCAACAAATACAGCCAACAAACTGCTTGCCGTCCTTCAGAGCAAAACCACAAGCACACTTTTGAAAAAATATGTTGTTTTTAACCCCAGCTGGTGCAAGGAAATCTATATCTATATGCTCATGTGTGTTGTTTCAGAGGACAGATGCCTCCACATTAGAGTCAGATAAAAGTCACTTGTGATTGGCGGTAATGAACATGAACCGCCAGGACATTCAAATCTGATCCGACCACAGAAAAAAAAATTAAAATAATAATAATAATAAAAAAACATAA
>JAQMYL010000001.1:15885535-15900408 GCA_030014365.1 Clarias pachynema
TAAAATTGGAATTGAACAATGTGACTTGTAATGTAAACATAACATAAGATAGGCGTTAAGACTGAATTAACATGGTCTAATATGTTTCACAAGCCGCAGGATCCCACGTCTCTCTCTTTCGCTCTCTGATTTACAAAAAACATTCACACTCCAGTTCTTACTCACTCATTATTTCTTTTTATTCTTTCTTCTTTGGCTTGAAAACAAACACTCATCTTCCTCTTTTATTATAATTTTTTTTTTTTTGGTTGGCATGATGTTCATGAGTCATCTCCCTCTATCTCATTTCTCTTTATTTCTCATTTTCTCTTTGTCTGTCATTTCCATATATTCTTTTTCCTGTTCCTTTAATTACTCAGCTCCCCTTCGTCCATCCTCCTCTCGTAAAATCTCGAAGATTGTGATATCTGACAGGTGTCAGAGTTTTATCTACAGTGGCAAAGTGTGTGTGTACAGTATGAAATGGAGAAGTTGAGATGGGAAAGTGGAACAGTGGTGTTTAAAAATAGAGCTGAACATCGTTTGCAAGCTGATGTATTCTTGTGATTAATTATGTACGACCTTTCTGAAATCCACATGGCCATAGCATTTTCAAGATGAGGACCACCCTTAAAGACGTTTCACACGTAATCATAGGTTCCATAGAAATATGTGATTGTGTGAAAATAAGAAAAAATATGTCACTTGTAAAAATCCATGTGCCATACATTTGAAAAAACCAAACACGTGAAGTATCTTTAAAGCACGCTGGAGTGATATGATTATTCACATATGCAGATCATGTGACTTTTCAGTAAAAAACAAATCTGACCTTACACAAGAGCAGAAATGTAGAGTTAGGTCAAAATTATAGTAATGAGGAAGGAGTTGGGTTTGAGGCCAGCAGAAAAAAAAGTCTTGCCTGAATAAGTACTCTAAGTGCCTTCTTAACTAATCAAGTACTTGGCCTGACCTTTCATTGCTTCAATTTTCCTTCTCACCCATGAAGAATTTTTTGGTACAATTAAATATGATGTGAAATAAAAAGTATTAAAGAATAATCGGAGGTGACTGAATTGTTGATGTGATTGATGACCCATGCTGCCCAGAGTTCCATGTATTACTCCACACCTTGATTCAAATTGTGCTCATTTGAAAGTGTATAATTTGCAATTTCACTAGTGCTTGTACTTTAATACTCTTGAGAACTAGCACTTACTCCAGCCCTTTATTCTACCTAGATCTAGCTTGTGGTTACAGTCAATTATTAAAAAACCTGCAGCACTTGCAGTACTTGCATCACTGTCAATTCTATTTCATTCATTAATCGCTTTTGATTTCAATGATCAAATGAATAACTGTAAAAAGCTATTTTAGGCTTTAATTAGGTTTTCATTTATTTTTATTTTGTCCAGAGACTTGTCACTTTGTTTTAAGGTCAGGGATCTGCCAGGTGCAGTGAAGCGTTACTAACTTGCTGAAAGGTGGACGGGTTACTTTTACCTAATGAGACATCTGGTTAGAATAATCCCTAATCAGGGCACCTTTAAAAATGAGGACAGTGCAAGAAGAGGCCACATTTACTTTTTTGCTTTTGGGAATGTCTCAAATGTCAAGAGGAGTGCCTCAGTTGCACTTGAAGTTTAAAGGAAAATTCGGTGTAACTGTTTAAGTCTTCTTTAACCCATATACAGTATCATACAGTAAGGACACCCTGGATCCCAGTAGAGAACTGTATCTTTCAGACTTGGGCCATCAATGAGCTCTGAATCTGAGCTCCATCCACCAAACTAAGAATCATGTAAATGAATCTTGTGCCTTGAC
The DNA here is from genome assembly GCA_030014365.1 of Clarias pachynema. Classification (NCBI taxonomy): domain Eukaryota; kingdom Metazoa; phylum Chordata; class Actinopteri; order Siluriformes; family Clariidae; genus Clarias; species Clarias pachynema. The sequence goes on from JAQMYL010000001.1 coordinate 15,887,339, forward strand.
TATAGAACTATTAAAGATTTTTGCAATTTGTGTAGGCTCTTAAATATATATTTCACAATCAAGCATTATAATTCATAGGATTAATGTTACTGAAAACAAAACAAAGCTCTGTCCTTTTTTTTAACAAGTGATGAAAGAATAAATGCAATAATTTGCAACAAATTTGAAACAAATCAAATGGTCTAAAACATTACGGTTCTTAAAACGTGCCGGTAGTGTCTCGGCAGCACTAATAATATAACTGCGTTGCTACAGTAGCTAACATTAGCTAATAAAAATAAGGAGGCAACAAAACAATCTTTCATGCTTTGGAACAGGTTGCAATAGCAATGAAAAATAGAGTAGGTGTTACGAGTCCTGCAATAGCCATGAGCATGCACACATGCACTCGTCATACGTGTGCTCCATTACTTAAATATATATCATTATAGCTCTGATTATATTCCAAAGAATATACAAAGAAAAACAAAGGAAAAAATAATTATGCAATCAGAGGACACCCACAAAACCTACAGTACTATACTAATAAACAATTCAAAATGTTCCTCACAGAACCCAAGGACAAAGCAGTAACACACTAGTATTATCGAGCAACCAACAACAAAACAAACAAATTATACATAATGGGCCACAGATGCAGGTTCCTTGAAAAACTCATTCTTCTTTCTTTCTGAATGAAGAGAGCAATAACACGATCATGCAGGTGATCCTTTGCTTTAATGAACCTTTAATTTCAGAAACTGTTCATCATCAGGGACTCTCACCCACACAAGTCTCTAATGCATGGGTGAAAGTAGTTTTAAATTTTTACTGGTACTATGTTGCCAAAAGGTGAACAAATAAACCATAAAAGTGGTGCAAAGTCCTGTAAACCTCATCTTTATATTTATATTTCCACTTATTCTGCGTAGCCTCAGCTAACTTGAATGCCACATAGTGCAGAATGGACAGCTAGTGTAGGGGGTTCTGTAGGGGGTAGAATTTTTTGCCCCACACACCAAGGGTTAGAAAAGGATTTGTGATCAGCCTTGTGTTTGAAGTAAGTTATTGTTTAGCTCACGTTAGCCATGAACAAAGCGGTAAGGTGTGTCAGAGTCTGTCAGCATATTGGCGCAAGCTTGTTCTCACATTAACTAGCGGTTTGGTAGGCAGCTGCTCTCCCCTCTTTCCAGTACTTCATGCCACCCCTGAGTCCTTTAGTGGACTGTACCGACATACTTTCACCCTTTGTGGCATAGTGACACGAATATCTTGTTAAAAAGTACTTCTACTAATGGTTTCACAAAATTCAACTGGCTATTTAGTTAATCAATCTTTACTTCGTCATCATTCAGTTACACTCCAGGAGGCTACATTTGGATACATGTCAAATAAAGCCCCTGAGGAAGCCTCTAGTGCTCAGTAAGCACATAGAGTAGGAGAATTAATTTTGGCTGAGATTCTACATGTTTCTGGAACTGTAGCGGAACATAATTTTTCCAAATGATATTTCCTACTTTGTTGTGTTGACGATAGTGGTAGATCACTGTCTAACCAAGATCTCCAATATATGTCAGCTGAAGGCTGTAGAATATGATTCACGTACATCCTCATCAAACCATTTAGCCAAACCAAGTGAGTGAGTGAGATAGAGAGAGAGAGAGAGAGAGAGAGAGAGAGAGAGAGAGAGATTTTTCCTTTATGTGACGACTCATACAAACATCTTCAACATAATAAACCACCCAAACGCTGCACTGGCACACTGTTTACCTCACTATCTTACCTTACAAGCCTCAGTATTGTTTACATGTCACTGTCAATCTGTTTAACAGCATTGCTCTATCAGTTTGGCAATCTCATGCTAAAAATACTGCCTGCTACAGAAGCTGAGCAGAGGTTGAGAAATAAGATATGAGTTGTTTTTTCCACTCTGGCCAATTCTCTTTCACAGATTCACTTGGCTCACAAGCCAACCTGAAAAATCTTTTTCCCACTGACCTTGAACACCGAATCAACATAAATATCAGTCAAACTGGCACTGACAAGGTCCCACTAGTGCTAACAGCATGCAACACACCACACAAACTCGACATCTTTCACTGACTGACAGTATGCTCGAAGTGTCAGGGCACTTAAACATCTCCTGATGGAGATGCCCTTTTTGGTTCTTATGCATGGTTCTTTATCTTTACAGCCAATCATCTGAGAGAAAGATTAAAGCTGTACGCGTCTGTGTTTGTGAGCAGGATTTAATCCGCAGGAGACGGCTAGCCCAGAGTAGTCACATGTTTTGCAGAAAATGGCGATAAAATTGCACTGTGATTGAAAAGCAGCAACTAGTTTACTTTGCACAGCACCCGTTTACTTTCCATCACAGATTCCCCTTTTACTCAGGAGTCACTTTTGTTCCCTACAGCATGTACACGAAATCACTGCAGTTTATACCAGTCTACAGAGGTCATACAAGTATATTCTTCCCACTGTGGAACTGCACAAAACAGCTCTCTTTCACATGGTGTTGTGACCGGCTGTGCTGGAGGATACTGTGAGCCTGGAGCAAAAGGATGGCTTTGTTTGTGTGCATGTGTGTGTGTGTGCATGTGTGTTGGCATGGGGTGGTGCTTGAGTACAGTTGCAAGAGATGCTAAGTGCAGTCTTACACTGAGTGCAGTGATTTCCAACGCAGAAGGAAGTGTATGGTGGCAAATGTCGGCCTGGGAATTGCTAAGTGCAGAAAGATGTACTGACTCTGACTGCCTGGCAGGACACTACATTAAAAACTTGGCTTAAAATGCATATACACACATAGACACAGACAAAAACACATACACAGATACTCCCAGTATAAATAATGGCCAATATTTTTAATTACAGTCTGATTAGCACACTTTATTTCCCTCTGATTCATGCATAAACTAAAAATAAATAAATAAATAAAATAGAAAATGAGTGGGAACATGAATAAAGAAAAGGACAGAGGAGGATGAAAAGGAATGAGGATGTAAGAAAGAGGTGTGATTTTTTTTTTTTTTAATCCTTGTAGTGCTGATCGATAAACCAAGGAAGTAGAGGGCAAAAGTTGCTTTAACTGTTTCCTTCTCATGTGACTTCTAGCTTTAGAGAGGGGCAGAGAAAGTGAAAGAGAAGAGAGAAGAGAGACAAAGGAGAGTGAAGGAGCAGAGAAAAAAGAGAAAGAGTAGAGGAGAGAGGGTTTTGTTGTCTTAAGCAATGTTAAATTGCTTCGCATGTTAACCCAAAGGCAGATGGAAGGAAGAAGCAGTGTGATAAGATGTGCATTGTACAGAACAATTCAGTGATAGAGTGAAAGAGATTAGATAGAAGAGCAACGGAAATTCTTGGGAGGGCACAGTATCAGTGCAAAATCAAGCATAACACAAATAGAGAGGTTCTGAAAGAACAAATGCCTGTGTGTGAGGATCTACGGTCAGCTTGTATTTGTCTCTAACCTTACCTATTATTGCTTACTTGATTGTATTAATATTTGAAAGATCTGAAATCTATCATCTATTAATAATTATTACCTATAATAACAGTATATTATTACCAAACTTGTTTGCTGTAAAATTGTACCAATGTCTTATGTATTTCGAGAACGTTTGGCAAACACACTTTGTTTTTGTTTGCTACATTCTTCACAGCACCTACCTAACACACACTAAGCATTACTGTAAGTGATACTGAATAACAGAATTCGCTAGATGTGTTAAAACAGAATACAATATTTAACATACTTTTCACACCTTGTGTAAGTAAGTAAGTCGCCCCTTTCATCTTGGAAGGATATTGCATCCGTGACTCAGCTCATATTACAGTAGGTTCAGTTTGAAATAGTTTCAGGTAAACTGTATTATCGGTTTTGGTTGTGAGCAGCAAACCTATATGAGAAAGAGCAGTATAATCACACTATGATCTTCTTAGTCTTAATTTGCAGATTTAAAGGTTTCTGTAGGTATAAACAGTTTTTGTTCTGTAAGTATAAAAATTATTGCAAATCATATCCATAAACATGAGGTACTACTTTCAAATCCTTAAACAGCACAAAGATAAGTTCAGTAAAATACTTTATGGAACATCCTCTTTATTGTCAGGCAGGTTTTTATAAAATTGTACTGAAATACTAAGGCTTTTGGATAACAGTACCGCATTTGTGATACCACTGTGGTGGAGAGAGGATAAGACACTGCAGGGGCAGATTGAGTTGTCTGTTTGTTTACCCGAGTTGTGGTTAAGTCACTTTTGCCACCAACATTATGTGTAGATTTTAGAAGGGGGTTCACATTCCAAATATAGCTTCTGATGACTCTGTTCTGCAGGAATTTCATGCACTATAAACCACATACTGAGAACTTAATGTATACAAGTACTTTTCTGCACTGCAGCAAGGATTGTCAATAGTGTGAAACAAATGATAAACATGCATGATCACACATATTGTTTTAGAAGTCTAGGAAGAAAGATAAAAACTGTTGTTTCTTGTAGCTTATAGTACATTAGTATAAGATATGCTGAATAAATACTTTTCTTTTTCTTTCTTCTAGGTCTGTGGATTAACCCCCCTTCTACCATGCAAGCCTCCCCACTCCCTCAATCTGAAGAATCACACCCATCCCTCATTTTACATCATCATTCAAGTAAAACACCCTCTTCCTCTCTTCCTTTTCATCCATCAACCCATTCTTACACATCCATCCTCAAGCCTTCACCGAAACTCCTACCATCAGGTACACCTTTGTGTCCAAAATACAGCTGTGGGTTTCTGGCCCAATCCATATCATCCACAAGTGCACCTCTACCCTCACTCCACTGGTTGACCCTGGTCACATGCGCCTGTTTGCTACCTGCTTTGATTGGACGGATTCCTGGAGCTCTGGCTGGGGAAACGTGGGGTGTAGTTTCTTCATGCCCTTTTCACTGTGTGTGCCGGAACCTTTCAGAGTCTCTGAGCACACTCTGTGCAGACAAGGGCCTCCTCTTTGTTCCCCCAAACATTGACCGCAGGACTGTTGAGCTTCGCCTTGCTGACAACTTCATTAGGGAAGTGGGTGTCATGGATTTTGTCAACATGACCGGATTGGTGGATTTAACTCTTTCACGAAACACCATCAGCTACATCAAACCAATGGCATTTGGAGACCTTGAAAGTCTCCGCTCATTGCACTTGGATGGAAATCGACTGTCATCACTTGGTCCGAGAGACCTGGTGGGTATGTTGAATCTGCAGCACCTCATTCTAAACAACAACCAGCTGATCAACATTTCCTCAGATGCCTTCGATGATTTTCTCCTTACACTGGAAGACCTAGACCTGTCTTACAATAACCTGCGCAAAGCACCATGGGAAGCCATCCAGAACATGGCTAGCTTACATACACTCAATCTTGACCACAATTTAATTGACCAGATTGAAGAAGGTTCCTTTGGTGAGCTTTATAAACTTGCTCGGTTAGACATGACTTCCAATCGCCTTCAGACTCTACCACCTGACCCCTTGTTTGCAAGGTCTCAGACAGGTGTGATCAGCCCTACACCCTACAACTCAGTAATCAGTTTGAACTTTGGAGGAAACCCTTTGCACTGTAACTGTGAGCTGCTTTGGTTACGGAGATTGATTCGGAGTGATGACATGGAGACTTGCTCTACTCCAATTCACCTTGCTGGACGTTACTTTTGGTCAATACCTGAGGAGGAATTTACCTGTGAGCCTCCTCTTATCACTCGGCATACACATAAACTCTGGGTTTTAGAAGGACAAAAGGCAACACTCAAATGCCGAGCTATTGGAGACCCAGAACCAGTGGTGCACTGGGTCTCGCCCGATGATCGGATTATTGCTAACTCTAGTCGAACCACCTCATTCCGTAATGGAACCCTTGAATTTCTAGTGACTGTGGCTCGTGATGATGGTGCTTATACATGTATTGCAATCAACGCTGCAGGTGAGGCGACTGCGGTTATTGACCTCAAGGTCATCCCTCTTCCTCACCGAGGTAATGGAACTGTGTCTTTAGCCCGGGACCCAGGGTCATCAGATATTACCAGAGGAAAAACATCCAATGGGCAGACGCCCAGCCAGGACACTAACACAGACCCACAGGAAGGTAAAGATGAGGTAGAAGCAGAGGATGGAGGAAATGAAGGAGGAGAGGACCAGTTTGTTGAAGTACAGGGAGTGACCTCCACCTCAGCACAAGTTCGGTGGGATATAGGCAGACTTTCAGGTTCATACTTGGTTTGGATGTACCAGATACAATACAATTGCAGCGCAGATGAAACTCTGGTGTACCGGTGAGTAACACCCATAAGTTTTACAAATACAAAAAGTACATTATTGATGTTTCTTGATATTTTGTAATTGACAAAGTTTTTATGGTGAAATTGCATCTTGAGTAGCACTACATTGAGACATTATTCATTACTATTATTCTCTCGAATATAACGGATATAAAGGCTATAACGTTTGTGACTGTTGCCCCGGTGCTGTGTTTGTTACCATGGTTACAGGGAAGCGCCAAAATGCAGCTAATACTAACCTATCCTTTTCAGCTCTTAAAAACAAATGGCCCATGGCATTTATGTATACAAGAGTCATGTTTTAACTTAAATATCACTAAGTGGGCTAAAATTGATGATGTCACTACAAATTAACACATAACTACAAAAAACAAAAAAAGGTTAACCTTTTGCATTTAGATGGTTAGCTATTAACGGCAAACCTACTGTTTTTTTTTTTAATGGAAAATGAAATATAGCATCATAAAAAAAAATTATAATACATCAGCAAGATAACATTCATATCCACACAAAAGAAGCTAGGTTAAATGTTTATGGTTTGTTGCTAACAGCTAACTTAAACTAACCCTTCTTAAACTCTTTTTTACATCTCTAGGAGGAGGAGTTTTATATTTGAATTTTATGCTAGGCTTGGTGCTGCGAGACTCTGAAGAGGAACATTTCTCCTGTAAATAAAGTTTCTTAGCTTCATTTAATATTCAACAAAGATTGAAGGTGTTTTTATTAGCAGTCACTATGATGTAGACTTCTAATTCTCAACATACTGTACAAAACAAGTTTGCTATTGGCACATAAAATTGAGCTTCCTGGGCAGAGTTTAGTCCTGAGCCAAAACAAATTACCACATTTTTTAAAAAGCAAAATACAAATATTTAACCCTTAAATCTTATCAATCAAAGTTAGCATTTCTTTAAAACATGTTTATTTTACCACTACTGGAATATGGGAATTACATCACAAAAAAAACAACAAAAAAAAATTCACTCAAAGAAAAAAATAGAAAGAACATGTAATCATATGTGCCACTGGTATTTTTTTTTTTTTTTTTTTACCTGTGTGAACCATTGTTTTTTTTTTTTTTGCTCAGTCATGTTTACATAGCTGGCTAAAATAAATTACATTTCACCATATTGCCTAGATTATGCTAAAAAGACATTAGGACAATAATGTAAAAGCACATTCCTGTAGCCTATATTGTTAAAAAAGTTAGTATTCCCTCTTTTAACTATATTTGTTTTTGTGTAAAAACATCGGAATTGTGTAAAAAAAATAATTCAGATTGTATTAATCTTACTATTAGGCAAATACAAACTGAAATAAACCACATATAATTATTATTATTATTATTTTTTTTTATAATTTCCTGAATGTCTTTATTGATCTCTTACATTTGTGTAGAAAAATTTTGGTATTCTCATATGCATACCACTCTTAAGGTCTTGCCATAGCAATTCAATTGGGTTGAGGTCTGACTAGGGCATTCTAAAATGTTTTTCTTTTTCTATTTTGATGTAGATTTACTCATGTGCTTAGGATCAATTTTGAGCAAGCTTTAGCTGTTGGACAGATGGCTCAAATTTGGCTCTAGAATACTCTGGTATACAGAGGAGTTCATGGTTGACTTAATGACTGCAAAGTGTCCAGGTCCTTTGGCTGCAGAACTAGCCCAAATCATCACCCATCCCTGCTGTGCTTGACAGTGGGTGTGAGGTGTTTCTGTTGAAATGCTGTTTGGTTTTCCTCAAACATGACACTGGGCATTAAGGCCAAACCATTCCATTTTGGTCCATAGAACATTGTTCCAGAAAGCTTGTGCTTTATTCCGATGCAGTTTCATGGACCTCAGTCATGCTTTCATGAGGCATATTTGTTCAGCCTTCTTCTAATTGTGCTGTCATGGACTTTAACATGTAACTTGCTTAGTGCAGCCTGTGAGGTCTGAGATGTAGCTCTTGGGTTTTGTTGTATTTCTCTGAGCATTGAACGATCTGACCTTGAGGTGAATATTCTGGGACATGCATTCTGTGGTGGAAGATTGGCAACTGTCTTAAATGCTTTGCTTTGCACTTTTAAATAACCTTTGTATAAGACATGTTATGTTGATGTGCAGTAACAATTTGTTCTCTAAGACCATTGTTTATGTCTTTCCCTCTTGATAATGTGTTAACACACATGAATGCTCCAGACCAACAAACTGGTCTGCATACCTACTGAATCAAGGGCCGAAGATTAGCAGTATATGGATGCAACTTAAATCTTCTGTTAGCAGTTTTTTGGGGGTTCATTTTTGCTAAATAAATGAGTTAAAGTTATATGTTGTTATTGTGTGTGTGTGTGTGTGTGTGTGTGTGTGTGTGTACACAATAGGGACCAATTAGACTGTCCAAAATGCTCCAAAAGTGAATTTTACACAGTAAGGGCTCATTTAATACGCAATTGAAATTATTTGCTCAGGTGCAATCTTCTGGCCTTCGACATGCTTTCATGTTTGCATGTTGCACTGTTATATTGCTTGAACAGGCCTGGAAACAAACCCTGCAATGACCAACACATTTACATTTAATAATAATAATAATAATAATAATAAAAACAGTAAAATAAACAACAAAAATAAACAACAAAAATGCTCCAGTCGGTGGGTTTCAGTAGGTATTAAAGAAAGTAGCAGTGCATTATAATAATGATTTGGTGACAGCTTGTCAAGGTTTGAAAGGTAAGGCAGACCAAATATATCACTTTTACTTTTTCCCAGTTATTATTGACATATTTGATATGAAAAATGTGTGTAAAGGAAAGAAATCAACCGTGCAATTTGCATGTGTGGTGACAGGTGGAAAAAGTTCTGTTCTGTTTAGATTGCAGGTTCTGTATGATATAAACATAGCTCAAATCCAGCAAAAGTTGATCTTTATATTCAGTCAGCTATTTTGGTCACTTGTTTGACCACAATCATGAAAATGTAGCCTATGTTTTATTGAAGATGTACATAGCAAATGTACCTTGAAGAATCTGCAGAATCAGAGCAAAAACATTGTACTGTAGTATGTTCAATCACAGCATGCTCATCGACTTCCTGTAATGGGGTAGTAATGTGTTTGAACTGGTTTGGTCTAATTCCTTCCATTATTTGCAAGTTGGCATAAGCTGGATGATAAACCTGAGACTAAAGCACTATTTTCTGGTGTGATTTGTCTTACTGAAGGCTCCTGCAATAGATTCAACTGAGTTGCTCTTAGATATCTTCAGATAATGTTTTTAGGGACAGCTTTAAGGAGACATTATCAATGGGAGATGACACCCATACTCAACCTGATCATCTTTCATTGGGAGGGAAAGCACACATTATTTAAAGTACCTACTGTACTTCAGACACTAATCAAGAGGGTTGATACAGAACAAGGGAAGAAGGGATAATGAAGGATGGAGGGATGGACAGAAACAGAGGTACTGCAAGTTTGATGGAACTACTGATGAATGCTGAAATATAATAAGGAAGGACTTACACAAAACATGAATATTTGGACATTGCACATTGAAACTGACTAGCCATGTCCCTGATCCTCACCTTGCAGTTTTCATGGTATTTTTTCTATTTCTCTAAGAGATTGCTGTAGAATGGAGTGTAAGGGATGAAACTGATGACTTGGACATATAAAGGCACTATCTAGATTAGTGAAGCATAATGATGTTTAAGGAGTAAAGTATGAGTGAGTGGGAAAAGCCGCACCCACATATCACTTAATCCATTACACCGTGGTCTATCTCTTTTTTCAGGCCAGTCAAGTCTCTAGGGTCCTCATAACTGCCTGTTTCTGTGTCACCAGCTCGGCGACACTCCTGTTTTATTGCAGTAGGAGCAAGTGCTTGTGTCTGTGTGGATGGTTTTCTGTGACTACGCTCAAGTGAAATTTGCATAGTTATGTATACACACACGACATTGAGAGGCACTGGAAGAAAAGGTCGGGATCTTCTTTTGAAACAACACAGCCATGTTTTTTTTACATTTGAGTACCAGACAACCATTTACAAATGTATATAAAATACAGTATATTTACTATAATAGGCCAAATTTACAGCTGTCATAAGTGCATGCAAGTCAGAATTTAACACTAGAATTGTGCACATTGGTATCCAGAACTCTAGTCAAAAATTATAACAGCATTAATAAACTGCAGTACTAAGTTCAGAGCCTCCAAATTACAGTTTGACGTAGTTACTACATGTGACACTGAAATGCATTCTTTGGGAATTGAGGAATAAATGCAATCAATAGGCTATATGGTGTAATTGCATTTAAAGCTAATATTAAATCCATATATATTGTACTGTATAAAAATTGTATAAAATTCTAAATTGAATTAAAGTGAGCTATAAGCATAAAAGATAAATATTTAATAAAATTGTTATCATTTTCTTTTACAAATACACTTTATTGCCAACAGTATTTGCCTGCCTGCACATGTACTGTATATGAGAAAAGAAAATAGCCAATTTGTTAATCCATAGGGTTTAATACGATGTTGGCCCATCCTTCGCAGCTACAGTATAACAGCTTCAACTCTTCTGGGTAGGCTTTCCACAAAGTCTAGGAGTATGTTCATGGGAATTTTTTTTTACCATTCTTCCAGAAGCGCATTTGTGAGGTCAGACACTGATGTTGGACAAGACGTACTGGCTTGCTTTATTTCATCCCAAAGGTGCTCTATCGAGTTGAGGTCAGGACAGGCCAGTCAAGTTTTTCCACACCAAACCCGATCATTCATGTCTTTATGGACCTTGCTTTGTGCACTGGTGCACAGTAATGTTGGAACAGGAAGGGGCCATCCTCAAACTGTTCCCACAAAGTCTGGAGCATGAAATTTGTCCAAAATGTCTTTGTATGCTGAAGCATTAAGAGTTCCTTTCACTGGAACTAAGGGGTCGAGCCCAACTCCTAAAAAACAACCCTATATCATAATTCTCCCTCCACCAAACTTTACACTTGGCACAATGCAGTCAGACAAGTATTGTTGTCCTGGCAACCACTAAACAACGACTCGTCCATCGGATTGCCAGACAGAAAGGCGTGATTCGTCTGCATCTGATGCTTTGCATTGCGCTTGGTGATGTAAGGCTTGGATGCAGCTGCTCGGCCATGGAAATCCATTCCATGAAGATCTTTACACACTGTTCATAAACTAATCTGAAGACCACATGAAGTTTGGAGTTCTGTAGCTGATGACATCTGTGCACTCTGCGTCTCAGCATCTGCTGACCCCGCTCTGTGATTTTACGTGGCCTAGCACTTTGTGGCTGTAGTTCCCAATCTCGTCCATTTTGTGGACTTATTGCAAAGGTGCCATCCTACTGTATCACTGTATCAGGCTGGAATTCACTGAGCTGCGGAGAGCAATCCATTTTTTCACAAATGTTTGTATAAGCGGTCTACATGCACAGGTACTTGATTTTATACACCTGCAACTATGGAAGTGATTGGAACACCTGATTTCAATTATTTGGATGGGTGAATGAATACTTTTGGCAATTTACTGTAGTGTACAGTATGTTCATATTGGTAGCTTTAAAATGTAGCTCTAATTATTCGATCAGGGCCAATGATTCAGTCTTGATGACTCACAATAATGTTTGTAAGTGAGTGTTATATAGCTTGACCAGACCTTGAAACTAACCTTGCAATGACCAACACATTTTTTTTTAAATCAGTCAATACCATGTAAGATTCACTTGATAAATACCAAAAATGTTGGAATTCGTAGTACTTAGTAGTAAGTAAATAAAAGTAGCAGTGCGTTATTATACTAAATTATACTGGAAGTTTACCGACAGCTCATCAGCTAATCATTAGTACCATGAGAAGGGAAAAAAAGGCCAAATGTATCTCTTTGCCTTTTTTCCTTAGTTAATACTGGCACATTTGTTTTAAGAAATGTGTATGTGAAGGAAAAAACTGTGCAATTTGCATGTGTGGTGATGTGTGAGAAATAAAAAAGAGAGTTCTGTTCTGTATTTCAGTTGCATGAACAAATATCTGTAAATGAAACCCAGATCTGATAAATAATAGATTTTTGTGTTCACTCAGCTTAAAAAAAAAAAACATGTCTATGTGCTTTATAGGTATTATGGTTATATACTGTAAGCATGACCCTAATGATGTAAACATACTGTAGCCCCCCCCCCCCCTTTTTTTTTACTGAAGATGTAGCAAATATTCCTTAAACAATCTTTAGTCTAAAAAAAAAACATTGCACTGTAGTATTTTCAATCACAGCATACTTATACAGTCCATAGAAAATAAAAATTAATCAGTTCACCCTTGAAATATTTTCTTTACAGCAAAGCACATTAAATTGATGTAGCTGTTATGCATGAGTTACTACTGGAGGTAAATACAGTATAAAATTAAAAATAATTGGATTTGCAGGATCAAGTGCTATTTTTAAGATACCAGATGATGAAGGTGAAAACTATGTTTGTACTAAACTAATCTGCAGCTATTCATGTGCTAGCCTAATTAAAACTTGCAAATTATTCATGTATTGTAACTACACTGGCGCTCACAGGTTTGGGATCACTTCCAAATTTCTTAGTTTTTGTTTAATGATTTATCTTCTACATTCTACAACAATACTATGGATTTCAAAACTATGAAATACCACATTAGGAATTAGGTAATTATGTAACAAAAACAACAGTTGTGATCAAATATACAGTACAGGCCAAAAGTTTGGACACACCTTCTCATCTATCTGTCAATGGGTTTTTCTTTATTTTCATGACCA
>JAQMYL010000001.1:15901107-15913699 GCA_030014365.1 Clarias pachynema
ATGGTTGTTGTTCAATAATAAAATTATTCCTCAAAAATACAACTTGCCTAATAATTCTGCACTCCCTGTATATATATACATGATCACAACTGTTGTTTATGTGTGTGTGTATATATATATATATATACTGTACTTTCCTTATACAGTATATGCTACTAATATAGTAAACTGTTACAGTATTTACAACATCTGCACACAGGAATGACATGGATACTTAAGACTGCTGATTGTTGCACCTTACAGATGGGACATCAACCTTTCGGGCTATGAAGATGTCTGCAGCATATTAAATTAAAGCAAATCTTGGTGCACTGTTTGGGCTGTGATTTGGAGGGGGTCATATGACTAATGTTGATTGAGCTACTGCAATTCCCTGCTATGCTCTCCTGCTAAGACACTAATGCATTCACTTGTCAGTAAATTTTGCCTTGCAATTCAATTAGTCCTGGCAGTCTTTATCTCATTCCTCCTTTTCAATCTGCTTTTGTGCTCCTGTCGGATTAAATAATACATGTAATTGTGTATTTTTTCAGACTTTTATATATATCTTTTATATATGATCCTCTGCATCCTCTTCTCTCACACCAACTAACTGCATGGCCTCTCTCACTGCATCCATAAGCATAAGTCTCCTCCTTGATCTTCCTCTAGACCTCCTGCCTGGCAGTTCCAACCTCCACATCCTTCTACCAATATGCTCACAATCTCTTCTCTGAACAATCATATTGCCCAGGTTATGCTGAATATATTCATTAAAATATAGCAATGATAAATGTTTTGGGTTTTAAGGGTTACATACTATGTACTGAATGCATGGGTGGCACAGTGGGTGGCTTTGTGTGCATTTCTGCCCATCTTTGGTGGGTTTCCCCCGTGTACTCCGGTTTCCTCCCACAGTAAATTGACCTGCAGATTAGGCTCATTGGTGTTCCCAAATTGCCTGGAGTGTGTGAATGTTGACATACACTGATACATTGATACATTGTCACAGAATAAGAAAATGTGAATAACTAAAGTCTTACAATTCCAGATAAGTACATATCTCCTGCAAGTATGAAGCAACTTTGCTATCAATTAATTCCTTGCAAAGCCTATCAATTAGTTCTCTAGTCAACTTGCATTTTGGTTGATAATCAGTCATTTCCCTGTCTGCTGAAACCTGAAAATGCCAATTTTACCAATCTAGCAGTCATAGGCTCATCATCTACCATACAGCAGGGGTTTGATACCACTAAAATATCAACTAACGCCCACCATCCATTTCATGTTCTGAAAAACAAAACTCTTTAACCATTTGAATATTTTAATAACAGGAATTGAGATGCATAGATACTAAATGCAATGTATACCTGTTTACACTAGTTGTGTAATATTGAAACTCATAAGGCTAAATGTAAAACAGGCTTTAATTAAAAATAAATAAAAAAATACTGTATGTAGCGTTTTATTCACATGTCATTAAGATCACTGTATTAACATTGCCCTGTATGCTGGCATACATCTACTCATAGAGGATATCTGTATTTATATTTAATAATATTTCTTGTATTCGTTCCACAGACTGTAACAACCAACCAAGGTCAGATCGACTTAGAGAATCTATACATATCAAAATATTAGAGCATAGGTTGGATGACCTTGACCAGTAACTCATAAGTTTCAGCTGAACCATGCTTAATAGAATCCACCCTCTATGGGTGAGTTTCTTGGGCAGTGAGAAAAAGAGAGAGAGTGAACAAGAAAGGAAGAAAAGAAAATGGAAGCAAAAGAGGCTTCCAGAAAGAATATGACGGAAATGAAAAGCGGGTGGGGGTGGGATGCGATATAATGCACTGATGTACAATTGAAAAGAAGATGGGAAAATTAGTCTAGGTTATGAAGAGGAAGGCATACAAAGAAATCAAAGTATATGAGTTAGAGAGCAAGAACAAGACACAAAGGTCATGTAGGCTGAGATAGAGGGTATAAGCGCAGCAAGGGAGCATGGGTGGAATTAGAAAATAAAGAATAATTGAGTGATCTAGGCAACGCAGGAACAAGGAGGGAGAAAGAACAGCGTGGGAGGCATGGCGAGGGGGTTGTCAAAGGCAGAAGAGTGCAATTGTAGGGTAGTGTTTTTCCTCGTACTTCCACATACCCATTATTCTAGTTATGCATTTGTGTGACAATGGCACACTGTGCCGTGCATTTAAAAAAGTGGAAATTGGAGCATTAAGGTGAACAAATAGAGCGTCAACACATTCACACTCCTTTGAGTGCTCATTCACGGTGTACCTTTTTTGTTGTTGTTGTTGAAGTACAACATTTTGCTAAGGCTTGTGCACGCACCCTCCCTCTCTCCCTGTCTCCCTCCCTTCCTCTCCATGTCTCTCTATTACAGGTCATTCACTTAATCACGATTCTTCTGGTATGGCTCACTTGAGGTGGTCTATTCTCCTAAGCAGTCCCTGCTGATAGCAGCTAAATTATTACACATTAACAGTCATGCTTTCTTTTCATAATTCTATTGTAGGTTACTGCTTGATTAAATCAATTTCTCTCTATTGAGCCCCTCTTTTACCTTTGAGTCTTCCTCCTTCCCCATTTTAGACAGCTTTTCTTTGCCTGCCTGATAGTTTTGCTGCACTAATTCACTATTTCATTATGTTCTCTTTTTCAGAATTCTGCCGTCAACGAGTAACAGCTTCCTTCTGAAGAATTTGGTCTCTGGAGCAGACTACAACCTGTGCGTTTTGGCTATTTTTGATGATGCAGTCACCTCCATGGCTGCCACAAAGATTCTTGGATGTGCCCAATTCAGCACCAAGGATAATTACCCAGACTGCCGTTCACTCCAGGCTCACTTTCTAGGTGGAACATTAACCATCCTGGTGGGTGGAATTGTTGTGGTTACTCTACTGGTGTTTACCGTGGCGCTTATGGTGCGTCACCGGGTCTGCAGTAATCACAGTAATCATCATGGCGCTGGCGGAGATGTTGGATGCTCAGGATCGAATTCCTCACCTCCGGGGAAAGGAGCTAACGTCTTTTCACAGAGAAATAGCAGCGGGGAGGTAATGATGGTGGTCTTACCTAATGGGTTGCCTCAAAAACAAAGAAGTGCGGGAGGAGGAGGGGCGGAGTCATCATTAAAACTTTCTCCCACTCAGAAACCCCAAACACTGCCTAAGCCCAAAGTAAATCTAGAGCAGCTAAAAACAGGGGTAGGATCACTTAAAGTACTTCCGCCTTATACCCCGGAGGCTGAAAGAATGCCAATGTACTACACCCCCAAGAAGCCGTCTTCATCTACACTGCCACGCCAGTCGCATCAGGCAAAAGCGGGCCAGACTAAACTCCATTCCACAAACAGGGATGTAGAAAAACAGGCTAGCTTTACCCTTGTCTCCCAATCACATGGTGATCGGAGGTTCAGCACAGGAGGGTCTCTTGTAGTCCACCGAGGAGGCAGAGACAGTGGATGTAACTTAGAGACCACCTATCAAAGCTCAGGCCTAAGTGTGGCACGGCACAGACGTAGTTCCTCATTCGACATGGGCAACATGGCGGCCACAACCTGCTATAGTTACGCCAAGCGACTGAGTGTCATCTGGAGCAAACGGAGCCAGTCACTGCATGGCATGTTAGCCCAGTGCGCCTCCGCGAACAGCATCTCCACCACCAGCAGTGGTAGCGGGGATTTCCATGTGAGACACGCACGTAGCGCTATGCACGCCTACAAATCCAACACCATGCCTTCACGCATAGCCAGAACACATACAGAGCAAAGTAGAGACAAAGGTAAGGAGAAAGTAAAGGCGAAAGAAAAAGGAGAGGAACTGGAAGAAAGTGTAGTGTAGACAGAAAGGGCTGCACATCAAAGCAAGACATGAAGAGACCTTATAAAACGAGAGGGGTGACTGTAGACAGACATAGATGAAAAAGAAGAGTTAAAAAGTGCAATGTGACGTGTGATACGTGGGAGTGGAAGGCAGGCTGAGGTAAAGGTTGAGAGAAGAGATGAGAGGTGGAGAACAGATGTCATGGTTGAAGAAAAAAGGAGCAGACATAAAAAGGTACAAGGAGGGGAGTAGGAAGAATAAGGAGAGCAGAGTCAAGAATCAGGCTAATGTCAAACGGACTAAAAAGAGAGAACACATTGACGCATATCCTGAGGGACTGGGGGTCTAAGTGGATTCTGAACCAACACAGAAATTCAATCTCTCCAATGAGCCTATAAAGTGTGAATACTGGAGCTAAATAAAGACCAGGTATTTGGCCTATTTTTAACACACACACACACACAAATCTAACACACACGGGCAAAAGGACAGACTGATGGCATTTGAGGAATGATCAATTAGCTATCCTGTCACTGGGATTATGGAAGCAGAGAGACGCAGCTGGAAATGTCGAGTCATGCCCAATCAATCGGATATGAACCACAGATAGACAGAGAGAGCGAGAGAGAGAACGAGCGAGAGAGAGAGAGAGAAAGCTGCCATTGCAGCATCCTGGGAGCAAACACAAAGCAGCATGGGCGTGAAATGCAGCACTGGAATGATAAAAGGATTGGGGACAGATTTAACGCAAAGACAAATAAATGGCCATTGACTAAGGGATCAGTTACGGTTTGTGAAGCTCTGTGTGTGTATGTGTGTTTATGTGTGTGCATATGGAACAGTCAGGTTGTATAAGGAAAAGGCAGAAGACTCCTTTTGTTTGCTTCTGTGATGCTCCATGTATCTATAATTATCCAGACTGTGGTCTGGCGAACTGATACTGATCCGGTATTGTGGACAGGGTCACTATAATACTATATGGTGTCATGAAGACTACATAAAGAGATTCACAAGAAAAACAACTGAGTGAAGAAACAAAGAAAGTACAAATCCTTTGAAAGTTTTGTTACTAATTTTCATGCGTGATAATAGAGCTAAAAAAAAAAAAACATAAAAAATTAAAATTTTGTTGCAACTATCTTTCATGATTTTTAGTTATCAATATGATTGTAATTATCATTGAGCTTATAGATAAAAAAGAGAACAAAATTAGAAAGTTCAATGATAATAATAACCATTTCGATGATGTTTTTTGTTTGATTTCCATTTTGCCAAAGTAAATATTGTTACCTTGACTTGATATTCTAAATGCTGAAATAAAAACAAAAAAAAAAAATTATCATTTTCATTTTAAATGTGTAGTTAATTTTTTTGTGCGAGAATCAGTTTGTGTGTGTGTGTGTGTGTGTGTGTGTGTGCATGCCATTTTGATAGCTTCCTAATATATTGTTCACTCTTGGCTGATAACGCTGGTGTCACTGCAATTATCTATATCGAATGAAAAATGGCCCTTCTCTCTAACACACACTCACACACACATACACAGGCTCTCAGACGTAATCATCTACAGAGTGACAGAGTGAGACAGAGTGAGACAGAGAGAGCAACGGACTGACAAGCTGAAAACAAGGACATGGGCATCTGGGAGACTGCTGATGTGAGCGACAGAGACATGGCAAAGTGCAAGAGAAATAGAGAGAGCGAAGGGATGGAGGGATAGAAACAGAGCAGTGGATCTATAGTGGCTGCACAAGGGTTATTTTAAGGATGGAAATACTTTGCCGGACATGTATTGCATTGCCAATAAAGCATATTTAAGCATGGCTGAGGTGAGTAAAACTCGGACAAGATGAAGGATTGTATGTGTCAGTGGTTGTGTGTGTGTGTGTGTGTGTGTGTGTGTGTGTGTGTGTGTGTGTGTGTGTGTGTGTGTGTGTGTGTGTGTGTGTTTGGGATGGGAGCATTCATACATTCTATAGCAGGCTTTTTTAGTAATAATTAAAAGGGCATGGTTGAAGTGAAGCTTTAGACATGAAAGTCAAGCCTCACACATTTTCCAACACAAACCTGAATCTCTTAACAGTTCTGTAGCAAAGCCACGTCTCGCTCTGCTGTAAACTGTGGGAATAGATCCTCAGTGAGGAAATCGATGGTTTTCTGGGTTGTTACTCATTTTCTTTTCTAAGCTATAGTAGTGTGTTGTACTGATATTATGACTAACAAACCAACATGAATGAACCAAGTGATATCTTGAATCAAGGCTGCTAACTTGGCCTTATAAAGTTTATAGCAATTTACTAGTGATGATTAGCATAACACATGAATTAGCTTGTTTAGCCAATAACTGGTATTTTAAATGATCTCCAACATCACAACAAACATAGCATAAATGATAAGTGCAGTTGTGCAGAGCTACTGTAGTTGTGTTTTAAATGTTGACTACAGTTTCCAGTTTATTTTCAGCTAGTACATCACTTTGTTTAAAATGATTGATGATGTCAGCTAGCTACAGTAGCAGATATTAGCTCAGTCAGTCATACTTTAACAGCAAGAAAAACAAACATCACACAAAATGCACAAATTATATAACTACAATTTAGCATTTTACACGTCAATACATTGAGATAGCAGTCAGTGCACCATCTTAATTCACACTTTAGGTAATAACGTTCACTGTGCATGCTACCTGTATGAAGAAGGATGCATTGTCTAACCAGCCACATACACGTACACTTTCTCTGTCTCTAAGGCCCACACCACAGTTGTCTGTGTTATGGCAATCCATGCTTACTGTCATTTTTTGCTACTTAACAGCTCTGCGGACAGACCAGACCAACAAAATCGGGGATTGATTTCACACATATATATCCATTCAACCTTGCAGTGAAGACTTTGATGTGAGCGATATCTTAAAAATCTGTTTTCGTTCTGTCATTTGACCAGTAAATCTGTAAATATTTGCAAATACAAGCAACGTCTGCTCTGGGATACAGAAATGATATTTTTATAACAGAAAAAGTGTATGTCACAGCGTGGAGAGGAAGGTGAGCCATACAACTTTCAGTTCAAAAAGCGCTTCAAAATCACACACTAGGAGAAAATGGTGTCCACTCATATATAATGCACATTACTGTACACATTTTGCATTCGATTAATTAAGGGTTTATCTGGCAATTATTGCATCCAGTGAACTGTTTAATAGGATTAAAATTTCATTAGGATTGCTTCAGTCAGTTTACTGTGTAATGCATTAAGGTTTCTATGTACACTTTTTTTGTAATCCATCTCAGCCGTCAGTCAGATTATAATGTCTTTAGCCTCAGTTTGTTGTTCAGTTATTCATCTTAAAGCATACTGAACACTACTTTGAAATTCTTATTTTATTATTCAGTAACCTTAGTAATACTAATAATACTAATGAGAGCAAAAAATGTAAATCTGAACCCAAGTCTGGTCCTGGGCGATTAGAGCATTCGCACAAACCACAAGAAACCAACACACATGTATTCCATCTCTCTCTATCTCTCTCTCACTCTTTGCCTCTTAGAGAGACACACAGATAATGGCCATGACCTGTGTAGTAACTGGTATGTAATTTGATCCTGTTGCTTTATTAAGATTTAAGCCAGCTCAACCATCAATATGACCTTCTCGTAATGACTGTGTGTATCTGTCTGTCTGTCTGTGTGTGTGTGTGTGTGTGTGTGTGTGTGTGTGTGTGTGTGTGTGTGTGTGAGTGTGAGTGTGAGAGAGAGAGAGTGAGAATAGAAGGGTAAGAGAGTTGAAAAAAAGAGTGATCGTGTATTTGGTGTAGTGGTAGGGTGACTGCTCAAACACAGAGAAGTAAAGTACATATTTGGCCTTCCTTCAATTTGCCTGCAGCGAAGTCCTAGCCTAATATACATAATTAAAAAGAAAACATGCAAAGAAGTAGGAAAAACATCAGCTAATTTCATAGCCTCGACTCCAACTTCACGAATATCTATGCGATTCTCTTACTTGTGGTATTCTTCCACTCTGTGGCTGTTCTATGCAGCACAGCATGGCCTGAACCAAATCTGTCAATAAAGCCTTGGCAGCTCTACTCTTCGCCTTCTGTTCCCCTCTGTCTCCATTCAGAAGAGCTTTGAAGCCTCTGCCAGGACTCTACTGCTGCTGAGACCACATCAACACCACTTTTCCACATCAGTACAGTGTTCAGTTATGTTGGCAAATAATACCAAGCTAGATGCCAGGAACTATGCCTACATGGAGAGCCACTTGCTTTCTGGATGAGTCCAGTTAAGCATACATGAAGAGTTTCATTCCAAAACACAGGCTCTTAATATTAAATATTTGTAAGAATTTACATGGCTTAATCCGTTCAGCACCATAGTCAGGGTTTTTTTCCGGCGCTCGTTTACTGTCTGTGTTCTACAAGTTGTACATGTACTTTCTGTGTTCCTGTGGATTTGCACTGGGTTTCCTGCATGTTTAATGGCTCAAAAACATGCTGATTTGTGGTTTGCTAAATTGCCTATGGGTGTGAATGAGTGTGTGACTGTGTCCTGTGATGGACTGGCATCCCATCTGGGGTGTATTCCCGCCTTGTGCACAGTGATTGCAGGATAGGCTGGATCGACCATGACCCTGATCAGTGTAAAGCACTTAATGCAGATGAATGACTAAATGAATAAAAGTTAAGAAGCCTGAGGTTAGAAACCTTCCGGTACTCATTAAATTATGTAAGATATTTAGCATGAGATCAAATTATGCATGTGACATGCATTAAAAGTAGTAATACTTTAAACTGCCAGAAGTCTCAGAAGGTAAAGTACTTTATACTGTACTTTACATACGTCAATGTATCTACTAAATAATCCATTATAATTACAGAATACTATGAATAACTCAAATCATATGAGATGTAAATGAAATGAAATTTGGTACTATAAAGATTGATATTGTGTTTGTTAGAAAAAAAGAAAAGCCAAACAAATACATTATTACCAGTGATTGCTATTGTACTATATTGAGTACATTATATATATGTAATGTGTATGTGAACAGTACTGTATGTGAACTGGTTGATTAACACTTACAGTGTAGGAATGCTATTTGTTCCCTAGAATTCACATACAAGCTAAGGTTTTTAGAAGAAGACAAGAGCCCTTGAAAAACAAAAGGGAAAAAAAGGAAAATGAACATAATAACAAGTTACTGAAGCCTGTTGTGCCTGTCATTGTGATGAGAAACAGGAAAACATCCAAATCCCTCCACTCAAAAAAGCATAAATGGGATGCGTCATTCTGGTGTCTGCATGACACTAGCTATTTGGTACTGTTATATGTCAGTCTATAATTGAGAACTGAGTCATGTGGACATAGTGGTGACTTTTTGATGTGTTTGATTAAAAAAAACTAAAAAAAAAAAAAATTAAAATCAGAAAAAAAAGAAGAAATATTTACATAACAACAGTCAAAGTGAAATCTGGGAATGCATGCTTGTGGTGCATGCAATGTCTAAAAAAGTCAAAGAATCTACTCTATAAACAAGAATTATTTTACTTACACAAATAACAAGTAGAGCATGTCAAATCAGAGCGCTTGTTAGCATTTACAAGATCCTTGTGTCAGTCATTTTAGACACACTACAACCCTTATTCAGTCTACCCCATCTGTTTGTTCAGAAATAGCAAGTGCCCAGAACAGCCAGATAATTCTCCTGTAAAAACAACAAGAAATGTAGTGAAGCCAGAATAAACACTGGCAGTGTTGTGTCATGATCGGGTAATTTTTTACTGGTGAAGGAAGGAAGGTGTGGCAGAATTAGAAATGTTACTTAAGGGCAGGAGCTAATGCTGAAGCTAAGACATCAGATCAAATAAGTAAAAATAAAATAAAATGAAGACAGCGAAAGAAAAAAAAGAATTATTATAATTGATTGTGAAAGTATCAGTATGAAATAAGTCAGCATGTGTATAGTGTTATAAATATTGAAAGGTGAAGTGTACTTGACAGTATCATATGACAGTCCATGGTCATGTTACCTATAGTAGAACCACTGTTGTTTTAAGATGTGTTAAAGGATGAGAAAAGATTTCTGGATAATAGTCTTGTCAAATTTAGATAACTCTTGACTGATACACATTTGAACTTTTGATAAAACAGTAATAGCATAGGTAACAAGCTATTTATCCATTTTCAACAGCATGATTTTATATAATATAACATATGATGTTATTTTAAACAAAGTCAAGAAAGACAAGGGACAATGTGGTCAATGTGTCATCATTTATATGTTAAGCGCATCATTATGCTTTTTAAAAGAATTTAATGGGTGACTTGAACGTGCATTGCCCGGCCAAAAAAACAATTGCTGTTCCATAGGGGTGAAATTATTGGGCTGAATCAAGCAACAACTACAAGAAAAGAACTATAGGAGGTAAGGAAATTTGACAACCAATCTAAATAAGTAGATCTACTGTATTGAACAAAAAGATGATTTGAAATTGCTTGAACTGGAAAATCAAAACCTGGAAGGATAGAGATAAACTGTCAACTTTGAGCAAGGAATGTGGTTGGACAAAAAATCATGAATGGAGATCACTTGATTAAGTTCCAGGTCAAAAATAACATTAACAATGTTTAATAGTAAAATTAGAGCATTAATGAGGACTCAAGTGATTGGGATCGAACAGCTGTGTTGCCATAACAAACCACTTGTTAGTGAGCCTAATCTGAAAAAAAAAAGCTTAATTTTGCTATGGAGCATAAAGATTGGAGCAATGGAAAAAGGGCATGTTTTCTGATGAGTTCAGATTGACCCTATTCCAAAGCGATGGGCAAGCATTAGGGTAACGGAAGCGCATGTAGCAATGCACACATTATGCCAACTGTACAAACATCATGAGAGGCAGTGTTATAATCTGAGGCTGCTTCACTTGGCTCAGTCTAGACTATATTATGTGGGAGTAAAATGAAGTCAGCTGACGACCTGAATGTTCTGAATGACCAGGGGATCAAATAAATTTTTCCTTCCCTGGCACAGAAATATTCCAGTACTCAAATTATGAAAGATCATGCTCGGGGAACATGAGAAATCATTTTCACACAAACAGGCCAACACATTGTGAATCAAAGTTAAAGTTACTACATGAAATCCTAGATTGTACAATGGTTTTGGCCAGACAGTGTATTTTAGCTGACAATGAGCACAACATTATGTAGTTATGTAGTTCTATATATCCTCCTATCAACCTAATCAAGCTAGGCCATGCAGACTTCTCTTTTTCAACAGCAGAATCTGAACATTTATGTCAATAGATACCATTTGGGTGCTTTTTAAATTTATTTTGATATTGTACAACTACAACTCACTTCTGCCAGGTCTACCTATTTGTGCTATCCAGCTTCTTCATCTAATCCAAAATAATAGTTCATAATTGTTTTCAACCTATCCAAGTTTCAATTGTAATCCAATTGCTGCCTTCATTGCACTGGCATCCTGTAGCTGCCTACATTAGATTTAAAACACTGATGTTTTCCAACAAAGCCAAAAATGGACCAGCCCACATCTACCTAAAGGCACTCTGCACCACGCACCCTTCAAGTGTAGCACTGCTCAAACTGACCCACCATCCCTCATGGTACAAAGAAGACATGTATTATGATGTCTCTGTACTGGCACTAAGTGTAATAAAATTCCCCTGGCTGATTCACTGTCTATCTTCAAATGAAGACTGTTCCCCCACCTTTTCACCAAGCACTTAAAATAAACCTCAACATGTACGTTTCTCTGTACTATCTCGTATAAACTCCTTTAGGGGCTTTAAGTGGCCAACATTGTTAGACTCCGTGCTATTATTTCTGAGATGAAAATGTTGTGGGTTTGATAAAGGCTACAAAGCACTTCTGTAATTCACAGTGTATAGGGCAGTCTTCAAATGTACTGTAAAGGCTCCGAATGTACCAGGTAACAGGTTTATGGACATATTTTAGTTTAGAGTTGAATATATGCATACTTTGGTATTGTGGTCCACCATGAGATGAACAAACAGCATGCTTATAATAATGTGTAAAATGATCTTTTCTTTACTAATCTGCTGCCTCTGAAACAAACTATTTCATTTTCAATTTGGTCTTGGAGTCAGTTGATGCAGGCAGTTTTTCTCTGGTAGCTTGTGATGGCAATTGCTCAATAATTCAGGTCTGAATTTCCCACAAACAGTTTTGTCTCTAACAACAAAAGTGGACTCCATATTAATTTGCACACCTTTTCCAAAATACTTAACTTTAAGCCTCATACCACACAGTATGGCAGCAAATCAATCCCTGCTATATCTTTCCACTGTTGCCCTCGGCTTGCTCATCAGGGACGAACTTATAATTAGAAGTTATACATAGTTTCTCACATTTTTCAAACTTATTTCCATTACTTTTTTTTCAATTGTAAAAGTAAAGCTGCTTTGTGGCAACAGCCATTGTTAAAAGCACTATATAAATAAAATAGAATTTAATTAATATATAATTAATGAGTATTATTATAAATATTATATTTTTTTCTTTACAAAAAGTGAAGATGTAGTATTTTAAAGTATTTTAAACCATAGAAAGGCAAGAATAAGCAATCATAACACATACATCATGAAAAAAACATGGCTCATACATTCCAACATGCCATGATGCTGGAGTATTGAACTGCATTTTGGTCTCCCTCATATCCTCCTGAGACCCAGCAATTCATTTTTGTCCTCTGTGGGGGACATGATACTGTGGTCTTTATTTCAAACA
>JAQMYL010000001.1:15930007-15940840 GCA_030014365.1 Clarias pachynema
TCTATCTATCTATCTATCTATCTATCTATCTATCTATCTATCTATCTATCTATCTATCTATCCATCCATCCATCCATGATTATTTAAGAGTTACTCTTAGATTTATGTTTAGTGGAATATTCTCCTTGTGGAATTCTATACTCTATTTAACTGATTGACCAAATATTTTTACTGCCAACTTAAAATTTCCAGTCTGGCAAGCAGCTGATTTTCTTTTGCAACTCTTATTTAATAAACTATAAAGAAAAATCTAGTTAATTAATATTTATCAGTGTTATTACCAACAGTATTGCAGATACAGGCATCAGTTAAGATTCAATCTTATATAAGATCATCAGAAGTATCAAATTTTGTGTAGTGACAAGGTAAACTGATGCTCATGTGATCCTCACAATTCTTCATAAGTCCATCATCTGCCGGGCTTCTATAGAGAACTCACACCTCTACCTTCCTCATTTACCACCCCTCTTTCCACAGTCATCTTTGAATGAAAAACACACTCAACCCTGCCAGCACCCATTTATCTGTCACTACCACCCAGGTGAAGAGACAAAGGTAAAAACTTTTGAAAACTGCAGGACCTGACAGAATCATTCCCTGGGTGCTGAAGATTTGCTCTAAGCAGCTGTGTGAGATCCTTCAGCACCTCTTCACCCTGATCCTTCAACAAGAAAATGTGCCAGCACTGTGGACAATATCCTGCCTGCTTCCTGTTCTGAAGACAACTCCCTCCTCCCTAAACAATTATATACAGTAGAAGAAGCTCTCACACATGTCATGAAGATCCTGAGGAGACTAGTGATGTTCCATCATCTCAAACCTAAGGGTAAATATTTTCTTGATCTCCTGCAGCATGTCTACCAGCCCCAAGTAGCCACTGACAATAAGACTGCAATATATCCACTCCCATCTGGAGTACAACACCACACTGAGAATCACTTTCTTCGATTTCTCAAGTGCATTTAATACCATCCAACCTCTTCTCCTGCTGAGAGAGAAGATGAAAAGAATGCAGGAGGACATGTCCATGAGCTCTTGGGTTACTGAATACCTGTCAGACAGACCACAGGTTGTGCAACTAGGAGTCTGTCAGTCTGAGTGCCTGCTGAACAGCAATGTAGGACCACAAGGAACCCATGCTTCTCCCCTACCCTTCATACCCTGTACTGGAGGGAGAGAACCACAACCCAAACCAATGAGGCGATTGATACCCACAGATACCTTGGTGTCCATTTGATAAACAAACTGGACTAAGCTCAACTCAGAGGCTGTTTACAAGATATGGATGAGCAGACTCTACTTTTAAATTAATTAGACTAATACTGTATGAATGTCTTTGGACTGTTGGAGGAAACCCACCAAGCACATGGACAAACTCCATGCACACAGAGCCGAAGGTAAGACTCAAACCCTTGACCCTGGAGGTGCAAGGCCACAACGCACTTTATATATATGTATATCTATGTGGATTTTAGAGTAAGCATTCACAACAGAGCTGAAAGACATTAACCTGTGACATTAACATATAACCCTTCAAGATTTATTTAAGACTTTTACTGCTGTTTCTGAAAGATACCAAGTATTATGGTTCGCTATCATTCACCAGTGGCTACATAAAGATTTGCATGTCTGAAAAAAAACATTCACACCAAATATCCACTTTTTCTTGAGTTTATAATATTTCCTGGATACTTATAAATTGCACCTAAGAACTGCTCCTGCGATCATAAAGACTGTCCTCTACTCATCCAAGAACTTTTTAATTCACCACATACTCATTCTGAACATCATTTCATGACACTTAGTTCTTTGATTTCACAATATGCAGTTGTAGCAATGCTTTATAATTCCACTGAAAGAGTATATGTTGTCGTTTAAGTCTTACTCCTCTCATTTTTTTCCTTTCAAGTCATCACAGAGAGTTTTCATTTGCCATCTTTACATCTGTGAGGATGCATAGTGACAATGTCTCTAGGGCTATACAAATAAAACTGACCTGAACTGAACTTTTATTTCAATATAATACCCTGTTGCCATCCTTACACATCCATACATAACCCCCTTTATGGTTTAAGTTCTCCTTGAACTCTATGAAGGAAAACTGGTATATAGAATGGATGCACAAATAGATATTTGTGTCTCACACACACACAAAGATATTTGCAAGATGAAAATATCCATCATTATTAACCATGCCAATCTAAAAATCAGTCAGATAAGTTACAGCCTATGCTGTTTTTTTTTTTTTATCTTATTCTCAAAAAGGCGAGAAAAAAACATATCTCCCACAGATACTACTGATATCCTTTTAAAAAAATCTATTCTTTCACTCCGTTAACAGACCTGCTTGCTTTTTAATGTAATATTTTCTGCCAAGAAGGATCAATGATGAAAATAAAAAGTGTGGACCATTGTAGGCTTGTCCAATCGCTGGTCGATGACAATCTCATCATGGGCTCAATGAACGGGGCTCATTGATCAATGCTGATACAATTATCCAGGCTGTACTTCAGCTAATTATCCATACCTCAGATCATTGATCTGGTCTTCATAATCAAATGTGATTGTACAGAAAGTTAAAAATGATGATAAAATGTTACCTCTTTCAAAATATCAGCTGGGGTACAGTTATATTCATTATTCTATAGCCTTCCTGTTCCAGACATCTCATCATTATACTTATACTCTCTGTAACAACCCTCTTTCAAACACTTCTCTCGCCATGCTTATTGCTGAAATATGTCTAGGCATTCATATAATCAGTTTGAAATGTTCCCTTATCACACCAGCTTATGACCTTTTTGTCTCCTTTATTAGAGCTCTTGCTCTCACTTTCTTCTCTGACTCTTTTTGTCTCTCTCCTTCTGGTCTCCTGCTGTTCGAGCTATTGGGTAAAACCTACCCATGGACACAAGGTACACTTTCCACTACCTCCTGTCGATTTAAAACCAATTACACCTGTACAAAGGGGCCAAAAACCATACGGACACTCTGCTGACAGCCTGCAACTCTCTCAATCTAGGACGCTTCATATTGATCTTCATTAAAGGCAGGAAGGACTTTGTGGACCACACATAAAAGAACATATATAGCTACAAAGAGCACAATTCCAAAGACCTTAAAGCATGTTCAGTATTGCATCATAAAAGTTCAATTATAAACCCACTGTTCGAGCAAAGCACAGAGGTATGGGATTTTT
Organism: Clarias pachynema; assembly: GCA_030014365.1. Lineage (NCBI taxonomy): Eukaryota > Metazoa > Chordata > Actinopteri > Siluriformes > Clariidae > Clarias > Clarias pachynema. Next base: position 15,933,207 of record JAQMYL010000001.1, read on the forward strand.
TCCATACAGACTGGGGTACAATGAGTACAAAAGTTTATGGCTGAAAAAATTCTGTCTGAGAGGCTGACCTTTTGACATAATTGGATTGGCCCGGTAAGCAAGAACTATACTCCAAATGCAGAGCCATCAGGCAAGTGCAAAAAAAAAAAATGAATTTCATTATTAATTCCATTGATAAGTACATGTTGTGGGTAAATTTCAAGCAACAGAGACCCAGTCATATTGAAATACTATATATATATATATATATATATACGTTTCAGAACACACATACCCTCAGGCTCAAATATGTTTACAAAATAAATGACCCCTGGTTTAATATGTTGTTCCTGTTACAAGCTTCTTTCACTGAACTCAGTGTTGTTGTAAGAATGTCCCCCAGTTACCACTTATGATGAGGTTCAAGGAAGACAGAAAGATCTAGCGTGCTGCATTCTTTTTATTCGACTACCCAAATATTCTGATTTAACACATCAGAGGCAGGGAGTTAACCTACCTGGTACATCTTATAAACAATTTAATCTCATAACTGCACATGCATAACAGTTTACTGTAATACTTAAAGTCATGCTAAATATTTCTAATATATCATGTACCTTTATTTATACTGTGTGATATCAACTAACTTGCCTTTCCTTCGTGAAAATTTCTATTGAATATATCAACAGCAACAACAACAGAAATAATAATAATAATAATAATAATAATAATATTTTGTACTTTTGAAGCACCCAAGGACATTTTTCATTGAACAAAAACTAAAAATAGCTAATAATAAAAAAACATTAAGAACAAGACCAATAAAAAAGATAAATAGAAAATAATTAAGATCAACAACATAAAATATAGTAAAAAATAATATGAATCAATCAATAAAAATTGTCAATTCATATATAATGTAGAAATCAAATAAGTAAATGATATAAGTAAATAAAGGTATTAATAAATAGGGTTATATATAAAACAGACCCTAAAGTTGATAAGGTAATTTAAAAAGATTCGTAGTATCTGTTTTAAACTCAGAGATGGAGTTACAGTGTTGAATGTTAAGAGGGAGTTTGTTCTGAAGCCTTGGCGCCACCCTAGAGAATGCTCCTAGATAACACCCATTGTGTCAAGATTAAAGGCTGGTATTGATAGAAGGCCAGTCGAGGCAGATTGCAGTGATCGAGCAGGGGCATATGGTGTGTTCAGTTTAGTCAGGTACACCGGAGAAATGTAATGTACTGTAAAGCTTTAAATCTCAATAAAATCATTTTAAAATAAGCACAAAAAGATATCGGAAGCCAATGGACCCGGATTAACAAAGGTATGATATGTTATGATGTTTTCAATTTACATAATAGTTCTTGTTGCAGAATTCTGAATAACCTGTAACAATCGTAAATGCTTTTTGGAGATGACAAATAAAGAGTTACAGTAGTCGATGAGAGATGAATCGTAAGGAGCCTTGATCAGGACCTCGACGCAGCCTTGCAATGTTATGTGGATGAAAAAACATTGTGCGAGAGAGAATATTTTGTTTCTTAGAGGATGTGTTTTCACAAAGTTGTCATAAAAATTGCCTTTTAGTTTTTGTATTGTAAGTACTGTAGAAAAGCAAAGTCAAGGAAGACAAGAAAATCAAAGGAAAACAAGGCACTGCTCTATATATTCAGGATTAAATAGCAAGTGGCATGTTTCTGCTTAACCATGCTAAGATCCTCTCATTTTTCTTCATGGATCTGGCTTTAAAGTAATGCACCATTTCAGAATCAGATACTGTATACTGTTTTCCTAAAGCAGCCTTTTTACTTGCGACAAGACAACTTCAGAGTACTGCCTGATATTTAAATTTAGTGGAATCACCTGAAATAGACAGATAAATTGCTGACAGATGCCGTTCATCACCAAGGTTCGATTGATTGACGTTACTTGTCAAATTGTTGCTAGCTGTTTTCATGCATGCAATCAAGATGACCACGACAATTTGTCTTTCCAGCAGCTGTTGCGTCAGTCTCCGCTATCTTACATACTTGGTTGTTAATGGCCGCCATTCTGCCATCAATCGAGGATTTGTTGCTAAGATCCAGCAGTTATTTCTCACTGACCATCTACTTTCAAATGGCAATCTTTAGTCAGTCATCTTTTTTGGGAAAATGATGGCTGTTTATGGCGCGTATCAGTAATATAGTGTGACGTGTCGCCAATGTTAAAGTGTAAATGCATTCTTTTTAACTGTTTTAACATTTGTCTGCAGTGACATGTCCCAATACACATTCTGCAAGGATTGATCAAGCAAAATGAATAATAATAATAATAATAATAATAATAATAATAATAATAATAATAATTTACACTTTATGCTACTACTATGTACACATTTATTCATTCACAAGTTAAAAAAAAAAAAACAGTTACTCTAACTTACACAGCAATGCTGATGGTCACCTCAGGTGTCCAGTGACACTTGTCTGAAAGTGTTCAGTGTGCAGGAAGCAATGCCTTGCAGAAATGCGTGAAATGTCACAGTCCGCAGTGTGTTTGCGTGTATGTGTGTATGAGTGTGATAGTGAACGGGGATGTGTGAGATCCACAGGAATAAATGTATTCAATTATTCTTCTTCTTCTTTGTCTTTCGGCTGTTCCCTTTCAGGGATCGCCACAGCGAATCATCTGCCTCCATCTAACCCTATCCTCTGCATCCTAATGTATTCAATTATTAAATGTTAATAAAAAAATTATAAAATTCAATCCAAATTCAATCTCAATTTTTTTTTATGCAGAATCAGATTAGATCGAATATTTTTTCAGAAATATCTAATTTGGTTTATATTTTGCTTGCATTATCCCAAGAACAATCCTCGGCCTTGAATATACAATATACCATGTGGTCAAAAAAATTGCAGACACCTGACCATTACATCACAGTCATACTGTATGTGAATGCTGACCATCTCTTTCCAGATTTAGTGCCCAAACACTTCAAGGAAGGCATTGCATTGCATTTTAGAGTGGGGATTTGTGCTCATTTAACTACAAGGGCATTAATGAAATTGGGTAAGGAGGTCTAGTGTGCATTTCTGGTGAACAATCCAATTTGTTCCAGCAGGGTTGAGGGCAGAGCACTGTCGAGGAAATTTCAGTTTTTTAGTCTAACCATGGCAAACAATATCTTCATGGATCTGGCTTTGTGCACAGCGGCATTGTCTAACAGGTTTGGTCCTTTTTTTGTTCCAGTGAAAGAAACTGTAATGTGACTGCATACAAAGAGATACAATTTTATGCTCCTAACTTTGGGATACAAATCTGAAGAAGAACCACATATACTGTAGATATGATTGCCTGGTTCCACATACTGTATATCTGGCCATATAGTGTATTTATACTCAATGAGCTTCAGACTAAACCTATTAATTCAAGTGACTTGTAAATCAAATACTTGACAAACAAACAGCTTAGTTGAATCTACAGTATGATAATCACCAGCAATATAGCATCATCAAGATGATGAACTACAAAGGATTAAAGTCCTCTAAAGTGGAAATACTTATGTAAAGCAAAGATTGTAAAATTGTACTTTAAACTAAAACAGATGGTACTTCAAGTTCCATGTAAGGGAGGGTGTATGTGTGTGTGTGTGTGTGTGTGTGAAGGTGTGTGTGTGTATGGTCAGGAATATCAGTGTGTATCAGTGACCAATCATCCAACTACACTGCTCTCCTCATCCACTGTCTCCATGGAAACCAGACTATCCAACATGGTTGACTGCCAAAGTGTGCCTGCCTGCTCTCACCCTCTCTCTCCCATTACACACATCCTCCCTCTGTTTCTAAACTAGGTCACTACACCTATAGTGTCCCTCCTTTCCTTCTTCGCCCCCTGTGTGCTCTCACTCTCTGCTCCGTGGCATCTCTATTACATGGCTCGCTCCCTTCCTCACTCTACTTACTATTCTCTGTGTCTCTCCCTGTATGCTGTAAAGTAAAACGTATTCCTGACTTGACAAGCTGAGCTGATGGATCAAAGGCTCCCAGGAGCGAAAAAAAAAGAAAACATGATGGAGAGAATCAGAAAGAAGAGTGCTGAGGACAGCACCAAAACGATCTCTATTTTCAGCAGTTTACCATTTTCACACTGAAGCCCTAATCTTTCCCCTCGTTCTCAACTTTCAAACCCTCTCTGCCCTTTCTGTTTGTACTTTCCATTTCCTCACAGGTACAATCTTATCCTGCTGAATCCATTATCTTATCTTGTTGCTCTCTTTCTGTCTAAAATATCCTGTTACAATCATCTCCTGCCTGGGCTTTATAATTGTAGTCTATCATTTCAAACTGCATTTCAAATCTTTCTCACTTCAATACTATTAATTGTTTTGAGTTAAATTTTATTGCAATTTTTTGTTTGCAGTCCCACTTTAACTACTCTCCTCCATGCTCCTCAACTATTCTGTATTTTTCTTTCATTGAATTCGTATTTTCATCCCTTGTTTCACTTGCACGTCTGCTCCCTCTCAGACAGAGCACAAAACAATTAGCTATTGCAGAAAAGGAAGATTAATCTGTTAGTGAATTTGAGCCCTTTGGCCTGATCTCTTCCTACTGTTTATTGACCATGTTGATCTCATTCCCTTTAATAAATTAATCATGGAAACGTAACAGTTTACACAAATCCTTGACATTTTGCCCCAGAACTTTCAGCCCTGGAAATAATTAATGCACATTTGTAAAAAGTGATTTCTTTTCTAACGAGGCATAAAACCTTTGCTCTACACTTGTGAATTGATCACCAACCCTGTCTAACTGTTTCTGTCCTCAACTCTTCTAGTGTCCTCATCTGCCCTTTCCCTTGTCCTTACTCATTATCTGTTTAACACCTCGAGTCAGTGCTTCCCAGATTCTCTATAGCTCAACCTTTTGGTTGTTTAATGTTACTCGTCTTGCTTATTCTAGTCAAATCCTTTAATTTTTTCATGTACATGTAGTTTTATTGATTGAGGCGAGGGCTGAGGTATTCACAGAGCCACCGTGTTACGGTCTTAAACTCCTTTCATCTCGCTCTCTGTCCAATTCTCTAACTGTCAATTTCCTCTCCCTTTGCACCACGATGGAGCTTCAAATGGAGTCTTTGTGCGTCTGAATGAGCTTGGCTTTCCACCTGATGTTTTCCTGACCTTTTTTTCCTGATTATTTTCAGCACGCCTGTTTGCTTGAAATTTTATCAAAACATTTTCCTTTTTGTCATTTTATTTCAGCTTCTATTCACTGGAACTGTATCTGTGCAGGACACGGGACCATCCTATTATATTTCCTGTTTTTCATTGTTGACCTTGAACTCCGCTTATTAACTTCAGACGGGCATGTCTTCATGTAAGCTGCTGTGTTTGTTTTTCATTTTCCTGTCTCCCTTCCAACACTCTGTCCTCCCCTGCCTTTTTCACCCTAACAATGTAGTTTCCTTCTGTCTCAAGCTTCTATGAGGCATCTTGAGTGCACAGAGCATGTCCGCAGTGGGTGGAAAACACTCAAATATGTAATTCCAACCTGCTGACATCTTATATCCACACACACATTCTCTCTCTCTCTCTCTCTCTCTCTCTCTCTCTCAACATCTTACTATTGTTTGCTTCCCTTTTCATCATTCTACTGCTTCCTATTTATTTAAAATAGACTGCAATTTGTGTACTTCTACTATACTTTGCAACATTTGCATGCTTAATAACTAAAAATCTAAAAACCGTCAACAATATCTAATGTACAGTATTCATACATACTCCATACATTTTATAACATTATACCTGTCAGAAAAAGAGACCTTGTTCTACATCTACATTCTACCCATGCTGCACTGCACTCTAGCTATTCATTGCAACTTGGGAAAAAAGCGAGTGATATGTAATTTTATTCTCTGTTTACTGAACAGTGTAAACTGTATTTTGGCATCGTGATCCCCCCCCTGTAATCTATGTCGCTTGCCAGCCATATTGTATGTGCGCAGCTTGTGATCTTGGCAGTGTGTTATTTTCTATAGGCAGCCTTATAATTGTAAGGAAAAGCAAGTTTTCATCACTTGGAAAGCATTCGCTGCTGCTGCTGCTGAGCATGGCCTCACATGGGCTGGACTTTGGACTGAAAAATTATGCGAACAGTTTTGTTTTTGATAGCTTACGTAGGACTGCAATTGCCATGAGAGTTTTTGGACTGTGATTTCCATTAACAGTTTTGCACTCAAGTCTCTATCAGTGGAATTTTTATTTTCTAAGAAAAAAACAAAAAAAACGAAATGCAAATCAAATAAATTCTGGACACTTAAGCACTTGCCCATATACACATTTATTTTTATTTAGTTTTTAAATACTGAAGTTGGCAATATTGTGAGACAATATTTCCCATGTCTCTTTACAACAAACAGTAAATGGATGGATATACAGTAGTTTAAAATCTCCGTTCAGTTAATTTAGGCTCATTTAAAGGATTAAAACTATAAATGTGTAGGGGAAGGGGTCCTGCAGGAGCAGAGTTGAGGAGCTTCAAAGTTTAAAATCTTTCTCAAGTAATCTTGCCATCTCTGGCTTGATCATTAGAGACAAAAATAAATGCATTAAATTAGTAAAAAAAAATTGTATATGGATCAAATGAAATTAGAAGATTAGGCAAGTGTAAATCCTTAAAATTCAAATAAAAAACTAAACCAATCAATCGATGTATCAATGAATCGATTAATACATCATTACATTATATAACAAAATAAAAATTTAGAAATATATATTTTAATCTCATGATTCAACCCTAAAATGATATTTAATACAAACTAATTCATGAAATTCACCTAATCTGAGATAGATGCTGGTTAATATTGTGCAGATACTAATTTATTTATTGATAGCTTTTTTAGCCATAAAATCTGATCAGCTCTACAATCTTGCAGTGTGTGCTGAGCGAGGCCTGGCACGATGCTGTCTGTTGACCAGAGGGCATAGCATAGAAGTTACCCCCTGTAAACCCCTTCCTCCCCTCTCTGTGTTATAGTGAATTGGTAGACACATGTTTCTGCATCCTTGCTGACCCGTACAAACACCACTACCATTTTCATTAAGATTATCAGTAGTTCGAGTTGCTGCAGCAGCAAGAGCGGCAAAGCGAGATCTGATCATCATGTCTGAGTATGGCAGGATGATGAATCACTCAGAACATGGACAGCAGAAACAAGAGTGATTGAGAGAGGGCTTCTGCTGCCTGGCCTCCAGCTCCAGCAAGATGATCTCAATCTCTTTTTTTTTTATCTCTCTCTCTCTCTCTCTCTTTTTAAAAAAAAAGTTCATGTCTTTATTTACTCATTTTACACAGCCCAAATCCAAGCTATAAAACATTACTGAACATTTTTCTTTCTCTCTTGAGCTTCCTCATTGCCACTCCTCTGAATCATCGTCTCAGATATGTTCATAAATCACTTATTTGTCCAAACCTCAGTCCAAAAATTAATCACGGACCTGAAGTCTGAGTCAAGGCTCAGATTTTTGGTTTGGGATATTAGTTACAATTGAAGCTAGCAGCAGGCTTTTTATTTCATTACACACACAGGCAAGTGCACACACACACACACACACACACACACACACACACACACACACACACACACACACACACACACACACA
>JAQMYL010000001.1:15940940-15955114 GCA_030014365.1 Clarias pachynema
AGGCTTTTTATTTAATTACACACACACGCAAGTGCACACACACACACACACACACACACACACACACACACACACACACACACACACACACACAATGTTATATTATATCTTTGGTAACATTGCACAGGAGGCAGCTTTCCTCCTATTAAATGTGAGAAATTATGTGAAATAAAATAGCCTTTTTGTCTGCACGCGTATATTGTATGTATCATTATAGGTCATAGCACCATTTGCTAGCTATCAGGCAAACATTATGCATCACCAGCCTTATATTTTTGGGTGTTTTATAAAATGTGGTTACATTATAATGGTGCTGCATTTATTGCACACATCATGTCAGCCAAATAAATTACACAAATAAATCACACTGAAGGTGTTTGTAACCAAACATCAATTGATCAATTGACCTCTGTATTCCAACTAGGGGCCGTGGAGGCCATTGGTGACCATTCTATTTATTCCAATTTTGAATGACCATGGTAGGACCTCTGGTCAACATTCACATGTGCACAGGAGGAAACCCACCAAGCACAAGGAGAACATGCGACCTCAATGCACACAGACTTGATGTGGGAATCAAGTCCAGGACCTGGAGGTACAAGGCGACAGTTCTAACCACTAAGCCACATTGCCGCCAACCAAACATGACATCAAAGTAAAAAAAAAAAAAAAAACTCATAAGAAGATACCTCCAGCTCTGCTGTTCTATGGTGGGTGTGGCTCAGCAGTAGTTCATTAACATAGACACTGAAATGGTGCATTCGGAGCAGGAGCGAAATAAAGTTTGAGTTTAATGCATGGTCAGAGTGGCATTATTTTAAGAAAATGTGGGACCTTTAAATTTAAAACAGAATTCATACAGTAACAAACATGGTCAGAAACACTAGAGCATCTAAACATATACAAAAATGCAGTGGATGCTCTAGTCCTAATATACTAGTTAACTGCAAAATTTGTAAGATGGCAGCTGCATACCTGGGTGCGTCTTGGAGTGAGATGTATCATCAATATTTTAGTTGCAAAACAATGTGACAGAAAGGAAAAAAAAACAAAAACGGCCAATTAGTGCCCTAGAAAAATATGCACTCTGTATATATGTGAGGATAAACAGAACTTATCTACCGGATGTGTCATGCAAACTTAATCTGAGCAGACTTCTCCAGCAGGAACTCTAACATTGGGTGACAATGTCACGTTATTGTAATTTGGTCGCCATGTTGTCGACCTTAAACACCAAATCAGGACAATGTTGTTGTCAAAAGTTAGAATTAATGACCTCAAAATAATGTTGGAAATGCAAACACAAAACAACACATCAACAATCTTTATTTATAGCATTTATGCTGTGTAGCGCCCCTTCTCTCAAGGGAACGTATATACAGTACATTTGCATTCCCTTAATTTACAAGAGAATTCAGAAAGCCTGACTGGAGAACAGGATGAATACCACAGCTTCCCAAGCACAGCATGTGTGTCTTACATCTCTTGTATGCAAAGTGATCATGTGTCTCTTGAGTGTTATGGGATTACTGTAGCTCTCTGAAAATATTACAATGAACTGCATCATGGATCATGAATGCAGAAAAACCAGTGCGAGTGATATTAGCAGCAAGAGGCATGAATTACCAAAGTGTCAAACTCAGCTACATTGCATCAGCCCATATAGTGTTAATAAATAATTACAGTACTATATTTTAATATGGCTTGCACAGCAGTCAAACTGCATAACGTCTGCTTTCGTATAACGTCTCTAGGACATTAAGCTGTTTCCTGTTTCCCGATTTAATGGTTTGTGAAGTTGCAGTCTAGTATTTTCTTTTTTATTTGGAGGAATTATTTTGTGGTGCTTGTTGTTTTACGAAGCAATATAAGTGCATTTACTAGCCTAAGTAGCAGGTTTCTTAGTGGACTAGCAATCAGTGCTCTCACTGCCGAGACTTGGGTTCGGGTTCAAGTACCGTTCAGGATGATGGCACAGTTGCAAAAAGAATAATTTCAAGGGTGTTTTTCAGTTGAGTAGTCATCGTTGGTCCAACAGCATTTCATTAAAATAATTCTAACTTTCAAAAAAACATTTGGTGTTTTTTTTTTTTTTTTTTTTAATCTGCAATTTTGGGGACAGCTCTATAAAAATAGCTCTGCTTCTAAAACTGCTGCACACTTCACATTTTCCCCACAGCACTGCAACATAACAGGAATAGCACTATATAATACTGACATGTGACATTTATGAAACTGACAGCCAAAGCTACATAAAGAAGGTGAAAAATGAACAGCATTCTTCATTTGCTGAGTTAAGTAGACTTTTGTTAGAGATTTTACTAAAAAATCATTATACAATTCAAGAGCAGCTCAAGTCCTTTACTCTGTTACAGTATGTACTTGCGTGCATATGGAAGCAAACTCAATCTCAATTTTAAATTTCATTCATTTATATTACAGATGACTATTAAAATAAGTCATGGACAGTTTTTGTGCTAATGTTTTGAAATGTTACTTAGATCTTATTCAAACAAGCCAGAGATAAATGAATAGGATATTTGAGTCATTGAAGTAGTGTAAGAATTCTGCAATACATTCGGACAAATTTCACTGCCCACATACACTCTGCTTTGAATTAATTCCATAGGGTTTACATTAATATATGTCCAGATTGTTAATATTGCCAAAATAAATGTCATTAAAATATAGCTTAGATCACACATTGAGCTGTTTCACATGTGGATTATTTTTCTGTGAGGGACATTCAAGTCAAACCTGTTGACATTTACAGAAGACTTCAAATTCAGTACGGCGATGAGACTCTTAACCGCAGTAAAAACACTGAATGTTCAGCATGTTTGGGCCAGTAAAGGAGTTCCTGGGAGGCCAGTGTTTTATAGGTGACCTCATACTGAAGCACTTGTGCACTTGTGAAAGGCTAGGATAAGTGCATTAGTGTAGCAGGATTTTTTTTTTGTCTCATAACTGTGTTCAATGAAAAGTCCTGGTTTGACTTGAACCACATACATATGGTAAAATGTTCAAATATTACTGCAGACCTTAATTATAACTCTTAACTCTTTAGTCTTTTTCTTTTTTCTTTGAGATTTATGCATGCATCAGGAACTTTAAATACTTTATGTCAGTCATGCTACCAGGCACGGTGTAAGAATTGTTGCGAGCAGGTGATGATGAGAAAAGGTTCACACACTACATATAAAACAGATGCTACAAAGCAAACAGAGAAGAAAGACAAATACAATGTAACATGCACAGTTGAGGAGGTCTGCACCTATAGCTTGATGTAAGAGGATAGACCAGGCACAATACACTGTTCAAATTATCGTCTCTAACAATGACATATGCAGTAACTCACACAATCACTTGCGCATGGCTATACACAATCATCACGCTTGGCACGTGCACGTGGTGACTCAGAGTGATTGTACAAAACTATTCACATTTACTCCACTGCACATAAACAATTACGCGTGTGAGCACACACACATACACCCACACACGCATATGGACATACACAGTTGAGCCAGCTGAGTCAGAGGGATAGAAATAGAACTTTAATTATCTTTGTTAAATTGAGAGATGGGCATAGACCATTATGGCTTTCAGAGCCAACACACAGACACACACACACACACAGTAAAATTCTAATGGAATTCTTATCTATTATTATCATCCTTCATGGAGTGCTAACTCCTATTCATGCCTGTGAGTACTCCAGTAATACCCACATCAAGCACACACACACACACACACTAGGCCTGTATGGCACACATGAAATCTGAACTTGTTGTCTCAGCTGTGTTTGCGTTCTATTTAAACTGCAAAAAGTTAGCATCAGACCCGAGGCTGGAAAACTTCCTAAATGCTCGGAATGCTAATCGTCAGTTTCCTTGCCTCCTTCCCACATCTTCAGCTCATTGAAGAAAAACGTGTGAGCATATGTGTCACACAGTAAACACTTTTGCATGTGTGCGCCACTGTTGGAAAATTAAATTTAATAGGCATCAGCACGTGCTGTACTAAGCACAAAAATAAGATTCTCACTGCGCCTGTCTCTTCCTTCCCCTCCTCATCTTTCTCCTGTCCCTCCCTTGTTCAATTGCCTCACCAGTTTGTTTGCTGAATTTGCTGCGTCTCTGAGCCGGAGCATCACGACCTTCACTGGCATGTGTCTGTCTATCAAACAAACACACATGTTCTCAAACACACACACAGAGCAATGTGTGCTTCCAGTTTTTTCTGTTCTTTAGCATTTAACCCCTCCATGTGAAGACAGAGGCATGACAATCTCTCCACACAGACACAAGAACGCAAACAGATGTCTTTTTAAAAGGAATGCAAAGAGGACACGCTGTGCATTCGGTGTAATATCTCTCGTAAAGCACTGACACACACACGCATTGCCAGGAAATCCCATCCATACTTTGTACCACTTTTAAAAGGCCCTTTGATACACCTACACACACACTCATATTTCTCCTCTTTTTCTCCATTTCTCTTCACCTCCTGCCTCCATCACTCCCACTCTCCACTCACAGTACCCTCTGCTCGCTTCGTCCATGTCTTTCATACAGAGTTCTTCATTTCTCTCATCTGTTTGTGTTGATAACCACCCTCTGTCTCTCTCTCTCCCTCTCACACCCCTCTCTGTACTGTGGAGCCATTTTAGTTTCACTCCTGCGATAAAGGAGTGGGACAATGTATGAGTAGAGAGGACAACGTACAGAGCCAAGCAATAAGACAAAGAGAGAGAGAGAGAGAGAGAGAGAGAGAGAGAGTGACCCTAAAAAGTAGAGGTAAAGGAAGAGGAAAACAAACAAAATGAGCAAACCAATGCTTCAAAAGGAGGAAGAAATGGTATGAGCATTAGCCATAAAACCAGGCACTTTTCCACCAGTGCAATATTGTAACATGCTGTACAGTATCTACACTTCTTCAACATTTGGACCAAGGCTGCATGCTTTTCTACATTTTGTTCTGCATGCTGTTCTGAAATTTTAACCAGCACACACACATGTGGTATGCACCGAGACATAACTGTTGAATCACAGGCAAATAATTATTTTCTCTAAACAGAGAATGTGTCTTGATTACAATATGATCTATCAGAAGTTGCTGAATAATTTTTTCTTTCAGCACAGTTCTGAAATGGACATGCAAACCAAAACTACTCAAAATATTTTAGTTTACAGTTTAGTTTGTTTATTTATTTTTAAATATGTATTATTATTATTATTATTATTATTATAGTGCTAGTAGTATATCCTAGAAGTTGCAGTTAAAGGAATCATTAAAGCACCACCAGTACTCAGGCTTGCCCTGTCATTAATAGTTTGTTCACATTATTCCAGTGCCATTACCATTACATATTTCTCACTTTTTAATGGCATACACCACTTTGGGACTCCTGAAACGTTTTCTGAAGAAAAAAAAAAAAATTGTTGGAGTCATTTACATGGAATCATAAAAAAATTAACAAACCAATAAACCAACACAACCAAGCCTCCCTAACCCTATATGAGTCTTCCTTCCTTCCTTCCTCCTTTCCTCCCTCCCTCCTGTTCCTTCTCCTCTTTCTTCCGTTCATCATTTCCCTTTTCTTCTTTCTTCATTCCTTCTTTCCTTTATTCATCCCTCCCTTCGTTCCTTCCTTTGTTACTTTGTTCCTACCCTTCTTTCTTTATTACTTCCTTCCTTCCACTTCCATTTCTTCTCCTCTTCTCAAATACTCCTCTTATTTCCTTTCTTCCATTTTGGTGCCAGAAAGAGCCTTTTTCGCTTAGGGCTAGTCTGGGGAAGAATGAAGGAGTAGAAAATAGACTCACTTTTTCTGAAATGGGTTCCATCTGTTGAGTTCTATAAAGAACATTCAAGGTTCCCATAGAGTAAGTGCTTTTCTACAAGACCTCACAGCACAGTGATCTTTAAAACATTTATAGAAAAGAAAATGATCCTGAAGAGTTCTTTGGGTGGTAATCCTTTTTATGAAACCGATACCTTTTGTTATATGATTCTTGTAAGAACCGTTGAGCATTCAGTGGAAATATTAATATCCTACAGGGACCGTACAAAACATTAGTCCACATTAGCCCTGATAGCAATGATCAGTTTGGATGGTTAATGATTCTAGCTCCCTACGGAAGTTCTATTTTTCCTGAATATTTCCTGAAGGGTAAACATCTGTGGGTTATGAATGCAACCTTTACATTTATCCCACAGGGGAGAAAAAAAACAAAAACAAGACAATAAACAGTTCAGGGTTGTAGATTAAACCGCTGGTTCTTTAGCTGATTTTCTGAGTGGCCCATTCAGATTATGTAAATCACCTGTGAATACTGTTGTTCACGCCTCCAAGGCTGCAAGATTTTTATTCGAGTGGAAGTATTGAAGATGGGGTTTTTCAATGATGTCTAGACCATCGATTTAAACACAAGTACTTGCGATTAAGCTGAAAAAAAAAAAACTAAAGGAAATAAATAAAATGCATGGAGTAAAATAAAGACTAAAAAAGATGCATTTTTGTTCATTAAGCAATAGGGATGTCCAGTGGTCGAATTGTAAAAAAAAAAAAAAATCAAGGGGGATGGTGTGGTCACAGATGTGAGGGGTTTTTTTTGGGTTGAGGGGCTACAACTAATCAGACGAAATTATTGCAAAATATGTCAAATTTGAAAAAACTGTTTTATTAACAAAATATGAGCTTAATTAAATCAACTTGGAGCAATAAAAACAAAACACATGCATTTAAACATGCAATTGTCAAAACTATCATTTGATCCTTTACATGTCTTTCATGGGGAGGATTGAAAGAGTAGAATAAAAATCTACGTAATTAAATAATTGAATTTAATAGTTCTGTAATTTTGTAAGACTATGCACCAGTCTCTCTGTCTCTCTCTCTCTCTCTTTCTCTAACTCTCTGTTTAACTCTCTGTCTCTCTCTCTCTCTCTTTCTCTAACTCTCTGTTTAACTCTCTCTCTCTCTCTCTCTCTCTCTCTCTCTCTTTGACACACACACACACGCACACAAATTTTCAAATTACTATTATGGCATTTAAAAATCTATTTTTGACCCTTTTGTACCCAAGCATGTAGGTGAAGCCACAAGTCTAATGAAAAAACAAAGCCTGTTCTTTAAATTGAGAATGAAATTATACAAATTGGGTAAAGAACTTGTCTTTTATAATCATTAAAGCTGTCAGTCATTTAGAAAACTCGTGTATTAAACTGAATGCTTCGTTTTCATCGCGTCTCTGCTGAGAGGATTTATGCATATGTATCATACCTTCAGTTTTCTTTTTTTAAAACATGTCTAAAGCTGTGCTTGAACTGTTCTCTTGGTCATTGCAAAATTTCGAACAGCACGAAAAAATCTGCAAACTTGCGTGCACAAGTTGGCTAATCGCCGTTTTAGTTTGTGATGATCATACAGTACGTAGAGAGTTTTAATATCTTATTGTCATGACAAACATTAAGGAATACACAGCATTATTAATATAAAGGTCGATGGTGATGGGGATGGAGGTTTTACAGAGGGGATGGGTTTTGTTATTTTTTTCAACCGCCAGGGATGCCACCCACCCCCCCCCCCCCCCTCAATTCAAGCCCTGGAGATGTCCCATAAAAACAAGAGACAATTTAACATACGTAAATAAAAAATTATTCATATGATCAATACTATGTACAAATAAGAAGCTGGTGCTGAAATAAACATTTACTAGGATTTTAGTGGACTACAGTTCTAAAATTCCTAGTAGTAATTATAATACAATAACTTTAAATTTGTCTTAATTTTACAAAATGGCTTTTACTCTCATTATTCAGCAGGTTATAATGGCACTTGCTACAGCGCATTATATTATTATTACTTTTTAAGGATGAAATAGATGTACAGCATAGCAGCATAAAGCTTCGCCATACATCTGTCATGAATCTGAGGCTGTTCCAAACACAACCAGAACAGTATAACGATGTGGAAACCAGACCCATGGACTAGCAAAGTATTCAAAGATCAAAGACTAATGCTGGAAAAGGCACACACAAAGTTAAGGCAATGCTTATACAGTTCTCAACTTGTCCATGCAGTTCGAACTAAAAAGAGTGGGTCAGACTTTTTTCCATTTGAATAGCAGTGGTTAGATCAGTTCGAATTGATTGCCCTCGGTCTGAACTCCTAAAATGTCACAGTAAAGTAAGAGTCTACTGTATGTCTGATTTATGCTTCTGTGTGAAATCTACAAAGAGCCTATGCCATTATGACCTGTATCATTGTGATCATTTATACTTATGTGCAGGTATGTTTGTGCTGCTCTACAATTACACCACGGTAGAGTTTCTATGCCACTCTCCTGAATCTCTTTGGTACGCTCTGATAATCTCGACACCAAGAATTTCCTGCACTCTGGAAGTATTTGTACTGTTGTATAAATGTACACATTCTTCAGTAAGTTGATTAAAATAGGGAAGCATAGAAGAAGAAGACAGATATGCATTGCTGCCAAGTGGACCAATCCCAATTGTTGTGGTCTGGGTCACTGCAACCTGTAGTTTCATTTCTGGAGAGGTGCACCTCAGGCTACACCGTAGGGTAAGTGGCTATGCAAGAATTATGGTGTAGACTTGATGTAAAATCATAAAACAGCCTTTACCATTGATTTTGCTTCAAGCAACTTTTTTGTCCACCATACAGAATGATAAATTCCAAAAAATATTAATTTGATGTCCGGAAAAATAATATCTCTGGTTTTGGATACCAATGGTATTACTGTGTAATACAAAACTTAAATGGAAATGTTAACCTGACATAAACAAGATTCATGTGCTTATGTAATCAGGGGCATGTGACATTGTGACATTGTGACATGCTGGAACTGTAGTCCAGAACTGCTTTGGTGTTGCAATGACAGGATAAAAATTACTGTTTTTATATAATGTACTGACCGTTAATTATGCACACAATTTAACACTGTTATGAGACATTACATTAAGGCCATAAAAGCATGCATTTTTAATTTGATGTTTTGATGTTGTCTTCTCTGTACACTATATAGTTTAAAGATGAAGCTACAAAAGCACTGCATTAGCTGTTTTATTCTTACAGCTTATGCTTACATCTCCCATTATGAGAACTGTGCCCATGTCTCACTAGAAATAAATTACACAATTTCAAAGTCAGAACTGCATGTAATCGAACCACGCCTCTGTTTTACAGTAATGCAAGTAATGTGTTACATCTGAGGTCTAAATACTGATGTGCACAGTTTGTATTAGAATCCTCACTACTCTTGAGCGACTCAGCTATGAGTATGGCCCTGTACTGTAGGTGTACAAGTTAAACTAGTCCAAATATCCCCCACTTTTGAGTGTAGGGAATCTTTTGTACAGAGCAGGGAATGAAACTAATCAAGCATCAAATTATACAAGACACAATCTGTTCTTCTTTGTATTTTTAACAAAGTTGTAGACAGTGTGTTCACACGTTCACATCTATTCTCACACTGTGCAAAAGTATCAAATGTGTTTGACTCAGTTAAAGTAGAAGAACAGAAAAGACAAGTATGAAAGGTGGGGGCACATGTGAGTGTAACATGTGTTGGTGTCTAAACTTCAACTTCAAATCTGAATATTTTCACTGCAGAGGAGCCAACTCACAACCTAGCAATAAAACACTGCTGGATCCAGAGACATTGCAATGACAACATCTCGAGTTATTTTTCATCAATGTACAGGAAGAAAAGAAGGGGTTAAATATTATAAGTGTGAATCAGTGGTGTGAGGAGGGCTAATCACCATACTCAATAGCAACATAAAAGGATCCACTTGTAATGTAAAATGTACATGCTAGTAAAATGTCCTTTTCACATGTACACACCATCATACCATCAGAATAGCTAAAAGCAAGCTATATACTGTACTGTACAGTTTATGTTGTCCTGCAAGTAACCGTTGTCTGTATAATTCTGTATTTGTGCTGTATTTAAATGCTGAAAGCTTTGGACTTGGAATAATAAAAGCTTGTTGAACTTGTAATTATAGTTTTTCTTAATTGCTTTGGCTCATTTCTCATGGCAGACTTGCACTTTTCACAGGCTCTTGTGGAATTCTCAAAACATTCCCCATGTTGTAGCAAAACAAAAAAAAAAATTTTTTTTTTGCAAAAACGTTTCACGCACATACAGTATATTTGCAAAACGTAACATTTTATCACCTTTTTAGTCAACAGCACCAAAATGAGGAGTCCTATAAGTCACCCATTAATAATTAATTTATTATACAAACGTATTGTTACCCCAAAATGATTTGGATGAATATATATGGGGCAGAGGTGGTACTGTGTAGCTTATCGGAGGGTGGAGGGGTTCAAGCCCCACCACCGCTGGGATGCCACTGTTGGTTCCATAAGCAAGACCCTTAATCCTATTCCCTGGACAATCCAACCACTGCATGAAGTGATGGTCCAAAGCATGGTTAGAAAATGTGAGGTTTGCAACAGGAAGGGAAGAGTATCCAGTGGAAAATCTGTGCAAGATTTTGCACTTCAAATGATCTGATGTGGAGATCCTCATGATAAAAGGGACAAAGGCCACAAAAAAAGTATATAATTTATATAATTTTTTTATTTTTTCTAATCATTCCACTTGAAATGGTTTAGAAACTGACAAGACACCTACATAAAGTATAGCCTATCTAAAAACTAGAATTATCTCAATGTAACATTTCTGAACGATTGAAATTAAGTATTGAAACTAAATGGCCAGAAAACCTGATTTTAGCACAAATACAGTGATTACACAATTGAGCTATTTGAATGATGTCTAAATGCATTTGCTTTGTATAAAAGCAATGGAACATAAAATCAATTGTTATGTGACAAAATAACAATTTTCTCAATTGAGAAAAACACAGCGGTGTTTGGTGCACGTTTACCATTTTTATGCTGTGCATTAGGAAACTCACATCAGATTAAGATCTTGTGGTAGAAATGCAGGGCTGGTCTTTATAAAGGTTCCCTGAATCAGCACTGGCAGTGTGGCATTGGAAAAGTGGGACTGCAGGGAATATAAAGCCTCTGAATGAGTGTGACTAAGAAGAAGGAAAGGATGAGGGAGGCAGGAGGCGATGTGACACTTGGAAGCAGGGGACAGATATGAAGCATAAGAGGATACATGAGGGAAGGGATAAGAAAAAGAACAGAGATTTCAGAAAGAGAAACTGACCTAAGAGGCTGAGAGCTGGGGGAGCTGAGATTTAGATGCTTTTTTTTATTTTTTTTATCACAAAGCATAACTAAAATTCTCAAAACAACTTGTGCACATATCTAATCATTTGTGCACATTAAAAATACAATTTCTTATTCTTTTGGGCAAATTGCAAATGCTTTGGCATATTCATGCAAATGATTAAGTACAACTGTCTGCTGATCCCTACATTATCAGTTGCTTATATTATGTTGATTAAAATGTATTACGAAGCTTCTCTGTTGAATAGATTTCCCCCAAAACACCATTCATTACATGCAGAATGGTTAAATCAGTTGTCATAATCTGTTGAGTGTATTTACTAGAAAATTCAATTACAATTTTTTTTCCTGGAAATGTGTCCTAAATTGATGAACCGCACTCAAGGTGAATCTTGACTCCACAATGGATGAACTAATAATGAACCAGTTCTCTAAAATACCATACATGCTGCCCTGGATAAAGTATGTGACAGCATCACAGCAAACGCCTAAAACTGGATGAGACACTCCAAATGGTTCTTTCAGTGCTGTGCTGTGATCTGGAAGAGAACCTGTGGCCTGATAGGCAGGAACATCTGGAAGTGTAGAGTACTAGTAGCTCCGTAACAGCACTGTAATTCCTCATACTGCATAGGATTTACAGTTGTGCTTAAGGAATGTTTCCCATGTTTACAATTATATTTTTTCTTTGTTCTGTATGGTAGTATCTCTTTTTCTTTTCTGTATTGCCATGTCAACAAATTACAGTACAATCATTAAAAAGCATGAAACCCAACACTGTCCAATCTTTTGCAATCAGTCTTTCACATAATGTGTAACTTTTGTACTTCTGAAATTGATATATGCCACACAGACATTGCAGCTTTGTATATTTCAAATAATTGTCACTACAATACAATATGTTCATTCTAATTGTTTTGAGAAATATACTCACAGGTTTGCAAATGCTAAAGATTTGAGAAATGTGCCAAAGCAACTGAGATAAGCTGTATTACAGGCTACGGTGAAGTAAATGATGGAGCACAGAGATGAGGCTAGGAGAGTTGACCTAGCTTCATAAACACACAAAAATAGCTGATGGATGGATGGATGGATGGATGGATGGATGGATGGATGGATGGATGGATGGATGAATGGATAGATAGATAGATATATAGATAGATAGATAGATAGATAGATAGATAGATAGATAGATAGATAGATAGATAGATAGATAGATAGATAGATAGAATATTTTAGTGTGTATAGTGTTTGCTAAATTCTGTTTGCTCAGTAATTTTTGAAGAGAAAGAAGAGATTTTGCACTAATATGTTGATTTTAAATTTTACTCCTGGATTGCATCATAAATTAACACTTCGACTGGAGCTGAATCGCTCTAAACTAGACCAAATGACTTTGGAATCAAACTGCCAAGCATTAAATTGAAGTTGTCATTGAATCAGTGTTGAGCTGAAGATGCACACCTTTAATAGACAGATAGATGGAAAGAAAGTGAGGCAGGAATAAAAAAAATAATAAATTAAAGGAGAAGCACAGGATTACTCAGGTGAGCAAGTGGTACAGGGAGAGAGCAAGAGTGGCAAGAGAAGGGTTACTGAAAAAATAAATATATTGAATGAAGCAGAGCGAGAGATGCTATGAGAAGGGAAGGGAAAATTTCCCTGTAATAAATGTTCTGGAGAGGAGAGAGCCAGAAAATAGAGGAGGAGAAAAATGAGCAGTGACATCCCAGGCTGCGCACACACACACACACACACACACACACACACACACACACACAATCCAACTCGGACCTCCCACTGACATTATTTTTAATGCAGGCTAACCCTAGCATTAACCTAAGTAACCAAAAAGTAACAAAATTGTGTCATGTAATTTTTAATAATTCAAAGTCAAATACTCTGGTCATTCTGGAGACATTTGGCCCCCACTAGGATAGAAAACCTTTGTCAAACCTTTCCAACTCCCCAACACCTACAAACATACGTACAGAAACAACGTCTGAAAATAGGTGAAAAACTAACCAAGAAATAGAAAAGTCTTTGTTTATGTAGAAGATATAAAGGGTGTAATGGTGTAAAAGAGAACGGGACAAAGAAAAAATGGGTGACAAAAAGACAGGTTCAAACACAGCACAGAAACTGAAAAAAACATAAGGTAAGCATGGCAAGAGAAAAAATAATGAATAAATATGAGGGTGAAAAAAAGAAGAGCTTTCTTTCTTTCCTTTTTTTTTTTAAAGGAGGGAGAGGATGTGTTTTATGAGTGCTCAAGAAACTGTGTCCTGGGTTTATAGGGAAATGCAGCCTATTAGAATATTATACATCAAAACTCTTCATGAGTGAAAGAAGACAGGAGGAGGGAAACAAAACAGGGAGAGAGAGAGAGAGAGAGAGAGAGGTAAGGAAGGAAGGGAGGAAGGAAGAGAGGGTTAGAAATTGATATGCATATAATACTTATTTTATGCAGAGAATTAAAAAAAAAAGTGTAGATCATGCAAAATGATAACTCTAGACCTCAGCCCCAGATACTTAAGAGAAAGCATTAAGTCTGATGCAATTACAGCTTGAAACTATTGCTTTCTGGAACACACAACGTCTCAATTTGTGGCTGGTAACAAAATCTTTTACGTCATCTTTTCATTAAAAGAACGCGAAAATGAGTCCGGTGACCGATTCAGTGCTGCATAATGTACTCCTAATGTAAATCTAAAAATCTTCCCTGAATGACCGTATCCACTGTATCCATTTTCTGCCATAATCACTAGAGAAAGGAGAGCAGCCTGAAGGATGTCTGAGAGAAAAAAAAACACAGCTGACCATTGCTAATTCAAAGCTCACTGTGAAAAGCCTGTTTCTGCACACACACACACACACACACACACACACACACACACACACACACACACACACACACACACACACACACACA
>JAQMYL010000001.1:15958320-15969771 GCA_030014365.1 Clarias pachynema
GGAACAGAGTCAATCTGACCTTTTTCCATTGCGCCATAGTCCAATCTTTATGTTCCAAATATCCTTAGTTGTTTTCCTTTCTAAAATGCCCATATATATACGTATATATATATATATATTGTTATTTCACCAGGCAGTTCATGCACGCCATCATTTGCATGCTTTCTTTTCTTGCTGCATGAATACTCCTCTGAAAGCATTTAAGCTCAATGCTACTCTGAGACACCTTTTTAAGTATAATGTTTTACTACAAAGCTCTTCTGTAACTTGCCCCAGACGAGGGTGTTAAATGCTAAAAATTTACAGTAAATGATGGTGGCTTATTTAAATAACAGCAAAAAAAAAGCAGCTTTTTGCCTCAACAAGTTCTTAGAGTTTTTTAACACAGATTTGAAAATCATTGCTTCTTTTTGTGTCATTAGTCAGGTTTTTTTTTTTGTGCTCTGTCTGCTAGGATTTCCCTGTTAGCAATGACAGCAAATATACAGTAAATATGGATGGCAATTAATAGTACAATGCACACTACCTAGACGGGGCAAAAGAACAATGCTGGATGGATTATATAGCAGAGTTGAACATAGCTATGAAGCTGTATAGTACAAAGATTGCTCATATTATCCTGTATTTTAAGTATGAAAAGCTGTAGCTCTAACATTGAACAACAGCAAATGTAGCAGTTGAAATCTGTAAAGAGGGTTTCTTTTCCAGTTTTTTTCTCACTGTAGACTCAGAATCCTGTTCTTGGCTGACATGATGTGATCTGCCGCTGCTATCATCCATCTGTCTGAAGATTTAACATGCCTTGAATTCTGAAATGCTTTTCTCCTAATCATGTTTGAGGTTATTTGAGCTACTGTATTGTTCCTGTCAGCTCAAACAAATTTGGCCATTCAAATCTGACCGCTCTCTCATCAACTAGGCATTTCCACAGGATGCAGAGGTTGTGTAAACTCTACAGGCTGCTGTGTGTGAAAATCTAAGGAGTTTATAAAATACTTATACCAGTCCAATTGGCACCATCACTGAAATCATTTGTTTTGACACGCTCATGTTTGATGAAAAACAATACCCAAAGCTCTTGACCTGTATGCGGCCCTGTGATTAGATAATTGCACTAATGAGGTTTGCAGGTGCTAATAAATAACAGGTGGCCAGTAAACACACATAGCAAATGTAATACAGTACATAATGAATTTGTTTTATATTCTACATGCATCCATATATCTCAGTGGGAACATTCACTCACTCAACATCTATACTGCTTTATCCTGTATTCAGGGTCGCGGGGGCCTGAAGCCTATCCCAGGAGACTTAGGGCATGAACCGGGGTACACCCTGGACAGGGTGCCAATACATCGCAGGGCACACACACATACACTCATTCACACACTGTGGGAAATTTGGGAACGCCAATTAACCTAGTCTGCAGGTCTTTGGACTATGGAAGGAAACCGGAGTACCTTGGAGGAAACCAACCAAGCACGGTGAGAACATGCAAACTCCATGCACACAGAGACGGGAATTGAACCTGGCTGGAAATTGAACCCGGACCCTGGAGGTGTAAGTAAACAGTGCTAACCACTACACTACCGTGCCGCCTCAGTGGAACACATTTGAGAGTAATGTGCACACAATAACCATGCAGCAAGATACATATATGTATATAGTATGTTACCTAAAGCAGATGTGGACAAACATCTTGCATATTTCATGCTCTTGGAGCTGTATAATTATCTGTGCAGGTGTTACTGTGCGTTCTCCTGTACATACTATGTTATTTCATTTCTGTTGAATAATTTAACACAAATTTGTTCATTCTGAGAAGTTACTGTGTGTGTGTGTATTTGTGTATTGGGGGGACTGAGACAAAAGCAGAGTGTTTATTATAGTGTGGCTTTTGGTGGCGTTAGCTGGAGACTGCATAGCAGGTGTTAACAAAAATAGTTACTGTAACCAGTAAGTTAATCAAGGGAATTTCACTCTTTCCATGTCTTTATCAGAAAGAGGAGTGGAGAAAAATATGATCTAGAGTAATTATCTAATATTCTAAATAGAGCATGTTTAATCATGTTACTGTTGCCATGTAATGTACAGTACTGTACATGTAATATACTGATGTATTTGTATGAGCACTGCCTTGAAGATCTCACTGTGCTTGGGTTTCAGTGTGTGTGTGTGTGTGTGTGTGGTGGTCTAAGTGGCCATTTAGTATGATGAATGATTTAGTCCTGACCCTGAACCTTAGCTGACAGCCTATTTTCATTGTGGGTGTGTGTTCCTGAGATAATGTGTTCCAGGAATAATGATACCGCCACTAATATTTTTTTTTCATTTATACCCCTTTTTATGCATACATTTGCATGCATCAAGAACATAAAGTAAAGACCACAATGGTGTGCTCTGTAAACTTATTTTGTTCCACAGAAACCAGACATTTTATTTTACTTCTGCTCGAATGATGGTTAAAAGGTCTGGTTTGGTTTTGTAGAAATGTAAGCTCTACAAGGCTATGTAAGACAATTTAAATCTCTTTATCACCATCAACCTACAATGATGTGGAAAAATTTAGAGAAGCTGAGCTTTTTCACTTTTAGTTTATGTGAATGGCAAGTGGAGCAGAGCTCTGACATTGTAATTTGATAGAAAAATGAAAATCATTGCACCGCAAATTAGGTATAATAATGGTGATGAAACATAGAATGCCAAGGCTAGTAAATAAACTGAAAGTTGGTGACTCTGGATCTTATTGTTAGTTAAAGTAGTGGTTAGCACTTTCACCTTCAGGGTCCGGGTTCGATTCCCGTCTCTGTGTGCATGGAGTTTGCATGTTCTCCCTATGCTTGGTGAGTTTCCACCAGGTACTCCACTCCAAAGTCCAAAAACCTGCAGATTAGGCTAACTGGTGTTCTCAAATTGCTGGAGTGTGTGAGTGAGTGTATGTGTGTGTGCACTGCGATGGATTCGCACCCTGTCCATGGTGTACCCTGCCTTGTGTCCCAAGTCTCTTGGGATAGGCTCCAGGCAACCCGCGACCCTGAATACAGGATAAAGCAGTATAGACGATGAGTGAGTGTTCCCACACTGTACTAGTAGCATTTAAAAAGTAGTAAGATTCTATAACCTTGTAGATAGTTAACACAAAATGAACTAATTTCTAATTTATGTGAAAAAATGTTTTTCTGAGAACACAATCTGCAAGCCTTCCAAGTTGTTAAGTGAGGCTCAACACAATTAGATAGTCATGTATGAAGTATAAACAGTGAGCGTTGGAATCCTTAAATGTGGCATTTGTGACAGGCTGTAAATGTTCTTAATGTAATCTGTCTAGAAAACAGAAGGCGTTTTGGTTTGGAAAAAAGAAAAATTCTCATTCATTATTCCATTTTAAACATTGGCTTTCTATTGTAAAACATGTTCATGTTGTCACTATATCAGTTGTTATGCATACATTACTACTGTATATAATTGATTATGCATATGTGTAATTTCAAATGCAAAATTAGCAAAAACAATCAACAAGTAAACAATCCGAAAATCAAACTGTTAAGTAAACAAAGTCAGAGGCTGCATCCTTCACAAGACGCATTTGAAAGCCTAACGTCCTGACTGAGGCTGTTCCACTTCAAAGGCAGTGGTGGCTCAGTAGGTTACTGGGTTACTGGTTGGGGGTTTGAGCCTATGATGACCATCTAAACACAGAGACAGAGCTAATAAGTGTGTGAAATTAGAGAGAGGGGTGGGAGAGGGACTCGGCCATGTACAGTCTCATGTAATCAGTCATGTGGTGGATCTTAATGTTCAATACACTGCTGAGAAATGGAGCTTGATGTTGAACTACTGTATTTGATTTGAAGTAAAGGAATTCTGGGAATTGCTTTTTTCTGTTGATGATCTAATCAGATCAGAAGGGAAACAAAATTTAGAGAGTAAATAAAATGACAAAAGGCTAGGAAAATCCTAATAATATTGTACATAAATACATGTGATTGCATAAGATGATACAGAAGCTGCAATACATCTTGTTTGGAAATCTGGAGTTGTTGAACTGTAGTCAGATTTCTTTTCATACACTAAGCAATTCTGGTACTAGTCCTGGTAAGCACAGGCTCTGGTCAATTTTGCGTACAATCTTTAACGAATACCCCAGTTTTGCAATTCATGCCTAAGACTTGTTGGTGCAACTTCTAAAAAAAATAGTGTAGACTATCGAGGCATATTTAGGTTTAGCAATTAGTAATGTCTCTTTATATGTTTATTCATTCTTTTTACTGCCTTCTTTCTCTCCATTCTACCGCCATTCCCAGAAAGCTCATGTTGGTTTAAATGAATGCAGAACATTTGATCTACTACAGCTCGGGTGTGAATGAATGCTAAAGCATGAGCGCAGCTAATATTTGCATACATGACACATTGTGACTGATGACTACGGGTGTGTTTTTGTGGTGCTGAAACTTCAGTGTTTTATTACCGTGTTTGGATAATTTGGTTGAGTAATGTGCATGCATAACAAATACACTGTGGGTGCATAAATTTGGTAAATTGGAATGTGTAGCTTTGTGTGTGTGTGTGTGTGTGTGTGTGTGTGTGTGTGTGTGTGTGTGTGTGTGTGTGTGTGTGTGTGTGTGTGTGTACAGCTAGTGTTATACCTGTGGAACCATTTTGACTGAGATTAGGATATTGTGTCGGCTTTATATACTGTGTGTCAGTGTGCGTTTGTAAAGCACCATTTGCAATACATTTCTTATAGAACTGTAAAAAACGATGGAATGAAAAAGATGAAAGTGATATAATGTCTGAGAGACAAAGAGAGGCAGGAAAAATGGAGAGACAAAAGATTAAAGAAGAATAATAGGAATGCTGTCACAAATAAAACAAATGGACGATGGACCGGCAGTACTAGTCTTATCAAATATACAGAGGGAAGGATAGGAGAAATGTGACTTTGTGTGTGTGTGTACGCGCACCACTGAAGAAGCACTTCATCTATCCATCAACATGTCCCAAATACATCACAGTTTGTAGTTGCGTATCTCTTCTCTGCTATCCATTTATCCAAAACACATCCCTCCGTCTTGTTCTAGTCTTCATAAAACAAAAATAAGATTTTGATGTACTGAATCGCAGACTGTCTAGTCCTCTCCCATGCCTATGTGTATTACTGTGTTACGAAAAGGGCTGCAACCTTCCCTGCATCTTGTTCACTCCAAAGCCAGTAAGGAAATGACCTTTTGCAATAGAGAGGCTAAAGGCATTTTAAGGGCTTCTTTATTTGAACAAAAGACACTGAAAATAAATCTTGCTCAGTCTTTTTCCCTCTCATTCTCTCTCTATGTCATCCCTTGATAAAGCTCTTCTCCCTGCCTCTTTGACCTCCCAAGAGCACTGATGCAACAACGTATTCATTCAATTCTAAATTTATTCTGTTTGCAATGTCTGGTGCATTTTTCAACTGTGCTTTTTGTTTTGTTTTGTTTTGCTTTGTTTTTAAGATATGCACAATTCATTGTTGGCTTATGTCTCTTTGCACAGTTCATTCTCTACAGGGTTGCCATGCAAAAAAAGACGTTAATAGGTTCATCGACCCATATAGGATCATGCCTTATAAACTCTGACTTCTGTTAAATTAGATGTGATTTATTAGTACTTGTCAAGGTGGGCCTCATTATTATTATACTAATAAGGAAAACGTATATGTTGCTAAACACACAAGCACTACTATTGCCTTGCCCCTCCATGGTTGGGGGTTTAATCTTTCCTATGCTCTGTCTGCACGGAGTTAGCATTTTCTATCTTATTTTGTGGATAATTTGTTTCCTGAAGTCGTGCTGTAGTCTGATTAATCGGTGTTTCCAAAATGCCCACGATGTATAATTCTGTGTGTGAGAGTGTGAGTGTGTGTTTGTGCCCTGCACTGGGTTGGCACCCCATCAATGTACCAAGTTCCCTTGCATAGGCTCCAGTCCCCTGGCAACCATACACACGATAAGCGGGGTGGAGAATAAGTGAATAAATGAGCAAACGTGCTAGTAAATAATACACTGATTTCCCTAGATATAGAAATTGATGCTGTTAATGTTTTTGCTGTCTCAGTATTGTGGTTGAAATAGAGCCAGGCAAGTCTCTGCAATGTGGAGAAATTAGAGCACCTCTTGAGACTCAATGATCACCTTCGAATGTAGAATCAACCATTACTAATGGCAAAGGGGGAGGCCAGGAATACAGAAATGCACAGATAAGCAAATATCAGGTATGAATGTCTGGGAAAGAGCGAGAGAGAGTTGGGATAGGTGGAGGGACAGAGAAAGTTTCAGAGTTGTAAAGGTCATTTGCTGTGACTCCGATGGCATTTTCACATGTACAATACATTTTTTATATCGCATCAAAATTCATGTGTGGTGCATCATATCGTGGCAACCTTAAGTAAACACAGACAGTGATTTACATCATTTAAATATTGATAAACTATAACTCTTTAAGCAGTACTGAAGAATCATATAAACTACATCCATGAATGGAAACTGCTACTGCTACATTTCCGATTTCTTCTACCTTTAGATTTTTTAATTGAGTCAAACTTTCTACTGACCATCCCCTCCGACATCTTTTCTCTTTTTTGCATTGCAGTAATTTCAGTAAAAGTAACTGTTATTCAACATCTATTAGCTCCAACTTCAACAAGATCTGCTCAGTTTCAATTGCACTGTTTGTCTTAAATACATAAAAAAAACTGTCACCAGAGAGTGGTGAAGATAGTTAGCGCAGTGGAATAGACTAACAACTAAAGGTTTGTCAGTGTAATTGTAGTCACACACAAGCATAAATGCTTGCCGTGTCATAGGCCACTTGCATAGACTTGACACAAAAACATAAATCAGACTTTATCTATGCATTTGGGTAATATTTATCTGACTATCAATTGATTTTGCTTTTCCCTAAAAGCTGACTGCCCTTACATGTAATGTTCAATTTGAATAAAGACAAGTTTTTGCGAGGTCCACTTTTCTCACTCACTCTCACTCATCATCTATACCACTTTATCTTATATTCAGGGTTGCAGGGGCCTGGAGCCTATACCAGAAGACTTAGGCACAAGGTGGGGTACACCCTGGACAGGGTGCCAATCCATCTCAGAGCACACACACATACACTCACTCTCACAATATGTGCAATTTGGAAACGCCAATAAGCCTACACTTCATGTATTTGGACTGTGAAAGGAGGCTGGAGTACCCAGAGTACGACTGTGCCGCCGGTACACCTGCCTATTAGGACTTTTATACCAGACTGCATGGAATGCCAAGATACACTATTTGGACAAAAGTATTTGGCCATACCTGCAAGGAATTTGTTTCCAAATACTGTCACATCATGAACATGTGCCAGAAACTTCTGGAAATGTCCATAAACTTCAAAAGCAATTAAAGGAAGCACTGCCAATTGATTACCACATTTGAGAGATCCTGGCCCATTCTGCAGCACTCTAATCTAAGCCACGCCCAGCTAATGCAATCCAGTCAACAACAAGGAAAAGGCGCTGGGTTTGCCATTGAGGCCACAGTGCCCAGTCAGAGTAAGCCGCCCAGATGTCTAAAGTCACAAGGGCTCACGCCGAGGCCAAGCTAATGGGTGGCTGGGCAGGGCAAGCTGGGTGCTTCAGCGAATGGAAGAATTAAGGTACATTAAAGCTTGTGCTGCTCCGCCACCTGCTGGAGCTTTCGCACTGACTTTGTTCAAGCTCGGGGCACCAAGGCAGGTGGACTGCCCACTGTCAATCTATGTGGTAGGTTTCAAGGCACCAGGGCAGTCGGACAAGAACCTGCGGATCGAACTGCAAAAACTGTATGCAGCATGGAACAAGGAAAACTTTG
Organism: Clarias pachynema; assembly: GCA_030014365.1. Classification (NCBI taxonomy): domain Eukaryota; kingdom Metazoa; phylum Chordata; class Actinopteri; order Siluriformes; family Clariidae; genus Clarias; species Clarias pachynema. The sequence goes on from JAQMYL010000001.1 coordinate 15,966,189, forward strand.
CAGATGGCAGAGCATGATGCTGCAATTTGAGTTCCTTAAGAATGACATCATGCAAAAACCTGCACAAGTTGCTGCAGCGTAAAATAGCACCTGTTGATTGTTTATCTGCGACCAAGCAACGAGAAAATCTGGAGCTGCTGCATCGAAGGACCGGCCGGAGCCGCTGTCCACATCAACACACTCTGCCAGTCTGTCACTGCTCACATTTGCCAGCTGAGTGCCCCTGCTTGGACTTGCACGTGCAACCCTCACTTCCCTCCTTCTTTGTTTTCCTTCCTCCCTCCTCACTTCCTTTCCGTTTTCCCATTATTCTTAATAAAACCACCCTTTTCCAATAAGACCTCGTCTTGTGTCTGTGTGTCTGTTGTGCCACCGAGTCAAAGATCTTACAATACATATACTTCAATATGCTTCAATAAGCTTCTTCTTGGGAAGCTGTCCACATTTTGGAGTGTTTTTGTGGAAATTTAGGCTCATTCATTCTGGAGGGCATTTAAAAGGTCAGGTACTGATGCTGGACTAGAAGGCCTGGATTGCAATCTCCGTTCCAGTTCATCTCTAAGATGCTCAATTTGGTTGAGGTCTGGGCTCTGAACTTATCAAATCATGTCTTTATAGTCGTTGCTTTGTGCACTGGGGCACAGTCATGTTCAAATAGAAAAGAGCCTTCCCCAAACTGTTGCCACAAAGTTGGAAACATTGCATTGTCCAAGATGTCTTGCTATGCTGAAGCATTAAAAATTATCTTTCACTGAGGATAAAGGGCCTGATTGAAACACCTGAATTCAATAATGAACAGGTTTGGTCAAATACTTTTGTTCATTTGTGTGTATAATTAAAGTAATTTACCAACTGATTTTTTTTCCATGGACATGAGAAAGGGACAAATTGTGTGCCTGAAGAAATAGTGCTAAGCGTAACCCACAAAAGCAAGTGCACTGATAAGGTATGCTTAGTAGAAACAGACCGACACATACTGTAGTTGTTACAGTCACAGTTGTCAGACAATGTTAAAATGCAAGAAAAACACTAGGAGACTTGCATTTTCTGTGGCTGTACCATTAAAAGCATTATATTTACAACACTATCATAACTATATAATAGCTTAGAACATGAGTAAATACAGAAATCAGGAAGCCAGCTGGGATTTTGACAACTTGAAGATAAATTATTCTTTATGGATTACTGGTAATAACTATAAAAGTAAATCACCAAACATTTTTTTAGGAGCATCACACTCATACTGCCAACCAGTGAATATTGTTTATGGCATGGATTCCTCAAGATGTTGGAAACACTGCTGATCCATGTTGACACGTCTATGTCACATAATGGTGGCAGATCTGTTAGCTGCACACTCTTGCTGCAAATCTCCTGTACTAGCATGTCCCCAGGGTGCTCTATTGGATTCAGATCTGCTGCCTACGAAGGCAATTGAAATACAATGAACTCATTGTCATGCTTGTCATGTTTGTGCTAGAAGTAGCCATTATGAAATGGGTAAATGTGGCCATAAAGTCATGTACATGGTCAGCAACAATTCTCAGACAGGCTGTGGTGTTCAAATAATTAGTATTAAGGGGCCCAATGTGTGGCAAAATAAATCTCCACACAATTACACCACCAAAACTAAAGCATTGACACAAGGGAGAATAAGTCTTTGGATTCATGCTGGTGATGTCAAATGTTGTCCCTACCATCTGTACATCTCAGGAGAAATCATGCTTTAGAATGTTCTAAAAACCATTCTCAACTTTCTACTCTTGCCTGACAGAAGTGGACTTCAAAGTGGACCTCAATGTAGTGCAATTGTATACAGTACCATCCACCTCAAGATTTGACACGTGCATTGTATTTCTCACTGGTGTTGTTATGTGTGGTCATTTCAGTTACTGTAGCCTTTTTCCAGCTCAGGCAGTCTCACCGTTCTGTTTTTGCACCATTCTGTTTAAACTCTATAGACATTTGTGTGTGAAATACTCACATCAATCAGTGAGGCACCAACAACTATGTCAAAGCTAAAGAGATCACATTTTCCCAATTTTTAGGTTTATTGTGAATGTCTACCTGCATGAGTCTATGCTTTGCAATGTCTTCGTTTGAATAGCTGACTGGATAAATGCATAAATAAGAGTAACAGCAAGTTAGTGTGAGTAAATAAGAAACTGGAAACATTAATTATGTAAATATTTATGAACCTAGCTGTTCCCGCGACTTTGTTTGCATGGAATTTAATTGCACACTCATAAGTGCGTTTTAAAACGGCATCTGTTGAATTTAGGAATAAACAAAGATTTTTACACGTTACCATGAAATGCACGGAATGAAGGTGTGACACTGCATCTATTAAGTAGATTTCAATTGCACACTCATAAGTGCGTATTAAAAAATGCACAGCGCTATCAGTTGAATTTTGAGATAAACTAATGATTGTTTTCAATTTTATGATATAAGGTTTTCATTTAAATTTTTAAAGTAGGATGTCTTCTCTTCCTGTGGGCCGATTGAGATTAAACAAAGCCTATATGTTACCTCATGCCACAAACAAACAGACAGACAGACAGACAGACAAAAATTCTAAAAACCTTCTTGATATGTTCTATTACTCATCTTATATCCCACAAATTACTTTTTTTGTACAAATGCCAATTTTACAGTTTTATTATATGTATAGATGATAATATTACTTACAGAAAGAGCTACTGCTACTACTACTACTACTAATAATAATAAAGTGCAGTAATGTGTATGAGATGAATAAAAGTCAGGACTAATAATAATAATAATAATAATAATAATAATAAAGGAAACTTTAGAAAGTGATAAAGCATGTGTAAGCAGAGATGATTCAGTGATGACTGGTTTAACCAATAAATGTGCAGCTATTTCTAGATCTACCTATATATCTCTGTATTCTTTGTAGCTATGGTATAAGCATAAGGGCAAAAAAGAGTATATAATAATATGGGTATTTGGTAGGTACTTGTAATAGAAAATAAGAAATAAATGTTCAGAATATGACATTACGCACGGTTATGGAATATAAAACTGTACAAAAGTGACACAGCAGTTGATATGCTATTATGCATATTGCTGTAAGTGCATTCTGTGAGGTATAGAAAAGTGTAATCTGAGTTTATCAGTGTGCCTTCAACTATATTTTTATACAGCCATTGCCGGCAGTGTATTTATTCAGATGTTGTTTAGTGTGAGCAGTGCTTACTGTTGCATATCTTGCTTAAAAAATACTGAGAAGAATTTACTTTTTTTTTTTTTTTTAAATCATAAGCACGGTGTTGCTTAGCAACCATATTCACACGCTACATTGGCTGCATTGTTTCATGTACATTTGAATTAATTCAATCTATAACAGGCTGTCACTGAGATCATGACATAGATGGAGACAGTATCATCATAACTATTTGACCAGACAATCTCAAAGTTTATGAAAAATACCCGGGGTGTTTATAATATCCATTACTTAGTTACAGTGGTGGAGATCACAACGCACCATTATAGACGTTTATTATACTTATACTGAGTTCCAATAACTATTATCCTATTTAGCTTCCATAAACACTTT